>VCMS01000040.1:38651-307675 GCA_022539475.1 Gracilaria domingensis
TTTGCTGGTTTCTTTCTCGTGGATTCTGTTCCTCACATTAGTGTTGCTTTGCACCTGTTGTTGCTAGACGCACTGTGTGATACAGCGTAAGCGTTGTCCTTAACCTACGGCCTGAGGCAATCGTTCAAGAGTAGGTTGTCTACAGCTACTCTTTTGCAATTTTGTGTGACTACTAACGATTTCGTTTGTTTCACACAGTGCCAAGGTCTATCGTTTACATCCAGCGAGTATTCGTCCGTGGCGTCGATCCGGACGAGCGTATAGAAGAAGTCCCCATCCCGTTCCTCAGAAATAAGAAGTCGGCTTTCGCCTCTGACGGCCACGCAGCCCACATCTTCGTGTAGCCCACCAGAAGGAGAAGCGCCGTCGTAACCCCCGCCCACGTAAGCAATCCTAAAGCGCTGGCCGCGTCGGCGACATTAAGGTCAGAGGCAACGCCAGCTTGAAGTTCACCAAGCAGGCCGACGCCATCGTAGAGCTCGCTACGTTCGCGCCAAAACTACACGACAGGCATCACTGCGAGGTTTGTGACATCAAGTTCTCCGAAGCTCACGATTGCGTGGCTGCACTACAGAAGCCGTCGCCATCGTGCGACCCTTAGGAAAGAAGAACAAACTATCTATTAGACACAGGTCTTCTCTTTTCATTGCCAGTTGTGTGACACATTTCTAATTTCATATCTCATTACATAATTATCCTTGTTTGTTTCTCTCTTTATCTTCTCGCATGCGTTTGGCTATCCCTCTTCTGTTCTTGCTGTTCGTGCTTGGGGTTTGGCTTTCTGCCGCCACTCTATCTACTCGTAAGCTTAACTGGCTAGTGCTTCTTCGTCCAGATTGGACTGGTACTCTACGAGAGCAAACTTTAATTTTCATTGGGTTTTGCCCCCTTTTGGCTGGAACCGCCGCGCCGTCACCAAAATGGCGTTTTCATGGTACTCTCGCGAGGTGCCCTTTGCCCCGATATATGGCACACTCGACGCCTCTCTTCGACGATACCAATTCGATGTTCGTCGATTTCTCTTTTCTTCGAGAACGTTGCCCACCCGTGAAAGGGCCTGTGAGGAGCGTTCCTCCGAAATCTTGGGCTTCCTGAGTGGTGGACGCCTTTCGATCATTATTATAATAATTTCTCTGTAGATGGCGTTTGCTTCCCCCCCCCACCCCGAACGCGGCCAACTACATATCAGTAAGAAGTTTCCCTGCTCGATCGCTTTGGCGCTCTGAGGACCCGAGGAGTTATATCCGAGAAAGCTGTGACTGCCCGTTTGGACTTACGTGATCTCCTTGGTTCCCTTCCAGCGATGGACGCTTGCTTCAGACAAGGCCGAGTTCAACGCGAAGCCAAGTTCGGCCTTCTCCGTAAAGCGGTTATGGAGTACGCTTACCTAGCTCGAGTTTTTGTGATACCTTCCGCGGAGGGCAAGCGACTATAAGTCGTTGAAAGACCTCATCAAATCCTTTGTGGCCGGCAAAAAGGCCCTCGAGCAGGTGGTTCACTGGCGTTTATGCCTCCTCCGAAGAAAGTGTTACAAAGGAGGCCCGTCGACCCTTCTGATAGGGATCCCACTGCAGACAAGGTGGATCAGCTAGCTAGTCAGCTTGCAGAACTCACTCTCTTGATGAAGAAGAAGTCAGGACCACCTCCGAAGGCTGATGGAGAGCAAGTTTGTGGCTACTGTCAGAAGCCTGGTCACTTTTCTACTCGCTGTCCACAGAATCCGCATCGCGATACGCGTTGTGGGGGTTGTGGAAAGATGGGACATTCCATCGCAACGTGTTGGAAGCGCCATTCGGAAAAGAAGGTCCGTTTCGATGCCGAAAATCAGAAAGAAATCCCGGAAGTTCCCAGACCCAACCAAGTTTCTGTAGTCACCGAGGATGACGTTCAGGATCGCGAGACTGTAGCGATGGCCAAACGAGCCGCTGATGGCGCCCCATTGCCAAAGCAGGCCCGCCTGGAACATCGGGTTGGTGTCAAGGAGCTTCTGAACCCAGCAAGCGACACCCCATTTCGCTTGATTCGCTCAGCTACGCGTAATCGATCCGGGAAGCCTAAGAAGGCCTCCACAAAGAAGCTCTCTGGTAAGTCAATGCTCCAGGAGCACGCCGGAAAGTATAACGTAATGGAGGAGCTCGCGAATGCCCCGACCGGGCTCACATTCGGTCAACTCATTCGCGGGGACGCCGATGCGGCCAAGAAAGATCTGCGTCGAATCATCTCTGGCCGTTCAACGACCAGAAAGGTCAATGCGACCCAGGTCGAGCGTGAAAACTCTCGTCTTAAGGTTGTGCCTATTACAGTCTATGGGACCATGACCCAAGCCCTCCTGGACTCTGGCGCTGTCCCGAATCTAATGTCAGCAGAACTAGCGGACCATCTGCTACTGACACCGAACCCCACTGAAAGGACGATTAAAGTAGCTGATGGCAATGTTGCCCGCATTCGTGGTACTCTAGAGGGCGTTCCTGTAAGGTTCGATGACCTCCGAGTATCCCTCGAGTTTCTTGTTATCGAGAAGCCCCCCTTCGATGTAATCATCGGGAACCCCACGCTAGAAAAGCTGCATGCCTGTATCGATCTTGGTACACAAGAAGTCACCATGAGTTACAACAAGAAGCACGTCGTTATAGGACTCGACTCCGATCGTTCCGGATTAGAAGCATTTGTCCCGTTGTCTGAGACAGATAGCGAAGATTTCACGTCAGACTCTGATGCTATCCCGTCTGACTCTGAAGATGAGTCGGAGGACTTTGCTAACCTCCCCCTTCCAAAGCAGCGAACAACTGGTGGCGCCGAAGTGACCCTAGTGGCAGTAATGGAAAGGGATGGGGACGCAGGATCCCAGGATGGCGAAGAGGAGAACGATGGTGAGGAAGAACCCGCCAATGTGACAGCGCAGCCCACCCAAGCCGGGCCGTTCGAAGGACCTCAAGTATCTGACCAAGCCCGTCGACCGACTCAGGCTGAAGATTCCAACGGCCCTAACTTCACCTGGCGTACCATCGGGACTCAGATCCATCTGGATAGTTTGACCGCGGAGCGTGGGGAGAACCCTCATGCAAATAATGTGCATATTGCCGGACCCGATGGCCCACAAATTCCTCCAGAGGGAGAAAGGGTGGCAGTCGGACCAGCACCGCGTCAGCAATCCCAGCTGATCTCCCAGTATGATGATGACGAGGATCGACGATTCGAAGACGCGGAGGAAGAAGTGCAGGCAGATCCCCCTGTCGAAGAAAGGTCCGGACCCAATCCCTCCTCCTTCCAGAGCGAGTCTACGGATACCAGCGTACAGCCAGAAGATGTGAATGTCGTGATTCCTACAAGTATTGCACCCAGAGCTAATAACGCCAGCGAGGACAGTGAAGTCCGGCCTCCTGACGATGGGCCCGTAGGTGAAAGCCCGGCGGAGTTCCCAGACGGTAGTGACGATGAGGACGACTCCTCACCGGAGGAAGTAGACCTCATTGGCTCACCACTCTACCGCGACTCTGACCTTACCATCCCGATCAGAGACGAAGTAGTTCTGCTTCCTTTAGCCGAAGGACAGTCAGTTACTGACTTCTTGGACGTGCGGGTTCAATTGCGACATCCAGTACCGTCACCCGCGCGTCCCCCTCATCTAGAAGCACAGAACTTACCGCTCAACCGCGTAGGAATACTGGAGGACGACGACTCCGGCGGTTATGTCATAGCATTTGAAGAAGAACTACCTCCGGACGAAATCGACGCCCAGACCCCGGGAGATGATGAGCATTCACAAGACCCAAGCCGCGACGAGGAAGTTGTGGCCGAGCCTACGTGCCCAGCGCAAGACATTGAGTATTCTCTGCAAGATCCAATTGCGCAAGATTCACTCGGTCGCACGCTCGACCGACGTGATTACCCCCCCGACACCAACAAGGAGGAGGTGATTCTAGAACGGATCTCTCATCTCCCAAGGGATAGACGGGTGGACCTCCTCGCTGTTCTGGATAACTTGAATGTCATAGCATGGTCCTTGTATGATCTTAGGCCCTCTGACGTGCCGGTAACGCACAGGTTTGACCTCAGTGTCCGGACCCCAATTCATTCGAAGGTCCGAAGGCTACCCCCAAAGCATGACGACGTTGTTCGGAAAGAGGTTGACAAAATGTTGTCCGCCGGGATCATCAAGCCGTCCACCTCTCCTTGGTCCTTCCCAGTTGTCATCGCACATAAGAAGGATGGAAAGCCCCGATTCTGTGTCGACTATCGGGGTCTGAACCAGGTCATGACGCCCGACAGGTGGCCCCTACCAAACATGGAACAGATCTTTGACGATTTGGGTGGTTGTTCGTTCTTCACGACCCTAGACCTTTTCTCCGGATACTGGCAGGTGCGTATGGCCCCTGACTGCAAAGAAATGACGACTTTTGTTTGTCGTCGGGGAACCTTCCAATTTGAAGTCATGCCTTTTGGTCTCATGAATGCCCCAGCCACGTTTCAAAGGATGATGGACGCGGTCCTTCATGGGGTGGAGTTTGCTCGCGTCTATATAGACGACGTTGTCATCTTCTCGAGAAGCCTGGAAGAACATTTGTACCACCTAACCAGGGTGCTCGAGATCCTTGCAAGTCATGGTCTGAAGATAAAAATATCCAAATGTGATTTTGCACAGCCCCGTATCAAACTGCTTGGTCACGTCATCGACAAGGAGGGCACTTCGGTTGATCAAGACAAGATCGACGTCATCCAAAAGGCCCCCGAACCATCGACGGTAACCGAGCTCCGAAGTTTTCTCGGTCTAGCCAGTTATTATCGAAGGTTCATAAAGGATTTCGCAAATACGTCAGCAGTATTGCATGCTGCCACTACAGGGAAGGGAAAGCTGAATTTCACCAATGAGATGAAGACAGCGTTTAATGATCTAAAGGGAAAGTTAGTTTCCCCGCCGGTCTTAGCATTTCCCGACTTTGAGAAGCCTTTTAGAGTTGAAACCGATGCTTCTTCAGTCGCGCTTGGTGCCGTTCTGTCACAAAAGAAAGAGGACGGAATGTATCACCCAATTCAATTTGCCAGTCGCACGCTTAATGCCGCCGAGCGAAAGTATTCTACTTGCGAGAAAGAGGCCCTAGCCGTGGTCTTTGCCTTGAAAAAGTTTCGCATGTATCTACTCGGAGGTCTCCCCTTTGAGCTTGTTACGGACCACCAAGCTCTGAAGTATGCATTCCAAAAGAAGGACATTCACGGGCGCCTAGCCCGATGGATGGACCTGCTAGCGGAATACGAGTTCGTTATAGTCTATAGATCTGGCGATAAGAATCGGGCTGCCGACTATCTCTCTCGCTTTGCCGTTAGGGATCCACCGGAGCCGGATGATGACGTGTCTGTTGTACTGAATGCAACGGACGAGGTCTATGACTTGGAGCCCTTCTGCGCGCACATCAAGTTGTACCTTGCCGCCTTTTCTTTTCCTGAAGAAGACCCTAAGATCCGCGCTTTGATTAAGAGGAATGCGAAAAAGTTCTTCCTTTGGGGAGGTCTCCTCTATCGCCGTACCAAGAAAGGATTAAGAATGGTACCCTCTGTAAGCAAGCGCCGTGGCATCCTCTCATCCTTTCATGATGACATAGGACATTGGGACTTGGAGGCTACTAAGGATCTGGTCCAGTTCCGATTCTGGTGGCCTGGAATGTACCCCGACATCGTTTCATATGTTCGCAGTTGTGATGGGTGTCAGTTCACAACACCCCTGCTTAAGTACCGGCCAGGACAAAGAGCCCCATTGACTGGCCTATTTCATACATTCTCTGTGGACTTCGCCGGTCCTCTTCCGGCTACCAAGAATGGCAACCGTTTTGCTCTGATTGGTGTAGAACACATAACAGGATGGCCTATTGCCGCGGCCTACGGTAATCAGACCTCTACCACCGTCATTCACTTTGTTCGATCTCAGATCGTTTCCCCGTTTGGTCCCCCGCTGACGATCGTGTCCGACAACTTCAGTTCCTTCAAAGCCAAGGCAGTCGAGGCATACATGGAAAGTAAGAAGATATCCCTCAAGCCCACCATGGCCTATGCCCCTATGTCTAATGGCCGTGCTGAAAGAATGGTTGGAACCATCAAGAAATCGATTGCCAAGACAATCTTCAATAAGGGACAAGAATGGGATGAAGCCCTCGAGCAAATACTTTACGGATACAGGAGGCGCCGGCTGGGTGGCGGGTTTTCTCCTTTTGAGCTCATGTATGGCACAGTCCCGCGGATGAGCTCAGACGACCTACCCCCGCTCATCGTAGATCCAACCCCCACTAATCGTCATCATGAACTACTTGCAAATTCCGCAGGCAGAGCTTCCAGAGTTCTATCTCAACCCAATCGACAAGACGACCCCAAGTCCGGGCACCGGTTCAACGTCGGTGATGAGGTCTTGGTGATACATGGGAAGGCTCTGAATCCCAACGTGAAATGGCCTGCCTTTCAGTCAAAATTCTACGGACCCTGTAAGGTGGTTAAGGCCAGGCACCCCCGATATGTCCTAGTGTCCCCTCATAATCGCTACACTAGAGAAGGGGTCCACGCCCGCCGGCTCAAGCGGTATCATCGCCGACCAGTTCATCTGCAGGACGAGGTGGTAGCCACTATTACGGAAGGCGAAGACACCCCTGTCCCATATCCCACTCAGATCACTGTAATGCCACTCCGCGTTGACTACAATATCCTCACTGCACCCCACCTCTCGTGTCACTTTATCATTGGAGGGAAAAGCATACATTCATGGCTTAGCCCTTTGAACGTCTCTATCCCGGAGGTGGAAAGGGTTACCTGGACGCTGACGCATGCCTCACTCGCCCTGTTCTCAATCTCGGGCCCGTTCTTGAGTCGTAGAGGAGGATCTATCTTAAGAACATTATTTCGACGTGTGCACCAGAACTACGGCAGCAATATCGAGCCAGAATTCGCAGTATATCTTTACCACCATGCAGTCTCCTTGCATGGGCATCTCCCAGAATCGCAATTCTACATACAAGAGACTCAGGACCATATTTCGCACTATGCTCGCACAGGAATCGCTCGGATACTCAGCTACACCCCCGACCCAGAGAAGCTAGCAGTACCCTTTCTCTTCCACTACACCACCGAGAATTAGCCCAGTACTTACGACGCCCGGCGTAGCGTCGTTTGGGTTTGGTGGTGTGTGGCCCGTCAAACGGTACACGGACAGGTGTGCGTGTCTACACTCCTGCGTTGTGCCCAACGCAGCGGTAATACAGAATATAGTTTAAAAATGCTTTATTATAGTTAATCCTATCTTAGGTTTAGTTAGTTTTCTACGCAGAATCTACCTTGCGTGTGGCCAGGAGGCGCCGCACTACAAGCAGGGCGACATGAGATTGTCTACTTAAGTGGCAGAGAGCGCTCCAACGCTGACCACCCGACCTCATCGGCTGTCAATTGCCAAATTCGTGGTCACCCACAGGAGGCGCCTGCGCTTGCGCAAATACACGTGCATTCCACGCTGTGTACTGCGTTGCGTAGGCGCCCCCTGTGGCGGCATATGCGCTTAAAGTATCTACCACCTACGCCTCTTATAGGCTAGTACGGTAGATACAACGCATCCATTGGCCAAGCCAACCGTACCGTCGATTCCCGCCTGGAATCGACGGTGCGGTTGTGCATAAAAGGGCCGGAGCAGTCGCCTCCGACTCAACTCCGGCCAGACCACTTCCCTTCGACGACCTCCCCCCTCCACCCCCCCCACAACCTTCCAACCTCTCTCCTTTTCCCTTTGTCGTCCTCAACCTTTCCTCATCCCCTACTTCTCTCTCTACTTCTCCCCTTGGCGGCCTGTTCTCACCGCCCTCCCTCGCTCACTGCCACTCACACTGACCCTCTGTCTGGGCTCGTCCTGTGTGAGTAGGCAAAGCGTCTGCACCACCCTTCCATTGGGTTAGCCTTGTGCAGGCGTGACTCTGCCTTTCATTATCCGCTTTGTCTGGCCTTTCTTGTCTCTTTTGTTCCCTTCGTTGGTGTCTTTCGCTGTTGTTGGTCTATCTGCCATTCTGTCTTGCCCGAACTACCGTTGTTGTTGTCATCTTCGTTTGTTCCCCGTTTCTTGCTGTTTGGCGGCCTTCTGCTGCCTGCATCCGTTCTATTGCTTCCCGTTTCGGCCTTGGTCCCTGGTTTTGCTGGTTCTTTCGCGTTGCGATTCTGTTCCTCACATAGTGTTGCTTTGCACCTGTTGTTGCTAGACGCACTGTGTGATACAGCGTAAGGTTGTCCTTAACCTACGGCCCTGAGGCAATCGTTCAAGAGTAGGTTGTCTACAGCTACTCTTTTGGCATTTTGTGTGACTACTAACGTTTCGTTTGTTTCACATCAAGTGCCAAGGTCTATCGTTTCATCCAGCGAGTATTCGTCCGTGGTCGATCCGGACGAGCGTATAGAAGAAGTCCCCGATCCCGTTCCTCAGATAAAGAAGTCGGCTGTTCAGCCTCTTGACGGGCCACGCGAGCGCCACATCTTTCGTGTAGCCCACCAGAAGGAGAAGCGCCGTCGTAACCCCCCGCCACGTAAGCAAATCCTAAAGCGCTGCCGCGTCTGCGACATTAAGGTTCAGAGTCAACGCCAGCTTGAAGTTCACCAAGCAGGCCGACGCCATCGTAGAGCCGTACGTCGCGCCAACTACACCGAGCAGGACATCCACTGCGAGGTTTGTGACATCAAGTTCTCCGAAGCTCACGATCTGCGTGTGCACTACAGAAGCCGTCGCCATCGTGCGACCCTTAGGAAGAAGAACAATACTATCTATTAGAGCACAGGTCTCTCTTTTCATTGTCCAGTTGTGACACATTTCTATTCATATCTCATTACATATATTATCCTTGTTTGTTCTTCTTTATCTTCTCGCCTATCGTTTGGTATCCCTCTTCTGTTCTTGTGTTCGTGCTTTGTTGTTTGGCTTCTGCCGCACTCTATCTACGTAAGCTTATATTTGGCTAGTGCTTCTTCGTCCGATTGGACTGGTACTCTACGAGAGCAAACTTTATTTTCATTGTTTTTGCCCCCTTTGGCTGTAACCGCCGGCGCCATCACAAAAATGGCGTTTTCAGTCTTCTTAACGTGCTGCATGAAACTAAGAGGATAGGATACAACTTGTATGTCGGAACAATATTATTGGAGCGTATTGGAGACTTTTAAGCCAATATCCAATACCAATATAATATTGGAGTCTTAACTGAAGAAAAACCAATATATTGGAGGTTTCAAGCAATATCAAGAAGCCCAGCAAGCGCGGAAGCCAACGATCTACATATAGCTAGCATTAAAAGTTTCAAGAAGTTGTATCTGGAAACTGTCTTCATGCAGTCTTTGCGCAACCCTGTCGCTCTTCATGGTTATGCTTAAACAAAGCGGATCAAGCCAGGAATGCGTCACGAGCACACGCATGGTTGGTGGCCGACGGTGCTGTTCGTGCTTATGGTATTTTGCTGTTGCTTTCTTATAAATTCAGTGTTGTGGACTGCGGGACCCGTGGACAGCTGAGTGCTGTCATGCACGAGTCTTCGTCATCAGAGCCTAGAACAGACTATCGCACATAATGTGCTGGAGGCAGACCGTAAAGAACGTGTGAACGTTTTTATCTCAGGTTTCCAATATTTCCTTTGCTCTCTTCTCCAGCGATTCCGTATTGCAGTACAGGTACAGGGGTACCCGTATTGCAATATCAATCCAATCCAATATATTGCGTCCGGCCCCATGTATCATACAGGGACAGCCCTCCGCCGAGGGCTAGCGTTCCTCAATGGTGGATGTGCGTTGGGAGCGTTGACGCGCCAGGCTATTAGCGCGTTCCATGTTTGTAACACAGAGATTGGGGCGCCGTGTGTGGAGCGTTGCAAAACTCAAGGCGGCTGGCCAGCTTACGAAGATCATCGGGAGGTTTGTCGATGCGCCTGGCCTCAAGAGGTGCAAATGCACGTTCCTCAGGGACCTTCCGGTCCTGCGTTGCGATTCGTTGCCATAAATGTTTGATGAATGTTGGTGCAAATCAGGACCTCCTTTCCTGGGGAGCATTCGCTCGGTTCAGCCAGAGCGTATTTGGGGCTCCGGGGTTCCTGCGTCAAAACTCCACAACTGGCGATGGTGCACACGAAGATGCATACGACGGTAGTCTGAACGATGGAGATTTGGCGTCTCCCTACGTAAAAGGCAGCGGGACGACAGCGGGACGACAGCGGCAGGCGATGGGCGAGCTCGCGGAGGTGCCGGGGCGGTGGGCGGGCGGAGCGGCACCGGTTGTACCAAAGGATACCGTCGGTACTACCAACGGTGGCTTGCTCGACGACAAGTGGTTGCGTCCGGCGCGGGCAAAGCGATCTGCGCGGCGCGCCAGCCGCGCGCCAGCGGCGAGGGAACGCAGTGGAACAAATGCGCCAGCGGAAAAAGGGCGCGCCAAGCGGAAAATCGGCACCAAATCACAAGTTGAATGGCTTTTCACGTTTGGGCAAACGCATGTAAGTTGCGGCTGCAAATTGCACGCGCGCGGCGCGCCGCGCAAACCGCCGCCCGCGGCGCGCGCCCATTGGCCGCGCCACGTATCAAGAGCGACGCGCGCGCAGTTTTGCCAGCCAGCGCGCGCGCGGCCGCGCTCGCTGAAAAGGCACAGCTCGCAACAAACACCAAATCACGCTGTCGCTTTTCCGCCTGTCTTTTTTGTCGCTGCTGTCGTTTTATGGTTGAGCGACAGCCGTGGCGCGCGCCGTAGCGCCGCGTGTTCAATCCCCTCATATTGCGCGTCCATCGCCCGTCATGTTTCTGCTCCTCCCGTCCTCTTCGCTATCCTCTCGCTAGTCACCCCCGTCCGCCGTGCCGCCCCCCGCCGCTGCCACCGCCGCCACCGCCGCCAACGCCCCGCGTGCCGCCCACCCCTCCCCCTCTGTCAAAACGCCCTTCAACTATGCGCCCAATTCTGCCACTGTTGCCGCTCGAGCTGCCCTGCGCGCTGCTGCAGACCGCCTCGACGTCGCCGAAAAGACCACCCACATTGCCGTCCAAGCTCAAGTCTACGTGGAGAACCGTCGTCGTTCCCGGCACCGCCCCCTCCATGGACGCCGACGTCGTGGGCGTCGCCCTGCTGGCCGCCGAGGCGCGTCGCCGAGGCGGGATCATGGTCCGAGAACGCGGCTATGTTGGGCTCAAGGGAAAGCGAGCCAGCGCTCTGTTGAAGGATCGTGTGCGATTGCTCGAGAAAGACGTCAACGCCATCGTCAAGACCATGGTTCGCGCAAAGCAACGAGTCAAGGCGCAGATGAGAAGTCGGCGCGCTGCCATCGCTGCTTCTACCACTGCTGCTGCCGCCGCCCCCGCTGCCACTGCTGCTAGCACATAGCTTTGGCCAAACCTCCTTTTTCGGTCGTTGATTTCTATGTATAACTACTGCTCTCAGACGTGTGTTAGATTAGTTGCGCACAAGCGCTCATGTAAATATCGTGGATCGTCATCATCGACACCACACACGCGCGCGCCACATTTTTCTTTTACTGCAGCTTTGCTTGACTAAAGTCCATTTCCGGGTGCTGTTGTTTAAACTTGTCGAACAGCTTCATCTTCTTCTGCTCGTCGCTGGTGGGCAGTCCGGCCGCTTTCTGCCGCTGATCGTACATCATTTTCTCCACCATGCCTCTCGTCTCGCCATCCAGGTCATCTAGTCTGCTGTTATCGGGCTGTATCTTACTAATATCAACCTCGTCATGGCCGTCTATGACGCAACTCCACCACGTCATGTTGTCAGCCTTCTCGAGGTGGATGCTTACTGTGCTATCTTGGCGATCAATCTGCCAGAAACATTCATCGGCACGCACCGCATATGAGAACCGCCCGCTCAGTACTGTATCTTGGTTGAGCTTCAAGCTGATTGCAGTGTCGCTGATCGTACATTGGATTTGTCTGGCGGTGGTTGTGGCAGGAACTTTGAGTACAACACTCACTTCGGCCAGCGTCTGTGTCCAGGAATAATTGGGACCCTCGCCGCCATTGCCCGCCGAGGGAGAGGGCCGTTCTACGCTCCACCGCAAACAACAAAAGAGGCAAGGTCAGCAAAAACGCGCTTCGCAGTAGCACCACCACGACTGAGTGCGACAAGATACGTACGAATCGTTGAGTCGGACATGACAGCCTCTCTCGAGTGAAAATATTTTCGCGCAGCGTGTGCAAATTAGCGCGCGACGCCTCGGCGCGACAAAGACGTGCCCCACGTCGTATGGGAGCTTCTGCGTTGACGTCGGCGACGATGCGCCGCGAGACGATGGAGCGCTGTTGCAGCAACGTTTACACACGCCGTGCGTGCGCGCTTTTCGGTGACGCGGCTTGTGCATGTGCCACTTCAGTGCGCGTTTCGCAGCGGCGCTCTTCCACGTGCGTGACGTGTCCAAACTTCGGATCAATCTATTTCGGGATCTCGACTTGCAACTACTGTAAGTTACCAAGGGTACAGGTACGTGTACGGTAATGCGAAGGTAAACGGTACCGTTGGTACGGGTACCTGTACTGCAGCTTTAAGTGTAGTATGTGTAGAAAGGCTCTAATAATGTACTCGATCGTCCCTGTGCAGCCAAGTACCGTCGCAGATGGAGATCGAATGGACTTGAAGCACATTGACGTTACTGAGGCCAAAGCTATCGACGGTAGCCTTCTAACTCCTTCGCGCATATCTTCACAGACATGCGCAGGGCATCTAGAACGTGTAGATACTCAACAACACAGCCAGGTCTGCCATTGGGATGAGCGGCATGGTTGGCATTTGAGGATCCGCTGAACGTGTGCGACGTGTGTACGCGTTGCACCCCTCAACTGTTGCTGAAAAGAGGACGGAGATGCAATACAAAATGAGTATCCCATCCATCCCCATCGCAAGGGGTTCGGAAAGCAATCTGCATGCCCGACAGTATGTTTCGCAGAGTGCCGAAGCCAACGCCGCCCGCTGTGCTCGAGGCCGTTTCTTACGCAGCGTCTCACGGCATTTTGATGTCCAGTGCAAAGCATGCTACGCCTGGAACAAGTCTAGTTCACGCCCCGTTCACGTATTATCCGAGCCCGTTTCACGCAGAGTCGTATAGACACGCGGTAGAAATCACGCCGTACCTCAACTCGTTGGTGCATCGCATTGCTTCGGATCACAAGTATCTAAAGGACAAATTGGCTGCGACAATAGAGAGCGATGAATTTACGCGCCGATTGTTTGCGCTGCTGGCGTGCTCTGAAGACCAGCCGCAGCAACGACGTGTGAAGTTTTCCATTTGTCGCTACGATTACTTTATGCATGTTGGCGAACATGGCGAGTACCGCTTGAGAATGGTCGAGATGAACTGCATAGCGGCTAGTTACGGCTGTCTTGGCACTAAGATATCTCACCTTCATCGCTATCTCAGCTCCCATCCTGTTTCAAATGCGCACACTTCGTTGAAGCTCTTGCCTAAAACCGATGCATTGCATGCGTTACCCGCCGCACTTGCTACGGCTCACAAGGCATTCCTGGATGTGTGCGCGCCTGATTCATCAGTGCCTGTCGTGCTTGTCATGGTTGTGCAGCCAGGGGATACAAATTCATACGACCAAGACCTGTTGCGTCAGACGCTGTGGGAAAAACACTCGCTTGAGATGGTTCGTCTTTCCCTAGCGGACATCTACCAATGTGCGTCGTTGGATGCTTCGTCAAACCTAACATTAACATTGAGCGATCGATCACAACCACTCATTGCATCCATCGTATACTTTCGCGCAGGCTATACTCCAAATGACTTTGTAAGCGAGAAAGAATGGACCGCACGGGAAATAGTTGAGAAAAGTAGCGCGGCAAAATGTCCGTCCATTGCAATGCAGCTTGTTGGCACCAAGAAAATTCAACAAGTTCTGGATCAACCCGGGGAGGTGGAACGGTTCTTACCAGAAGAACAGGCGAAAAAAATTCGTGCCACATTTGCTCGACAATTCGCTCTGGATGAAGATGAAGAGGAGGCGCATCGCATGACACAAACCGCGATGGAAAACGAAATGGATTTTGTATTGAAACCACAACGAGAGGGAGGAGGGAACAATGTGTACGCACAACAGATGAAAGATGCTCTGCGTACCATGAGCGCGAAAGAACGAGCGGCGTTTGTTTTGATGGAACGTATCAGACCGCCGGCGTTCAAAAACGTTATGATACGAGATGGAATGGCGGTTGAAGATGAGCTTGTTGCGGAACTTGGCGTGTATGGTGTACATTTGAGCGTTGGAGACGAAGTGATTGATAACAGCACGGGCGGTACTTTGTTAAGAAGCAAACCGGCTTCCAAAGAAGACGGCGGGGTTTCTGCAGGCATAGCTCTACTAGATAGTCCTTTACTATTTGAACAATAACATCAACAAGAGGTAGCATTTTGTGGGCTAGAAATCATCATCATCATCATCGTCGTCCTCGTCAAAGACCGGTTTTCTTCTCATGATGGTCACCTTTGTTCTCTTCTGTGTCTGCTCAGTAAGCGATCGCAGGATGTCCTTCACCTGCTCCTCGTTAATCTTCCCTCGTAACTGACCGCCCTGTGCGCTGTTGATGAGGTAGGTTTCCACCTGTTGTGCGCGCTCCGGCTTGACCAGTCTGATGTTGGCAAGCTTTTCCCTCGCGTCAGACGTCATGATTTGATTCAGAATGATTCGACGTTGTTCTTGCTGAGCTCTGTTAAGAGTGACGGCGAGGTTAGTGTTTGGTGGAGGCGCTTTGTTTTTGGTGGCGTTGAGACGCGTTTGAGATACCTACTCTTGTTGCTTGCGACGGAGTTCGAGCTCTTGCTCGGACGGCTGCTGTTGCGAACCTGGCGCGGCGCCGGCGCGCATCTGAGCCATGCGCTGTGCACGCCATTGAGCGAGGTCGGCGTCTTCTTCCATGTTGTGGTACGGCGTTCGGCCAAACAGGAGCGCTGCGAGGCACAGACGATTGTCGTCGGTGTCGAATATCCTTCGCGCAGCACATGCCACTTTGCAGGCCTGCGCCGCAAGCCCTGCGGATGCACAGGATCATTGAAGATCAGAGCTGAAGCATGTGCACGTATGCGCCATGTCGTCTTGACATGTCACGATGTCACATTGCATGTGAACTGAAAAAAATATGGAACGTTTATATTTATTGGTCTAAACGGTGAACAAGACGTACACCTTCCTACATGCGAGAACAAATGCCGTGGTTTACTTTTAGGTCAATTATGAGTCAGAAACTCATCGAGTTGCTGACGACCTGAGGCTATGTGAAGAGAAGCGGGCGCTTGAAATGGTTCGCCTTTCTTTTGCAGACGTCTACCGTTATCATTGAGCTGTAGAACACAACCACGCCGAATCCGTCGAATAGAATTCGCGCAGGTTACAAACCACCCCGACAAGTAATAGATCGCAATCAAAGCGGTTAAGAGAAGTAAAGCGTCAAAAGCGTGCGCCCATTGCCGTGTAACTTCTAGGCACGAACAAGATTCAGCAACAATCACAGCGTTTGTCACACACTGCCATCGAAACCGAAATGCATTTTGTGCTACACGATGAAACACCCTTTCCCCTCGTCCTCGACACAATGTTCAAACCACACGCTCGCCTTCAACACCGGCAAGAAACGCACCGCAATACGTCATCGGTAGAAACGAGCAGCTAGACAATACAGCAAACCACATCGGATGCGGAATCATAACCAAGTTCTGCAGCCCGAACACCGTCAACAGCACGCCCAGAGCAACGGCCAGCTGCAGCTTATGACTGGCAGCCACCTTCGCCGTGAAGAAGCCGCCCACCACACTGCCGGCCACGTACGACGCCTCCACGAACAGAAATGCGCCTAGCGGCATGCGTAGGATTTCCAGCGGCGTCAACGGCGATGGCGGGGGGTATACCCTGTGTCCGAAGCTCTGTACCACGGCAATGATCACCGAGCTGAAGAAGAGACCCAGCAGGAAAGCAAGCGTGTTAATCGCGAGAGGATGCATTCTACGCAAGTGCCTTGCCGCGAGCTCGATGATCGATGATTTGCCACTTGCTCAAGCAAGGGCACATACGCGCCAATTTGAGCCTCATTTTCGTTTGAGCTTGTCGGTTTGCTGATTCATGCCTGTTCCTCGCCTTTTCTGATCAGCTTGGTATCTCACCAATGTGCTGCAGGTATAGGATAACGGGTGCTATAGGGATAAGACGGCTAGCCCTCCTCTCTCATCCCCTTCCGTCTAATCCCCATATCTCTGTCAGACCCTTCGCTACAAATTATTGTCGCATGGAGACGTAAAACATAGTCACAATGCCAAGATTTCTTCTTCAGGAGAAAGACATCGTCAGTGGATTGGGGGGCGCTTGGAGTATGTCAAGTTTTACTGATCGCCTGCTAAACCCTATCCTTGCAGCGAAGTGATATGTTTTGCACCGCTTGCTGCACTCTTTTCAAAAAGGTTAAGCTTCGGAAACAACTATGATGCCTGCGTCTCCTCAAAAGCCTGCGTCTAAGAGGTCTCCCATAGTAGCTGCGTTCACCCAGTAGCATAGCATATGTGTATTATCTATAGTCATACCCTTCTCCATGTGTATGATCTCAATATGTCCAGGAGCAATGTCCGCTTTCCTTGGTTTAACATCGTTGAGAATTCCAAGTCGGTCGTGATAACGGTTTTTTGAATTTCTAATAACCATAATCGCCATCTTACTACATCGTAGAACTATATGTTCTTCACTCAACCGTTCCAAAAGGTAAAGTTGCTCCCCAATTTGCTGACCTTCGTCACCTACGCCACGAACTTTCCTGCACGGCGTTCCAGCCATTTGAATACCTCGATCATACACCAGTAATGCTATTCTCTGCCGCTCTCTCCGGTATTTTCTTTCCAATACCACCGAATAACATGCAAGACCCCTGCTGGCGTACGTGTGGCAAACATTCAAGGAAGCCAGTATCGATACCATTTCTCGCACTATCCAGTCTTTGTCCAGAGCATCTGAACTTTGTCGGTATACCAGTTCGTAAAGCTGTGAAATCGATATTTTCCCCTTTTCTTCCTGAGACTTTGAAGCTCCATATATCAGCTCTGCGAGCCGTCCCTCACATGGTTTTGTCAAACCTTCGCTACCATGTGCATCGAGTGCCAAAAGCTCAAGAGCTATCACGGGATCATCCACATCATCCAGGAGAAGAGATAGGCATACGAGCGCCCCGCCAAGCTCCGCATATGTTCTCGTGACTCCAATTTGTTTGGTCTCGTATGTACAGCGCAAATACCTATCCATTTTTGGATACACCAGCATTGTTTGGTACATTGGCATATATATGCCTTCGTCGTTCAGTGTTTCATATATCCTGGGTCGGTCCTCTCTTATGGATCCTGTCAGCTGTGCGCTGACTCGAGCTCTGGTCATCAATTCCCCTTTAACAATTCGGTCCAACCATAAAGAGCCTGACATTGACTTTCGCGAGTCATGAGTCGCCAATCTAGATATGGATACCTTCTTATACTGGGCAGCCGCTATCCTCACAGCCTGAGAGCCTGCTGCTAGAAGCAAAGCCTCTGCTTTTGCGATAGCCCCAGTACCCCCTATAAGAATGGGTAACATTTCCTCCCCTTCTACGCTAGTTTCCACGTTAACTTCGCTCCATTTGGAAGACAGTTGTTCCTCATATTTATCTGCAACGGCTCCGCGATGCTTTCGCTGCTCTTGCAAAGTCATGAAAAACTTCGGGGAACCTGTGAAAGAAGAAAGCTTTCTGTAGTAGCTTTTCACAAGGTTCCGCATTAAATTCTCGCACTCACGAAAGTGACCAAACACGCTTAGAGCAGACCCATGATTTATCTTTCCGTACAAGCGAGACAGCTGCTGCACAGGTTCGCTGGCCGTTCCAACATGTATCCAAGTATTATGAGGGTCCATGGCAATAGTAAGCAGAAGGGCAACCATTCCAGTTTGAACAGAGTCTACATACTTCAACATGCGGGCGCATTGCATGAGAAGAAGGCCGCCATTTGGAAACATTTCGTCCCCGCGTTCATGGAAAACATGCTGCCCAAACTCATTGCCGGAAATTTCTCCTGACGAAAGACTGCACTTGAGAAGTGCAATATCTCCCTCTTCGTTTCTCTCAATGTACAATATATGCTCGTCTGTATGGATCAAGTTATAGGGCCGCTCTGCCGGAGAAGAACAATAAACCAAAGGTTTGTCCAGCAACTGTGCTTCAGGATTGCTACACGGTTTAAGATTTCTCAGAGCTGCGATCAAGTCGCGCCCTGTAAGATCCCGCGGGGATGGCCCGTAAACTTTGCAACTTGCAAAACGTATACCAGCGAGACGCAAACATTCATCAACTAAATTTGAAGCACCTTCAACCTCCATCAGCTTGTCAGTAACAAGCAACGCGGCCGTACCCAAGTTACGATCAGTATCGCTTATTTGTAGCACATCGTCGATGAGCGATCTAGCCATGTCGGGATTATAAAGTAAGCGAAGCATCTTGGCTTGAAATTCGCCACGAACCACATCGAGCTCGGCCAGAGCGCGGGCAACTGTGGTTCGCTGCTCATGATGCATGGAACGCACCCAATGGGCCTCTATGTCTGAAAGTCCATCCAGTCGTAGTACACGAAGCTTGTGCGTACCCGCTTCGTGGGCGTACATCTTTTGCAGGAGACGGTGATGAGCTCGTTCGAGGGTGTACCCATGCTTCACGTTCGTGGGGTAGGAGAGCACCTTCGCAATTGTTCGACCGAGTTTAGTTGGGTCTGCCACGTAGTTCGAAAACGTTTTGATGTTGCTCAATGCGTCTGAGACTGGTAGAGCCATGGTTTGACAGGTGCCTACAACGGATGGGGCGATGCTGTTTCGGCGCGGAGAAGAAAGGACGACTGAGCAAAGGTTCGAAATGCACCAAAGATAGGCACAGATAGTGCGTGAGTTTAGAGGAATGTCACGAAATGTGAGAAGGGGCGTGGATGATGATGATGATCTCAAACCATTCGTTAGGTGCCGTGCAAAGGCTGATGGCCTTCCACCCCCAGGCAAACCTTACTCATGGTTGAGTTACTGTACCTTTGGTACTTGCAAGGCTATGCGCCCCTCTCACACTTTGTGTCGAGGAGGCTCGCCACTGACAAGACTTCTCCAATCGAAGACGATGACAACTGGGACACATAGTGCCACCTTGAGGAGGCTCGCCACTGCCAGACCGTCAGGCAAGCCTCCTCCAAATAACGACGAGCACAACCGGTATGAAAAGCATCATTTCACAGAGGCTTGCCACTGGTAGGGAAGTTGATGCTTAGCCAGACTTCCTAATGCAGGCCTCCTCCACGCGACTAATCCGATGACAAGGGTAAGGATATCCGCTACAGGGTGCCAGAGGCGAAGGCGAGCAAGATTAACACCTAAAATGTATGCCAAGTTGCCAATGCCAACGTTCTGTGTTTGAAATCGAGCCAAAGAGAGAGTTTCAACTTCGGTCGATTCCCTTGTATAAAACGTAAATCTTCCTCTATCAGCGAGTATCCTTACCCTCGTGCTCTTTGAGATCTCCGCTGTTGATGGCACCACCCGCCCCCGCGAATCGCCGCAGACTTCAACAGACAGACTGCGCCGTTTCACTCGCCGTCAGCCTCGCCACGTCGTGTCGCGCATCGCGCCGTCAACAACCGCGCCTCCGAAATGCTCTCTCTCCGCACACATATGCGCTCGCAGAGCGTGCCGCTCGACCAACAGACGCCCGCCGACGCCGCCCCGCACACGCTACCATCGCTTTCGCCAACACACGCCGCCGTAGTATCGAACGACCAGATGCACATGATCCCTCTCACTGCGCGCGCAATGTCGCGGCGCACATCGCTTCCGTTCTCGCCGCTCTACGAGGTGGTAAGCGGGCCGTACACCGCGCTCGTCGCCTCCACTGAACTTGCCGTGCTGCATCAACATAGCGGCGTTTGCTACAGCGTCGCCACCGCTCTGTTTGAACGGCGGCCCGCGTTGCGTATTCTTCACGTACAGTGGTTGCCTTCCGCGCCAGCGTTTTTGATGCTGTTGACTTCCGACTATTGTTTGAGGGTGTTTGATGCCATTAGTGCCGAAGCTGCTGAGTTTGAGCGACAGCGCATTCATGTCGTCACGGCCGGGGCGCCGCCAGTTTCGTTTGTTTGCGGATCGGGGCTCGGATGGCATGGTCTTTCGGTCTACGTGCTGGCGGAAGATGGCAGCGTATACGTCGCTGCGCCTATTGCTCCTATCGGCACCAGCATATCCATCGCCGAGTTTGAAAAGCTTCGACGCGCCGCCAAATCCGCCCTCAGTCAAAATGCAACCGATACGCCCATCTCTCCCGGTACAAGTAGACGGCTTAGTTTTGGCGACTTTCAAATGCCGTGGGCTCTGCGCCAGGCGCGTCTTCAAATGCTGTTCTTGGACACCGTGTTCGAAAAGAACGGAAATCAAATGCTTGCTGTCAGAGAGTTCAAGCCGGCTCCTTTGCTGTTTCAGGGTCCCCTTCATGTGCAGAAAGAACTGCTTGATGAGCGATATACCCAACTTGTTCAAATTACTGCCACCAAACAGCCCATATTATTGCGCGTTTCTGAAAGAGGCAATGTGTGTGTGTTGCTTGCCATGGAAAGAGTGGATGCCAATTGGTTTCTGTCTAGTCAACCGGCAGGGGAGGGTTTGATGCTTGCGAGCAAAGAATACGCTTCCTGTGCGCAGTCGGTTGCACCGGCCTTCTTGTGCTTCGAGCGCATTTCGTTTGATTCACCTGTCAGTATCACGCCTGTTGCATCGCATGCGGACACTTTCTTCTTTTCAACCACCACCGCTGTTTATTCGCTTACCTTTTCATTTCTGTCGTTACTTGAGGATGCTCTTGCCTTGGAACGATGTCCTACCTCCACTCTGCGCGAGCTTTTCACTGTTCATAACCCGGATGGTTCATCGCCAGCGCGCATACGTGCTATTATGTCACACTATGTCCGCGGTGACGGACCTGTTGCCATTGTTCTCTTGAATGATGGCACTTTTCATGTTACCGACCCATTGCGCTGGCATAGTCTACAGGTTGATCTCCCTACCTTGTTACCCGATCGACCTTTCTCTGAATCTCAGCAAAACCTGCGCGCATATGCTTTTCGGGAAACTGCCGAAAATGTTGTCCATTCTTTACGACATGTTGAGTCTTTGCGGGACCAATATGGCAGACTTGCGGATGGCACGCTAGGAAAAGTGTCTTCAATCAAATCGTTTGCCAGCACACTTACATACCTTGAGAAGCGAGTTGAAGTCTTAACAGGAAACAGTCAGCAACCGGGAATCGGTGATTCACTCGGCAATATTGCTAGTTTGCTTTTGGAGTGGACGCATGAAATTGGCGAACGCTCCGAAAGCAACGCCAGTGATATTGAAAAGCTGCAAACTGTACTCATAGATGCTGATCGGTCTGAACAGGAACTCCGCCTTAAGCTGAATCGTGTCACTGAAAGCATCGAATCACTCAAAGGCCGTGTCAAAACCGTTTTCGAAGGTCTGGAGGCCGGAAGTGCCCAACTAAGCAAATTAGAGCTGGAGAGATTGGCAGTGTTGAAGCAGAAGAAGCAGCGTTTGTCTGCATTTCGTACGAGAATCGCTGAGCTGTCAGCAGCGATGCAGTCCAGAAATCAACAATTGGTATCGAGGCCAAGTGAGGGAGGCGACCAGAGCACCTTGTTCTCACGTAACATTGGGGCTGGCTCGTGGCGCGGTTCGTCTCGAAGACGTGAGCCCGCCCACGGCCAGAAGAGGGTCGAGCTTGGGAGAAGGGAGTTGCATCAGATCAAGATTGCTTTGGAGAAGCATTCGGATCAGATTTCGCAGGCAATGGAACTAAGCTCCTCTTTATGGAAACGGCTGTCAGTTATAACATAAAGCATACACGTTAACGGACTTCCACATCTTGGGCCGCTCGCGAATGGAACATGACATGTCTACCCCATGCCGTGCATCGTACCGTTCAGGCGAGTTCAGATTTGTATATCTGACAGCCCCGAACTTCGTTGCTGTTAGTGCTGGCCTCGAGATCCATCTATGATTCAGGTTCTATGCAGATTGCAGGCTCTACTGATTGAGACCGAAGGGCTTATCCCCATGAACACGTATACCCAGGGAGTGGAGATACTCAAGATTTGCGAATCTGGTGTACCTGGGGATTCGTTCATTGAGCCATGTATATCAAATCCCCTGCTCTTCGATCTCGCTTCTTTCTTTCTCACTATGCACACTCCCGTTACTTACTATTTCACTTTCGTTCTTCCTCTTTGGTAGAAATTCTCGATCAGGATGTACTATTTTGAAGCATCTTTGAGCCTCTAGTACCGCATTCTCCGCGTCATGTTCTCTTTCGTTTGCCGCCACAAGGACAACGCCATCCTCGAATGTTTCACTTTTGACACGCGGTCGTGCATACGAAATACCCCACAGACAATTCGGTTTCACATCAGCTCTAGAATCCGCTTCGCTTTGATTTGTAGCTTGAGAATCACTTCCCGTCTCCTGCTTATTCTCCATTTCAACACTCATAACTATGTAACTTTCAAGAACTCTGATCAGATCTTGTTCTCTGCCATCCTCTTCTATGGTTTCCGCGTACACGATGAATATTCCTTGCGGGCAGACCATAACTGCACCATCCACTTGTCTGACCCGAACAGCAGATGTATAGTTTCCGACAGCTCCTCGAGGAATTGTTATCATAGCGCGTTCTGGTTCGTTGGCTTTCAAGATACTTCCATCCAGTACTACTACAGCGTGCCAGATACCCACTGCGTTTTCTCGTTGTTTCTTTAGAAGAGCTCCAGGCATGAAGACATATCTTGTTCGTACAATGTCACCAGCAGTTGTGATGACTCCCAAACGATATTCACAATCTTCGGGCGGGGATTTCGTTCGTCCTTTTCTGGGTCTAACAAGCCCAGTGGCTCCACGACGCAATACATAAGTTCCACCATGAACGGCGCAAAGCCTACAAAACGCCTGCGACAGTTCACCTGTACCGAAATTGGGGTACAGAAAAGGTGTCTTTGTGCCGAAGCGCATAACGGAGGCTTGGTAATGGTATACACGATCCATTCCATCTGTTTTAGAGAACTGTTTTTCTCCAACAGAAAACAAAATGGAATGGGTTAGGAACGTCTGTAACTTCGGCGTTAATCGCATGGCATCCATGTCTTCTTGAAGGGACACGTCGTCTTCTTCTTTTTCGGTAAAGTTCTCATCTCCCTGAAACTGTTCTTTCCTAGATAAGATAGTCTCGTAGCATCTTGTCACATATCGCATCATTAACCTCTTCTCGGGCATGGTTATAAACGAGTTCTGAAATACATCAGCGCGACTTCCAGGGACGCGTTGCAAACCATCGGATCCCGGAAATTGTACATACAAAGCGTCGATGGCGCGAAAGTCCACATAGTGGCCGACATTAGTTCGTACTAGCAGCTCGATCATGTTGCCTTCTGACATAATTGGACGAGGAACAAGATCGAGCAGGCATGACGCAGTAAAGGAACGTAGCTCCGAAGAATGACCCCTCTGCAGTCGTCGTGCCCCGAGAGGGAAAATCTGATCGTAAAGGGACATAGAACGAAACGGTTGGAACCCATGGTCGGGGAAATGGTTGTTTATCATAGAAACCCCTGGAATTACAGGTGGTGGAGAAGTGGTTTCCCCATTCGCATCTTGTTCGACTTCCTGAATAGCATTTTCCAATAAACTGACTTGAGTTGTAGCCCACTGACCCCCATAGAAATCATTAGCATCCAGATGTAATACCCGAGAACCAGAAATTGACAAAGCCGCTGCGAGGATCGCTTGGGGAAGATCGGTTCCGATAACAACTACATCAAAACCTGTTTCTGTTAAGGGCTGAGGTTGTGCAGCTGTTGGCATAGTGAGCGAAAGCATCAATTTCCCAGACACATCCAATTACGATTTCCGAATTTGAGTACTGGTCTAGAAGCTTGAGACACCTCAGAGGAACCGAGAAAAAATACTTCACAAAACACGTATGTAGAAGGAAGGTATGGGTGTGCAAAACCTTCACCCCGATCTATGACGCCCAGCCAAGATTCAGAGGCGCAGTTGGAGTAACAAATCAGATATCGAAACTATCAGATACCGCTTTCATGCGAGCACTACTTCCATATATATCTCTCTCTCGAAAAGGTTCAATATCGATCAAAAACACGTTACCTCTTACAATCGATAGCAATAAACAACTTACGCCCTACCTGCGGTCATCCTTCGTTAACAACGAGGAGTTAATGAGATGAGAGACTGAGAGTGGGAACTATTTACCTTTCGTCTCTAACAACATGTGTTGCAATCCTGAAGGTTGGACGGCCAAGGAAAAGGCAATTGATGACATCTCATCGTTTCAACTTTAGATATTTAGATCACTTCGTGCCCACGTGGCGGGAGCTCAATGGATGTATCAAAATGATCGCATTACCCCTCCACATGAAAGAAGTCACGCCCATAGGTCTCGTTCGTTCGATCTCACTTCTTCAAACCACCCTGTTTATGGAGTCTCGGCGTGATAAATATATCCAACTTGCTTGAAGTTCACGTCCAGACTCTTTTTGTGTGAGCGAGGCTCTATCTCGCTCTAGTGTGAAGACTTAAGCAGCGATGGAGGACTTGTTCACGGCGAGCCATGAGCTCGTTGTCATTCTTGATTTTGGTTCACAGTATACACATCTGATTGCTCGGCGCTTGAGAGAATGCAATGTGTACTGTGAGCTTCATCCTTACGATCGCACAGTTTTGGAAATCCAGACTCTCAAGCCGAAAGGAATCATATTATCTGGAGGTCCTTCCTCTGTCTATGAAGAAGGATCCCCTCACTGTGCAGAAGGCCTTTTCGATTTAGGTGTCCCAATTCTTGGTATTTGTTATGGTCTTCAGGAAATGGCTCATGCTCTAGGAGGGGAGGTCTTACCAGGAGAAAAAAAAGAATATGGCCACGCGGAAATCCGAGCATCTAATGGGTATGGAATTTTCGATGGGATCCACGACAATTTTGCAGTTTGGATGAGCCATGGAGACAAGCTATCAAAGCTCCCCGACGGATTTTGTGAGATTGCCACCACGGACAACACAGAGCATGCAGCTGTGGCAGATACCAAACGGAAGCTTTACGGACTTCAGTTCCACCCGGAGGTTACGCACACGGAGTTTGGTACCGAAATTCTTCGAAACTTTGTTACCAAGATATGCATGTGCAAATGTGACTGGTCTATGTCAGATTTCCTGGGCGAAGCGAAAGAGGCTATTCGGGAGAAGGTCGGGAGTGGTATGGTGATTGGAGCTGTGTCTGGTGGAGTGGACTCAACTGTTGCCGCTGTTCTCATGAAGGAAGCTATTGGTAACCAGTTTCATGCGTTTTTAGTTGATAATGGTGTGTTGAGGAAGAATGAAGCCCCCGAAGTCATGAATCGCTTATCCAACCGATGTGGTGTTAACCTCAAACTCATCGACGCGACCGAAACTTTTCTTCAAAGGCTACAAGGTGTAGTAGACCCCGAGAAGAAGAGAAAGATTATAGGGAACACTTTCATAGAGTGCTTCGAAATGGAGGCATCCAAACTGAAGGCAGACTTTTTACTACAGGGCACCCTTTACCCGGATGTGATCGAATCAGTTAGTCACAAAGGGCCGTCGGCAACCATCAAAACTCATCACAATGTTGGGGGTTTACCGGCGCATATGAAACTGAGGCTAATAGAACCATTACGATTCTTGTTCAAAGATGAAGTGCGAAAACTTGGATTGGAGCTAGGTATTGAAAGCGAGAGTATTTACAGACACCCATTCCCAGGACCTGGACTAGCCATTCGAATCTTGGGCGAGGTAACTGCCAAGAGGCTAAGAGCTCTGCGTGAAGCAGACACTGTCTTCCTACATGAACTACGGTCTGCTGGGTTGTATCGCGATATTGGACAAGCTTTTGCGGCGCTCCTGCCAGTGAAAGCTGTAGGAGTAATGGGCGATAAGCGCACTTATGAGGAGGTCATTGTACTGAGAGCTGTGAAGACAAAAGATTTCATGACAGCCGATTGGGTCGATCTGCCAACCCCTCTGCTGCGGAAGATTTCTTCCAGGATTGTAAACGAGATCCCTGGTGTGAATAGAGTCACATATGATATTACTTCGAAGCCTCCCGGAACAATTGAGTGGGAATAAAGAAGAATTTTTACTTCCAAGCACCCCAAAAACTCGAGCTGATGACACCAAATGACTGGTCGCTAATAAGCACAGAGATGCCTGCTTTTACAAAGGGAAAGTCTATGCAACTATACCTCTAGCTACGGCCTTCAAGCTATATGACGGGAACGGGGATTGAACATCATAGTACATCTTCCCGAAGTGAAGAACAGATCTCCGAGACATAAGCAGCATTATTTGCAAAGTTCTGGCTAAGTCTGTCTATTGTCACGAGGTTGAGTTAGGGGAGCAAAAGGAAGCTTGCTTGATGACGGACACAAGAAGGATATGAGCTGGAATACGATATCGTCTACGTTTTGATTCTTACCTTCGTAAATAGCTAGTTTGGCGGCCACCACGTTCCTTTCTGCAGATTTCCACGCATCTTCCGTGATGTATGTTTGAACAATGTCGATGACATCAAGGGCATGGACGTTTCGATTAACTGGGTGTCGGAGATGTTGGTAGACACATTTCCTATTAGAGCATTGTCCTCGTAGTTCCTGCGGACAAAGGGCTTTGTTCGGGTTCAGCTTGGTTGACCACGAGAGCGATAACGGACTTAAGTTCCTCCTATCTGTCGCTTTCGCATACTTTGGTATTCTCAAGATAAACCTGTACAGTATCAGAGGAAAAAAGAAAACAGGTCAGGTGCAGCGATACGGTCCAGAACACAACAAAACAAAAACCCCATGTTACGAGGTGGTGCGGGAATGATACGATACAAGATAGCGCGTTGGTAACATGTCATAGGAAGGAGTCAATCCACGGGAATGTTCAAGCAGTAGTCACCCGGAACGAAAGAGCATGACGTAAGAAAGGGCACAAACGTTAGATATGTCAGCTCTTTGAAACTCGCGGTTACGTTGTACAACAACAGCCCTAGCTCAAGCACATCGTGAAGACAAAGCCACGAAGTTGTGAAACTTCTAGGGATGGAGAGAAAAAGGATACGTAAACCATACGCTTTCAGTCCAGTGAGGACACTATTGTAAATGACTGTCGGTGATGGAGTATAAGGTGATGGTCGCAAAATGGGGTCAGAGTGAAAGGGCACTTCGCCCTCATTCTCAATAACTTCACCTTGTTCTTTGCGTGCTGGACCAAGCTGTAGTGGGGATGGGTCATACCTGATAAGCTGTTGAACGTCGTTACCTTCCGTACCTAGGGAAGCTTCTTGGGTGTTTTGGTTGGAATCCTGTGAAGTAGTGGAATTTTCAGCCGGTGCAGCAGAAACATCAATGGAGGCATAGTTGTTTTCTGAAGCTTCCACTCCTAAGGACGCTTTCACTCTTTTTGCGGCGCTGACAGTTGCCCTGTATTCTTCCTCGGCCGTAACAAGGTCGGTTTGGGCTCTTCGTAGCTCTTCTTGAACGGATTGCAGTCGACTTCTCTTGAAACCCAACTTTGCGTACGCTTCCGCAACCGAGACATCAGCCGCCTGAAGCAGACGATTTGTGTCGCGCTCTGAGTCTAACTTCTTTTTGGATTCCTCCAGCTCCGTCCGCAAGTCATCTATCAGTCGTGTATTAGCCGAATCAACATGGATCGGGGCAGAAGATTTCTGGACAGAATTCTCCTTCCAAAGAGCAGGCTTAGTAGCCGGATCAGATAAGGAACTCGACGTAGATTCAGTTGCTCCATGCGGTGAAATCGGATGAGTGGTTACCTCTGGGACAGCAGCAATAGTGCTGGGGGTAGGAGGTTTGTTTCGCTGGGCGTCAGTGTAGTATCGACGACGCTTTTCTGAATCAGTCCGAGTCCCAAACGGATTAGAAGAATTTAGAGCCCGTTTTAGATGGTTTGAGGGGGTGGACGGCAAAGGCGAAGGTGGCTTCTTTGTGAACAACTGACTGTCCACGTTCGGCTCTACCTTTTGTCGTCCCGTTTTCTGCTGGGCGATGCGCTGCTCGATTTGCTGAATTTGGCGACGCAATCGAGTTATTTCTTCAAGTTTCGCTTTGGGAGTCGGAGCTTGACCCTTGCTTTGAACTGCAGGCGGAATGCCAGACTTCTGCAATAGCAGCTGTGATGAATCAATGTCAAACGAATTGGCTGGAGTGTTAGAAGTTTGGTCTCCCGTTTTGAGAGAGAATACTGGGGTCGACGGAGGTGCAGGGGAAGGTGATTGCCCGGAAGGTAGGACAGCGACGGCTGGAGAGCCCTCGCGTCTTCGTTCCGACAATGACTTTGGATCAGAACTCTTTGTAAGCATAGACGGACACTGGCCCAGTCTCACAGCACGAATCTTCATGTCTTCTATCGCCCTTTTCCGAGTGGATCTAGGATTTTCAAACCTCTCCGGGCTTGACCGCGGATGAACCTCGACATCCGATTCTTCATCAGAAGATGAAAACTCAAATATGACCGATGGATCACCAGAGTGTGGCTGCGAAATTGCTGGAGCAGAGGAGCTGGTGGATCCCAAAATGGTAACGCTGCTCTGAGAAGCATTCAAACTCAGGGAATTTGTTCGCCGCCTCCCTTGCAGAGCACGGCGACGTAGCTCGGCAAGTGAAGGTTTCTTCTGCGGAGGTGGCGGGGATGGAGGCGAATCTTGTTCTCGGGGTATATCTGCACAGAGATAGGGAGGAGGTGGTGGTGGGGGGGGGGGCGTCGGGGGCGGAGTGGGCGGACGTCGATTGATATGCATGGTGGGAATACGGTGTGGTATGAGCAATTGCTGCCGGTGCTGTATAGAATTGGGCCTATATGACGGACGAGGGATGAGCGGTGCTCGAGGAGGCTGCAAAATGGCCGGATGAATTGGCTGCTGTGTATGTTGATGCAGGGTTGGAGCGCTCGGTGGTTGTGGCGGGAGGTGAATGAAAGGAGAAGGTTGAGCATTGTGCATCGAGAGAACAGTCGGTTGGCCACGGTGAACGGCTAGAACGTCTGGCGGCGGCGCGTGCAGCGGGATGAGGTTCGGGGGCGGATCATGGAGCTGAAGCGTGTTTCCTTGTGGAAGAACAGGCGGTGACAGATTGTGTGACTGCGGTAACTGTAACGACTGAGCAATCGGAATTGTCAGCGGCTGGGGTGGATGCGATAGTCCAACATCGAAAAAATTGTGACCGCGTTGGAGTTGTGGCGGCGGATGAGGGAGCCGAGGCTGAGGAGTCGGGTTGGGAGGTTGATTCCAGTACGTGGGAGGTTCTTCAAAGGAAGGGGACTGACGGACGCGCATGAAATCGTTGGGGTCATCGAGGTCTATGAACTCGGCGTCTTCGACTGACGGCATGGTACGCATATTTCGCATAAGGGTCATCGCCATTAACGAGCGAAAGAACAAACAGCAAAGGAGTGGCGGGCGGAACAATTCTACAAAAAGACGGAGCTACGGGAGGAGCTGCCGTAAACAAGAGGCGAGGAGGGCGTTATAAGATGGATATAGTTAAGGGAGGACGTAGGAAACGAGTCGGGAAAGGGTGGGGAAAGGGTGGGGAGGTGAAACTGGCGATGGCTGAAGGTAGCGAGAGCGAGACACGGTCGCGCAAAGCGTTCCACAAAAGCGCCGCGAGGCCGCGCATTGCGTATGATACCATGCCACTGGTAAATTGCAAATTCACAGCCGCCGTTTTGAGGCTCTTTCGATGCATTTTCTTGCTTCAAACCGAATGGTGTCGAGACAGCCCATGTCGCGTGCCGCGGTTATCTATCGCCAGCCGCATCTGGTGTGGTGCTACTTGGCGCGCCTCTTGGTCGCATCCATTGTCGCCTCTGCTTTTTCCTCCGCCGTCGCTCTTTCCGCAGCCAAGCATACGCCATGGCGCGAAACCAGAAGGCTCGTCGCTCTTCCTCTGGACGTTCTGTCTCCCCCGTCGCGGCCACGCCACCCGAGGAGGATGAGGAGTTGATCGAGCAGGGACAGGGAATGGACACGGCCCCTTCCTCAAACCGCTCCAGCAAGAAGCGCAAGCGCCCCGAACGCGATACTCTCTCTTCTGCTCGCGCCGTGCGAAGCACTGCGCAATGGGCTTTCTACGAGGGCATGCTGCTTGAGTTGTTGGAAAAGCCCGAATGCCAGGACTTCTCCGAGCCAGTTCTCACACTTTGGAGCCCTGAGGATGTTCCGGGCTATTCGGACAAGATTACGCATCCAATGGATTTAGGCACCGTGAAGAGAAATATGCAAGGTGAAAAGTACATTCTGCACGATAAGAAAACCGATACATATTCGTTCGATTGCAAAGCAATGGCAAAAGACTTGCGACTGATCTTTCAGAACTGCATGGAGTATAATGAACCGAGCAGCGGCTTGTACGACACCGCCAAAAGACTCTTGGACGATATCAACTCCCAGATCATTGAAAACGAGGCGCATATTGCCCGTGAGAAAGAGAAAGAGCGCCGCGAGATTGAGAGAAAGCGCGAGAACGAAAGAAAGCGGCGTAAGGCTGCCGAAGAAGAGGCGGCGCTGGCGGCATCTCAAGCGAAGAAAGCCGCCGCTCAGCTCGAAAAAGTAAGGCGGGAAGCAAAAGAGGCAGAAAGAAGACGACAGGAGGAATTACGAAGAAAAGAGGCTGAATGGGCAGCGCGACTGAAGCAAGAGAAAGCTCGTGCAGTTCAAGAAGCCCTCGACGAACTACTTGCTAAGCAGCGGAAAGAAAGAAGAGGTAGTATGGTCAACACCAGTAGCGTGAGCAGTGATGAACACGACACTGGGATTGGAGAGGTTACATTTACCTTTGTTTCCACTGAAGGAATGGAGAAGAAACGTGGTCGAAAGAGCGCAATCGTCATGGAACTTGAGGTGCAACATGATGACTTGATGAAGAGAAGGAAGGCGATGGTGGAGATGTCCGTAGAGTTGAACAAGATGAAAGAAATTGAACTGTCATTCGAGGAGAAGCAAGCCATATGCGAACAAGTTGCACGATTAGACTTTGTCCGCATGAAAGCAGTGGTCGACATTATTGCTCGAGGAATGAATCGAATGGAACTGCTCAACGAAGTGTCCCTAGATATAGATGTCAACGAACTTGACAGTAAGGTGCTCAGGGATATTCAGTTCTTCTTGAAGAACCCCGCTGCGCACACCGCAAGAGATGCGTTGAGACATATCGAAGCCAAAATCACTGACATTGAAACTAGACTTGTCGAAATACGGTATCAAAAGGTTGGTTGATATTGCGCTCAAGAGAAATTCGCGGAATATGTGGTTCTGTTTGGCCTGCTTAGCTGTGAAGAGTGTATAGTATGAACGCAATGGTCTGTCTCAGAGAGTCCGCATTTCTTTTCTCCGTATGTTCCTTAATCGACCCAACCTTGATCCCTGAGCTTCAATCATTACTCTGTTTTAACTCCATGGAAAGAACAAGGTACAAGTGTTGTAATCCTGGGGGTTTGAGGATCGCAACGAAAGCAACCACTTGCGACAACTTTGTATCTGATTTCTCTTATTTTGCACTCATTGTTATTGTCCATGAAGAGTGATAAAATGTGATCAACGACCTTGTTCTGGCTAGCTTTGTTTTTGCTAGATTGAACGGCTAATATGACGCATATATTCAGGATTTATCGTTATTCTTTCATAAGACTGCTGCGTCGCTTGTTTTCTACATACGCAAGGGTACCGAAAGAATACATGGTTAGCGCTGGCAAATCGTGTCTTGGTCACATTCCGCACTACGGAAGCCAAAGCCTCAACTCCGGAACCTGTGCCCGTCGTGACCCATGACTTGAAACATGGATCGACGAGCGTGGATCAGTTCAGAATTGTTGAATGAAATTAGACAGAAGTGCAATCCCTTCTTATCGTTGGTACACGTAGATTGATCGAAATGGTTTCACCCTGAAACTGTTTGAAGAGCTCATGACTCCAGATATGGCAGACAGCTTTTTGCAGACTGGTTCGGCCCGCCATTGTCTAAGTCAGAGAGGACGACTGAAACGTGCGACAAAAAGTCCAGGACCTTGTTGGTTCGCATACATTGAAACTACGGACTGCACGTCCAGCTGGAAACTTTGGATGGGAGCGAATGTATGTATACCATACATACACAGTACGCTCACATGATGGAAGCAATCTCGTGGCTAGGCTTGCTGAACAGCATGCAGTATCACGGGAAAGCAGCGAATTCGTATCAATTACTAATCGCTAATGATGAACGATTTATAATTCGTGGCACGAAGGTATTGACTGCGACAGATGAGGATGTAAAGGTGAGGAGTCCCTCTTCTCTCACTGAAGAACATATAACGTCAGTTCCTCGGGGCAATGAGTTATTGGCGATCCGTTGTTTGTGGTGACCCGAATCCTGCAAAACCCCTTTCATTATGTGCGGAATATAGCCAACCACCAACCGAGAAGCCGATATAGAAGGGAACACCATCATCTAGCGAAAGTAATAGACTAGCATTGGAAACAGAAACCCCCTATATGATAGCACAGATTCCTTAAATTGTCACCTTGCGGGCAGTGAGGGAGTGGGTAAACTTGCAAAACAAAGGGCTGAAAGGAGATAGTCGCGATCGGACTAGAGATCTAGTGAATAGCATGCGAGGCAAAGTATTCAACGCGCTACGTTGAGCAACGCATTGCTAGGTGATCTGCAATACCGGAGGCTTTGATTGAGAATGTGACTTATCTTCCGGCAGGCGGAAGATATTTTGCAACAATTCGTCCTTGGTCAAAGAAGCGCGCTACACTCCGTGGTTGTGTACTTGAAGAGATATGGCTAGTTCTCAAACAATACTACGAGGGCGCTGCAAGGGCTTTCAGAGCAAGTCGAGAGTTATACACAATCGTTGCAAGAGTTTATTATTCAGCAATGGCTTGCAAAGGTTCCTGGCCACTCTTGAGGAAAGAAAGCTTTCATTCAAGGTACGGCTGTTAACCTTAATTGGGCAGCGCCGGAGTAAGAGAAACGAATAATGTTACGTTGAAGGATCAACTTAAGCGGTAATTGAACTCCGTGAACGAGAGACTCTCCTGGAGAGAGGGAGAACCACCGTGGTTATCACGTATTAGGCTATTCTGTTGTAGACTAGATGACGTGCTGATGTGCAACATCAATGCTTTCCTTGCTGTGTAAGACAGATCCGCACAGAGCAGGCGAACCTACCCACACGGATCGCAAAGGGCGGTGCCTAAGTCAGTGAACTCACGACGATAAGGAGATTTCACATAACTGGAATGCTGGAATGAATGGCTGCCATTCCCAACTCAACTTTGGTGCGTAGGAGCGGACCGACCTATCATGTGGCGCATCGTGTTGTGCGGCATCCAGTGCCCCTAGTCTCCGCAACTGACTCGGACATATGCAATGTCGACTCTCGTGTACCAGGGGTAGCCAAGAAGAGCTGCACTGCTGAAGCGAACAACGCGAAAGCTATTCATCGAGCGACGAAAATGTTTGTACGTCGGCACTGACTTGCTGCATGCAACGACGAGAATCGTCATTTCGCTAAATGTACCTTTGTACAAACGAACAAGGGAACAGCGCCACTGAAAACCGTTGAATTCGACTACTCTCATCTAATACAAGGGTAGAACGCTATTCTTGCTCATTCAGGGATGCGAGAAGGGAATTGGTTGCTAGCGGAAGAATGGCAAAACTGAGCTCTCAAACGAGCAAGACTCGGTTTACACCGAATTGAAGACCTGTGACACCCTTAGACATATAAACCACTTGACTTGGATGAATAGACTCAAGTACGATAAAGCTATTTACACATAGAACCGTAAGGACGAATTATTGGCACGCAGATGTGGTATCCGAAGGTGTCTCTATTCACAGATTGAGATATAAAGTGGTTGTGGAGAGGTTAATACCGCCTGTCCCTGTCCCTGTTCATGTCCATGTCCCTGTCTCTGGCCATGGCGCGAATGATATGATCTTGTATATCCATAACACCCTGCCCAACCTTAGCCTGTACGCGAGGGTCCTGCATCTTCTCCATCAAAAATGCTCGGATGGACGGGCGTCTTTGGGGCGGAGGCGGAGGAGGCACTCCGTTGTAGGACAGCCGAGGCCCGGAACTGCCAGAACCGCCGGATGGCGGCGACGGATAGCCAGGCGGGGGCGGCGTATACCTAGTAGACGGCGGTGTTCGGCGTCCACGCGGCGGTGATGCATGGCGTCGCGACGAGGACGGACGCCTTGCGGCAGGGGAGGTACGTCTTCTCCTGGGTGGGGACGGCGACGGCGACGGTGACGGCGACGGCGTGCGATAGCGACGCGACGATCGACGACGCTGGTTTCGCGACGAACGATGCCTGTCCTTGCGGGTGGAACGAGAGCGATGACGCGTGTCGTAAGCATGATCGCCATCATTATCGTACTCGTCAGAATATCTTCGATGTCTGCTGGAAGAGCGAGTCTCGCGTTGACGTGTAGAACGACGACGTCCATCATCACGTTCCATGTCGGCGCGGGAATAGCGGCTTTCTCTATGGCGATGGGCATCCCTGGATCGGGCATTGGAGCGAGGTAACACTCGTTGCTGAAGCTTGCGAAGCGCGGCGGATGGGCCTCTGTTGTTGTTTGGCTGCGCGCGGGTGTCGAAGCGTTCTTCGGCAGAACGAATGCCTTTCCTGAGACCCTGGTCGACGAAGGACATCCCGCGACGAATGCCGGGCGATAAACGCTCATTCTGCGCATTCTTGATGATCTTCCGCGCGCGGTTGCCGTGCTGGAGAAGAAGACGCTGCGACTCGCGCTTCAACTGGTGGACGATTTCGTCTCCCATGACTGCGGTTCGTTGTCTGCTTTGGCGGGCGTTGCTTGTGGTGAGTGAGGCGGTGTTTGAATGGTCGCGCGAGCGGTGCGGTGTGTGGCGGCGTTCCCAAGCGGGTGGCGACGGGAGACGATGGGCTTCTTTTATGGAGGGGGCACTTGGTGCAAGTGTTGCACAGTGCGTTCTTATCAACAAAAATCCAGCGGCTTGCGCGCTGCCAGTTCGCTGCAACAACTGCGCGCGCCGCGCACGCGCCGCGCACGCGCCGCGCGTGCGCGCCACGCGCGGGCAGCATACCGCGTCACGCTCAACACGCGTCGCGTGCATCCGCTTCTCACATTGCATAGCGAATCTCCACATGAAGCGCGAACGAGATGCGGCGGCGCGCATCATGCCTCGTCGGTCATCGCGGTTCGGCGCGGCAAATCGGCGCTGCAAGTCATGGCCGAGCGAGGCGCGGCCGACGGGTACGGGTCTTCGTCGCCGCCGGTTGCGCGACAGGTCGCGTCGTATCCAGGCGTGCCGCCGCCGGCGCCGCCTTCGGCGACCGCGCGCGCTGAGCAGCTGAGGTGGCAGCAGCGCGCGCCGCCGCTGCGATATGGCGGTGTGGCGCCGCCCCCGCCGAGCGCGGCCGGCGCGGCTGGCGCGGCTGGCGCGCCGCCGTACAGGGGAGACCCTTCCGTGATCAGGTATGAGGGCGAGGCGCCGCCGCCGCCGTCGCAGTCGCTGCGACACAAGATTGGACAAGGCGCTCGCAGTGTGTTGCGCAAGAACGGTGGCTGATTGTGTCACACAGCTCCGCCATCAACATGATCCTCTTTCTTTATCTTTATTCGTAAAACGTGCTCGCCGCTCCACGCGAGTGGTATCTTATCTCTTTGCTTACATTTTTTGCATCTGCTCTGTCCGTCGACGACGACCGTACAAACTGCTGTTCCGTACGTCGTTCATCATGATGCGGCGGAGGAACGCAGCTCAGCATCACCTGCTGATCTGCCATGTCGCTTTCATCTCGCAGAAGAGCCAGCTCGGACGCAGCTCAGCTCCGTTTGAGCTGCGGGCGCACACACAGTGTCCTGCAGTACCTACGTATACAGCACATCACAGCGAGTTAACAGCGTGTAAGTCGTTAGACGTCATAGCATGTGCCTCAACTCGCCGCCGCCGTTCCACCACGTGCGAGTGCGCCATGTCGCGCTATAAAGGAGAGAGAGAGAATCCGCTGTTCCGGCCCAGCAGCGTGACTTCAATTCACTCAATTCCGCGCAAGCTGCCGCAACCTTCCACACCGTTGACAACTTCGTGAAGGCGCCCTTCACTAAAAAGTTGCCAGGCCCGGCTACAGTAAAACCAAGTATCCTACTGCGGATTGGTAGCCTTACATCCATGCACTGCACGTCGATGTGTGCAAGGATGTAAATATCCGCAGCGCAAGTGGTCTCGGTGAGGAAGCCGGCAACGCTGGCAAAGGCTCACCTCTTGGACATAGGCTTTCGGTGCTCCAGCGTTTCATTCACATCCCTTCCAATCGCAATGCAACGCATTGCACCCACCGTCCTTCCGCACACTTCATCCACGCAAACGGTTTAGCTTCTGAGCAACCTTTGCAAACGCACAGCACCACACGCACAGCACATGGCATCTCCTTAACTTCTCAACTTCCTCGTGTGACAAAGTGTTTCTCCGCACTTGATGAAAACTTTCATCCTCCATGCGTTTGTCGAGCGCCATTCATTTTGCCCTATATCACGAGTATTAGTGGTAACCTTCTAGCCCTCGCCTTTCGTATCTAATAATCTGCGGGAAAGTGCGGAATGTATGGGAACGACATGCCCAAATGGTTTTGGAAGTTTTGTTCCATCTGTTCGTTGTCACATACGAAAAGCTTGATCACTTCCATCGCCGATCACGCAATACGGCACAAGTTAATGTCACAGTTAACCGCACCCTCATGATGAGCTGCAGTTCCCATTCAGATTGTGAAAATGGAATGACTTGGAACATCCGAGATCTAACTAGTTTCCCATGAGACGAACACCGAAGCCGCCCTCAATAGCCGTCGCTGTCTCTCTTGCGAGCATTTTCCATAAAGCTCGCTTGCTGTGGCTTTCGACATACTGTGCATTGCTTTATCATCTACGATATGTACACGCTTATTCCACGCCAAATTGCGTGTGACCAAAAGCATATACAATGCACAACGTTGTCACGTCACTTAAGTGCTCGTGCTAACCTTGAGTCGTATCTTTTAGTGCTCAGTGGGAGTCGTACTGCTGTCATTGTACAGGTTACTACAGAGTCATTAGGGGCCAACGTGTTATGGCATTCTTGTTCCTCTTTCAGCATTGTGACACTTCACTCTTTTAGACGTGCCATCTAGCTGCTATGCCTTCAGGTCGTGATATCTTGTGTGAAGGCAGGAGTACTACGATACCTGTCTTTGGCAAGAGTTAAAAGGGTTTATAGGAGCGAGCAATCCTGTTGCTCGTCGCATAGCCACAAGCTGGAAATTCATGGACTGGGATATAAACTCTTAAACCCAGTTTAGCACCGCAAATGTGTTGGTCTTTGTCCCCTTTGCTCCTCAAAATTCAAGCACAAAAACGTATCTTTCACCCTCGTCATCTAGCCACCTGTCCAAATTTGACAATCGTCGCGAGAGTTCATCATGCTGCCCGCTAACCGCTGAGTGTTGTGCCAAAAGAATTCTAGCCTTTTGCTTAACGCGATCAGTTCATAAGCTCATCACGTGTTTCGACGTTTCGACACAAGAAGACTCCAAGAATTTATTCCTCTTTCAGGTTCGCCAAATTTCTTCGTCTACAGTAGTAGAAACCAGACATGCCCAGATGGCGGTGAGTTACGTCCAGCGAACATGCTATCAAAGGTAGATAGCCAATGGCCTTCTTACTGAAGTTAAGGAGCTCCTCAGAACAGCCTTCTGACGCAATCTTGACATGCTCTGCATAAGTTGAGCAAACCAACCGAATATATATCTCTCTCTTGCGAAGCCACACAACATCACGTACTCTCTTCCAACTCAGACTATGTAAGGTTGCGACCCTTCTCGACTGTAGTGCCCAAAATCTTGTGATTTCTGGCGTGCAGCATTCCAAGTACAAGCCTCACCGCATGCATCTCGGGATTGGACAACTCATATTCGAGCGGAGAGAACTCAAGTACACTATGTTTACTGCTCTTAGCATATCGCGTCTTAGAGGGAACCTTTTGCAATACAGACGAGAAAGTACAGGATCTCACTGAGAGGTCGGAACAATATTATTGGAGCGTATTGGAGACTTTAGACCAATATGCAATACCAATATAATATTAAAGTCTTTTCTTTTTTCTTTGAAGAACTAAGAAGAAGAAGAGGAAGAAGAAGACAGCATCTTTTTCTTGCTCGAAGTAACGTGCAAAGAAGAAGAACAACCTCGTTCAGAGAGAGAACAGAACGTTTTTTCTTCATTGAGAGACTGAACGAAGCACAGCTGAGTGCTCTCATATATTAAGAACAGGTTATCAGAGAGAACATTCCTCTAGAACATAGAAATAGCCTTACTTCTGCCTCGTAATTGGGGGCAGATGACTATAAAGGAGAGAGAGAGAGAGACATAAACGTGGATACAAACCCTAAAGAGCGCCTTAGGCGCAGGTGTCCAATATTTAATCTGTATTGCTCTCTCAAACCAATACAAAGTTTCTTCGCCGTTCTGTCTAGCAATACCGTATTGCAAGACCCGTTTTCAATACTAATCCAATCCAATTTAATGCGTCCGACCCCTGGTTCTCAGCGAAGCTCTTGCCTTCAACAATTCTTGAACCATTCGAAACGTGAACAGTGAACTTAAACAGAAAAGCAAAATGGAGAAAGCCCACGGCTTTCATCTAAGGAACGCTAACAATGACTTTAACCCAGCTCCTTTTTGCTTTTGAGAAAGGAACGTTGGGCACCACGGGAAAGCGTCATTATCACTCGTGCCCACCAAAATGCGGTGTCGGGGGAACAGGATACAGACTATAATGGTACAACGCTAACGTGCCCCGTCTATCGTACCAGCTGCACGTAAGCACTGGGTCACGACCAACTCGCTGAGCAAAATCCTACCCCTAAGAGTCAGGGAAACGGCAGTACCAGGGGTACTGCCGTTTCCCTGACTCTTTCCGTCTGATCAATGGGTTTTTAGCAAAACGCACGTGTAGAAATGTAATCAGCTTCATCGTTTCCATAAAAGGAGAGATATCTCTGTGATACGGGTTGCGAAAGTCTAATTCCTACGTAGGGCAGTGCGTTTCTGTCCAAAGAAACGCCGCTCTCTCACAAAAAAATCCAGCACTCTTTCGTGCCCTTTCCAAATTATCTCTGCTACTGTCATTCGTCGACGGTCTTGACGAGGCGGTAGGGTACATCATTCTTGAAGCAGTCGTCAGAGGACATCTTCGAATAGAATGCTCAGCATCATAGATACAAACCTGCAGGAAGTGCAATACAGGTTTTTGAAGTGCTAGTGCATCAATAGTACCGACATTTACGGACCTCGAAGGCATAAGGATACCTTTGGTACCTTCACACTGCCAGTAGCTGCTGTTGTGCTGTTTCAACAAACTGGTGGACCATCTGCTATAGCCAAGTCTAATTTTGGCCGCAAGACAGTTTCTCTGTCGACTCTCTCTCCCGTTAGTATACAGCGTTTTTCATAAGAGAAATGCTCTCTCAAAGCCAGTGCCCTCTCAGGCCTCGTTTTGATAATCTCACCAACAGCAAGACTCTTGGCGTTCGCGCAATGCTGGCAAACACAAGTGTCTCGACATGTTCCGGCTCTGACACCTCGAGACATAACGCTCAACAATATTCAGCATTCCAGGTACGCACGTGCAAACAAGTCTCTTTCCTTGCACTTGTGTGCCCAAGAATGAAGTATTGATGAATGTCCCACAAACGAGCTTTCCTACGTATCGATTGGTGATATAATATACAACCACTCGATACGCCTGATGTGAAAGCTCAATATCAATATTATTGCTTCTAGAACAAAAGCTCATGAGTGGGTAACGCTCCAAGCTTTCGGGTCTTGTATGGTTTTCATCAGGCCCGTATAAATGACTGACTGACTAAGCATAAATATTTTGTTAGTCTGACTGACTGACTTTAACATCTCAAAAGAAAGTTAGTCATCTTAGTCATACCCCGCCTTGACTGACTAAACTGCTCCCCCACGGCGCATTTTTACTACCGTACGCGACGTGCTAAAGACATAGAAGTTTTATTGCTCGCCAAGGTCTTGCTCCAGGGCGGAAGATATTTAATGTTTGGTTAGGGGTGTTACAGACGGACATGTCTAGCACCTCGTGCTAATAGGCACAGCCTATGCACGCAGTAGAATTGACCAGAGTCGTACTGTTCCCGGGTAGGGTGGGTAGGGATTTCGAAACAAGCGATCGTAGCGCAAGATAGAGTGCAGACATGCACCTCGCCGGAGAAGTTTGCGTTTGATGGTGGCGACGACAGAGCGGCTTCCATGCCTGTCTTCCCCTCAAGAGCATCTTGCATCGAGTCGCATCATCAATTGGCTGTAATAAATCAACTTCTTCGGTTCCTCGAAAACCCACAGAAAAAGTTAAATAGATTCAAAGAAACAAAGAGATACAACGACGACGGTAATGCAGTCCAACGAATTGGAAACACAAAACTGCATGCCCATCGTCAACCGTTTTAGCTTTCATCGTCACATCTGATCATCACAAGCTTCGGTGATGAAGAAAAGCAAGCTTAATAAGAATAACTCATGTGCTCAACAAAAGTTAATTCTGCACTCCGACGATGAAAACGAAGTATCTTCCGTGAAATCTACGGACAGAGAACTTGCACCACTTGCGAGAAAACTTGTTCAAAAACAACAGCAACAGCAACAACTTAGACGGGGAAAGTCCAAAGATAGACCTGGTTCATGCGTGTAAACATCAGTTTGGAGCACACATGCAGCAGTTGTTACTACAAAGGACGAAATCAGCCCGTTTTCTGGACACCAAAAACAGTCACTGCTTACCAGCACTTTGGAGATGACTGAGATTATCAAGGCGTTCGTTATGGGAGAAATTTATTCCTGGAAAGGTCTACAAAGCTCTGTTTTGCATCCTATGGCGACGGCATTTCGTAACGCAGTTTACAAAGTTGCTGAAGAGATTAAGAAACAGTCGTAGCCGCCCTATACTTAGTCTGTGGTAAACAAATTGTCTTTGCTTTGTGTATGACTAGATCATGACTAACTGTGACTAACTAACACTAGAAATTGGCTGACTAATGACTTTGAAGACCGTCATTTAGTCAGTCAGATATACGACCCTGGTTTTCATAGAGCCTGACACGGTGCACCAAGACGGGATTCGGTTTGAATCATGGTACTATATCAACATTCTTGGCATCGCCTTATAAGGATGCGTGCTACTCGCCTCCCCGCGGCGTGCCTGGGTCCGAACGCTTCGGCGATCGGGGCAAAATGAGTCGGCAGACGGATCTCCAACGGAGAAGAAGGATGCGCAGCAGAGAGGAAGCCGATTGCTGCACATAAGTTCCGCCCACGGTTTGTGAGAAAGGTGCTAACGAGGGCTACCTCCATGAAATTCTTGATTTACACTTGTGAATCTCTTTATGCATACTCGTCATGCGAATCAAGCTGTGGCCGAGGATCTTGGATTTTCTGACTCTTGTGACATCTCTCTTATTAACGACTTTCCATCTCCAATTCGTCGATTTCCAATTCACATACATCACAGTCACAAACATGGTTTAAGCTTGGAGGCGTCAATCTCGAGGCAAAACGAACTACAAAAAAGAAGCTGGTACCTCTTTTGCGTGCAACTCAATATCGTTGATAAAATCCTGTGCGAATCCTCCATTCAAAGAGGCAAGTAAGTTCACATTACTTGTCTCATCCTTTTACGGGCGATAAAATTCCTTACACGACATCTCCCAAAAACGCTGCCCCAAACCTCTACAAAAGGGAGTCCGAAGCATAACTCCAACACACGTCCTCGCCCCAGCGTTTTAAGCTCTCTGCGTAGCAGCTGACGACTTCGGACTATTTTGCAACTTGCGTCATATTTACCCCTTCTCATATACTACCTGCTACTTTACTGCAATGGCTGTCTACAAAACTTTCAGCAAAAATGTTTGCCTTGTTCCACGATTCCTATTCGGGAGCAGCTTGCAAACCACAACTTTCATTTCTGGCAAACACATATGAAAACCAAAACAAGGTAAATGCTCGTAGAGCTGATTCCAAACCGGAAGGGGGAACCTGAGGATATGAACGAAATAATATTGGAAATGAAACTGTGGAACAGTCTGATCGGTCATCAAAATGAATGTAGTTCAACAGTCATGAGACAGTTTTCTCTGTGCTAAAGAAAGCTCGGGGGTAAGCAGTAACGAATGAAGTGTTCCAGAGTAATATGAGGAACATTTTCCATGGGGTTCTTGAATACTGCTTCAAGGAACGGGTCGCGACTCGCGAGCTGGTCAGCAGAAGATCGGATGGAAGTATACTTTCGCGAACTCCCGAACCGCCGGGTGTAAATGAATGAATGAATGAATGAATGGTGTGAATGTAATCGGGTACACTCGTATTAGAAAGAAATTCGTATATTTTTGAAGATGACGAGTATATAACGACGCAGATAGGATCTGGCGTGATTCCGGAACGTGGGGTTGGCGTGGGACTTGCATTCGCTGGGGAGTGATCAATAAACATCAATTTTGCAGCAACCCCCCTTGCAGTCTCTTTGTGTTCTGGGCGTTCACTCACCATAAATTTCTATTAGACGAGCGCATGTCTGCCCGGTATCTTGACGAATGATTCAGGCAGATATGCCATATCATCTAACAGAAGGAAGGATATCTTCGTCATGGGACTGTTATCGAACGTGAAACAAACGGGGAGATTGATCTTTCGTTCGAGAGCACTGCTCTCGTTCTGCCAGCCTCTGTTCAGGAAGAATGGATTCAAGACGTTCAGTAACGCTCAAACGAGGCAAGCCTCTCTCATATATCATGGTCTCAAAAAGCAAAGACCGCGGGTGACGGGCAGGCAGTTGATGCATGCGAGAAGTGCTCAGACAACGCCAGTTACAGCCAAGGATGCGGACATCAGAAATTCAGACCCAAATGCAGTAGCGGTCGTTGTAGGGGCAAGTCGAGGTATCGGATTGGCGATTACTCAACAACTGGTCACTAGGTGGAAAGGTCGCATTGTTGCGACATGTCGAGAGCCTGATGAGGCTGGAGCACTTTCTGCTCTTTGGCAATTCATGCCAGATCGTTTCAGTTTGATACGACTAGACGTCGAGAACGAGGAGTCGGTAAGTTCGTACCACAACCTTTTGATCTTAAACAACATTGGCAATCGCGGATATCTAACCATTGCAACGAACTCATGATACAGATACAAGACGCTGTAAAAAACGTGAAGGAGTGGACTGAGGATTCTCGAGTGGATTTACTCATGCACACTGCCGGTATTCTTCACGACCGTGAGAACATGCCCGAAACATCACTATACCGCGTGAAAGCAGATTGGCTGCAAAAGAACCTGGCAATCAACTTGATGGGTCCTGTCCTAGTGGCGAAGCATTTTGCGCCCTTGATGACCACGGCTCGCAAAAAGGACCGCGTCCCATCGGTACTAGCCACTCTTTCGGCACGTGTGGGAAGCATCTCGGACAATTCACTAGGAGGGTGGCTGTCATATCGAGCGTCCAAAGCAGGGCAGAACCAGGCTATGAAAACCATCAGTATTGAACTTCAAAGGCGCGGCGTGATTTGTGTGGCACTTCATCCGGGTACTGTCGCGACAGACCTTTCAGCCCCGTTTCAGAAGAATGTGAAGCCAGAGAAGTTGTTTGCCGTCGACGATGCTGCAAACTGGTTGCTGGACGTTGTGGATTCGTTGAAAATGGAGGATACAGGTGGGTTCTTTGCGTACGACGGAAAGTCGATTCCATTTTAGGCCGTCACTACCCAGAGCATTCGTGAGGTCTTGAATGACCTTTTGCGGGGGTTAAGAGCGCTCGAAGCTTTTCGCACAAAACAATAGCACCACTATGGTCATCATCATCATTGCGGGCGCGTGCTTGAACCATGAACAAACGTGCAGAATTTCATAAAGGCGTCTGCGTTCTGATATTCAGCCTAAGCAGAATGTCAGCATGTGGATCAATAAAAAGCAGTTCTTGAACATCCCATTCTTGAACTCGCAATGGTTATTTGCTGGCAAGCACCCAATATTCACGAAGCACCAACAGAATTCCATTACTTCTGAACCTTAAGCAACGGGACGCAAACCTGGAACCATCAAGCAATAGTATTGGTATCAAGCGCAATCGTCTCGAACTATGCTCTGCGTGCTCTTCCCACTGATCATCCTTGACAAAGCAAACACTGAAGTATATACATGTGGTACTTAACTTCTGACTCGCGCTTTGTACGCACGTCAGGAACATTATATACAATATAATTCGCAAGTACGTGATTGCAAACCCTTGCAGTGTGAAATCCGGTGACTCTCGTATTATGTGCCGTCGGTACCAATCATTGAGTCCTTGGTTGCTACTCAAACGAAATCAAACAGCCCAGCACGGAGACTGGCCTTGCCGCCCCAGCCACGTTCCTTCAATTGGCTCAAGGCTGCATAGATGTGACGCGGCATTAACCCATCCGCCCGAGATCGCAAATGAAACCTTCGAGTATATGGGCGATTGATAAACCACCGAATCTCCGTCATAAGTCTAGCTGCATGTAGTTCGGAGCAAGGAATAGTAAGAGCCGTTCCAATACCGTGACTGAGGGCCTCCAGACAATGCCGCTCTTTGCTCCATGTGAACGAACTAGCACTAGGCAATTGAGATTGGAGTTCGCAGTTGTAGCGACATAAAAGCGCTGTTTGAACGAGCTGACCAGTTAGTTCCCATGTCAAATGTGCCACGGCCGGTATATCTTGCTCAGCACAAGAAGTTGCGAGCCATTCCTTGAAGAGAGTTGCCCGTTCAATGCCTCGAATCTTTGGATCAGGGGAGAAGCTCTCATACTTCGCGAACGAAATAGATTTAGAGTGCACCAGATAGGTGAATTCGACGGGTGACATGCTATAGCGCAGAGACTGAAGTAATTTCTCCGACCAATATGCGAGCGGGTCAGGAGAAAGACCATCGTGAAAAGGATCGCTGAAAGAAGTAAAAGGGTCTCCATGACGAGGGATGGGCACCCTCCTGTTCATCTGACAAGCCTTGAAGTAGTTGTTCAACCTGTACATACCTCTAGTATCCAGTCGAGAACATATGGCACTGAGTCCACCTGGGGCGATACGACGCACCTCATCGCGCACGCAATCCTCCACCAACTCCAGCGTATCCCTCGCGCAGAAGCGAACATCACCAAACGAAAACAACAGGCATTGAAACTCCTTCGCAAACACCCTGCTATGCGGCGCGACGAGCTTCACATCTGGAAGAAACGGCGTGCCAAGATACGTGAGCGTGGACTGACTCTGTGTGGCAGACAGCGGGCGCGTATTGCGTTTGGGGTTTCGGGGCGGCTCGCGCGCGCGCTTGCGAGGGCGAGCGGAGGAGGTGGATGGTGAGGATGGCGGCTTGCGTTTCTCTGGTCGCCGTGGAGTTGCGGGGGGTGTGGCGGCGGAAGTGGGACGCGCACGCGGCTTTGCCTTGGTGCGTGGAATGGGCGATGCCGGGACAGGCGCGCGCGGTGTGCCGGTCATAATGCGCGCGTTTGGTTGACGCGCCGTTCTGAATCAGTGCTAACTTGCCGTGGAGTCTTCACGAGCGCCGTTGAACGAGCATCGAATGATTCGGCAAATCTCATCCTCGGAGGACAACACAAAAACGTGCCCAGCGGAAAAAGACCAAAATCCGAGCGGCTTGCTGCGCAAAACAGAAACAATCATACACGAGTAATCCGCAAACTTCGAAACTAGTGTACCACATCAGCACATCATATGGATACAGCGGGTTCTTCCGCAACAACATCTCTATAACCCGTGCATAAGGGCGATCGTCGAAACTTGAGTGCGTTTAATACCTGTACTCAAAGAAGGCAAACGCGTTGCGTCTTGAAGGTCCGGATATGCAAGCACCTTGTTACGTCAGATTCCAAACATGACCGGCTTCAAAGAACACATGGATACCAACATATCGCGAGGCCGTATTTCATGACACGAACCTGAGCTATCTGCATCGCGCTCTCGACGAGTACGGCAGTATTTAACGAAAGCTGAAACGTAAGGTTGCACTGGTATGTTGCTAAGTGCGCTACATACTACGTTCGAGAACTGCTGCTGCTCCTCATAATGTGTCCCTGTACCAACTTGGACTTGCAAGATGGAAATGAAATTGTGCGTATGAAGACATCTTTTTTCAGTACTCACTAGCTACAGATGTGCTACGCACCCTAACAATATTAAGGGGTAAGGGTTAACGGCGATAGAATGCCAGACTGGAGAAAAGAATCGCATTCCAAAAAAACACCATTAGCTCCCGGGTCCGAAGGGCAGTGAGTCTTCAACAGACCAAATAACGTTGGTTTGTTCTTGTTGCGAATTTAGCTTCCCCGGTTACGGACGAGCAGTTGACATCATACGCGAGGCGGCAAGCCTTTCTCAAACCGTGCGGTTAGCGGCAACTGCATGGCATGCATTTTTTTTTCCAATCGTGCCGGCGAGGTGAATCTACGCCACCGGTCTTCGTTGAATCGCTGACAATCAGCTTGAAACGCTTTCGTCTCAACCGGACAATAGCTGTATCTTTAGTAGGTCATATATGCGTTCTACATGTGTTGATGGGCCTGAGAGACTGATCTGTAACTTTTGCCGTGCGAAGGACGCAGAATATGAGCCATTTTAGGGCACTCAAAGTTTTATTATCAGTCTTACGCTTGTATGGAATTCGTTCATCTCCTTCCGTGCAAACCACTTCAAGATGTTCTTGAGGCCCTCAATGCCCTCCAACAGCGTTATAACCAATTCAAATCAAACGAGAAAGAGCTCGAATCGCTCTTGCACATCTATCCTTCTCTGCAGGAACATATAAGTTCCGTGGAGAAGCGCTGTCGGCTGCATCGACTTCGTTTCTCCAGTGACAGTGAACACTTATTTCGAAGTTACACCGATAAGTTGCGTTCTACATTTGTTTCGGATTTCAAGGAAATCTCCCGGCTCTCTCAATCGGGACGAAAGTGGAAGAATCGTATGCAGCGTTTTTTTCGTGCCGAAGACATATCTGAAAAGCTTTCCAGTTTGACGGATAATGCAAAAGAAGCCAAGCAACTCATCTTGGAGCTTTCTACGTTACTTGCCAATGCCGAAGTCTTAGAAGCACACTCTCACGAAATTCGAGAACATGTGAGCGCAGAAGGCCAGAAGCAGTTGCGAGAATTCAAGCAGCATTTGATTGGACATATCAATAAAGCTGATAATGAGGAGTTTCTACCAGCGAGTTGTGGAGAAGCAGTCAGCGCAAATCCGACGAATCTGGCTTTTGACTTTACATCAGTTGACGAAAAGGGTGAGCCCAACACTTTTGAGGGAAGGCTGAAGGCCTTAGTACTCAATACCAATTGCAATTCAGATTCCAGAATAACGGGAGTAGTGGGAGGGGGCGGTACTGGAAAGAGCTGTGCCGTGCGTGAACTTGCCAGAGATGTAGATATCCTGGGTCTCTTCAACGGGGGTGTGTACGAAATGAAACTTGGACGTGATTCAAGTACGAAGGCTGTTATTGAAGAGCTTTGTAAGGTGGTGAAGTATTCCGGTGGAAAACGTCTGGCAAGGGAATTACAGAAGGAAAAAGAAGTGGAAGACGTAATATCAGGAGCAAGCTCGTGGTTTCGACAGCATGCATGTCTCTTCATTGTAGATGACGTATGGGATACAAGTGATATTAGCACAGGAATGATAACCCAGTTGTCACGTCTAGCAGGTAATCGCGGCAGTCGTATCATATTCACCTCAAGAAACCTCAACTTAGCGTACAGAGCCGCTCACAACACAGTTGAGTTTCATGCCAGAGAGCCACTGTCTTTGCAGGCAAGAGCCATGTTGATGAGCACTGCAAAGATGGATCAAAACGATCCAAGGTGTGCCACAGCAGGAGATAGCATCACAAAGATTCTGAACCTGTGCGGGGGCTTGCCAATAGCGCTAGCAATTGCAGGTCGATTTGCAAGTGTGATATCTAGGACACACACGGATCCTTGGCGAAAGCTTAATAGCAGACTGACCTCAAGAGTAACACCGTTGCTGCATGAGATGTCTGATGCGTACGGCACGTTAGGGAAGATGATTGAAGAGGCTACGAGTTTTTTGGAGAGTGAGAGAAACAAAAGTACACCTTTTGAAGCAACTATGCCTTACGGGGACATGATACAATCTTTGAGTGTCTTACAAAAGCAAGAATTTGCACCTCTAAGTATGCTAAGAAGATTGTGGAAGCTCAAAGACGAGGATGATGTACGATTAGTTATGGAATCATTTCGGGACGTTGGTATTGTGAAGGATGAGACAAGACGATTTGGAGACACCGAGGTAGAAGGGCTTACCATTCACGACCTGGTAAATGACTACTGCGCCGCGAAGGCTAGAAGAGCCCATATGAAAGAGGTTTATCATCGCAATCTACTTGATGGGTACATTAATGTTACCGACATATCAATCGAAGAGTTCATGAATAAGCACGGGAGCAGGTCGGCAACCCGGAGATGGTGGATTCTTGCCAATACCTGCGACAGGCATTTCTGTGATCACGTGGTTCGTCATCTAGTAGAAGGAAATCTGCTTGAGGAAGCAACAGAGCTTATATTTGAGCCAAGGTGGACAATAGCCGTTTTGAAAACTAGTGAACGACTTCAACTAGAAGTTGATCATGAAAGGCTTTTAAAGGCCATAGCCGTGCAGAAAACAGCAAAGAAGAAAATTGAAGCCTTAAAACTTTTTAGGAGTGCTGCTAGATTGAGCACGGGTTTTGTTGCGGATAACCCGTATGAAGTTTGGTTTCAGCTCTATGGACGGTTAGTTGGATGGTCAAGTACTTCTCCTGAAGTCCGTGAGTATGTGAGAAGAATAGAAGAGAGCGCAGAAAGACCATGGCTAAAATCAGATGCAGGATGCTTGACATCTGCCGGTGGGCAACAAGCAGAGGTAATGCACCACGTACCGGGCATTAACCACGTTTATCTCACTTCTGGTGGGAATATTGTTGCATGTGGTATCACAAGAAGCGAGAGTAACAGTGAAAAGGCGTGGGTCAGCAAAAGAGCGCGCCTAGATAGGCGTCCTTTGGTAACTGAGCTAGCTTTGGGAGAGACAAGTGTGAATTCCATGCTAAATGAGAAACCATCAACAGTTTTGGACAGTTCCCGAACTTTTCCAGTCTGTGCATGTATAAGCCCCTCTGGAAATCCTTCAGTGCTTGTAATAGGCTACGATGATGGTAAACTGCAGCTGTGGGATATTGAAACTAAAAGACAGATCGGCCAGGATTTACAAGGACATGAAGACAAGGTGAACTGTATTGCCCTATCGAGCGAAAGCAGTATGTTCGTCTCAGGATCTCGAGATACAACAGTTCGACTGTGGAGTCTTGGTGAAAGAAATTATAATGGAAAAGCTTTCCATGGACATGAGCTTGGAGTGGCATGTGTAGCAATCTCGAGGGATGGGAAGAAGGTTGTGTCGGGGTCCTGGGATAAATCGATTCGAATATGGAATGTTGCAGACCATGAGCCTTTGAGTATGGTACTGGTTGGCCACCAGAAAGGAATATCATGCATAGCTTTATCTCGAACGGGAAAAACAATAGTGTCCGGATCTGAAGACAAAACTGCCCTCCTGTGGGATGCAGAAACCGGAGAACGTATCGGAGCACCACTGATCGGTCACAATAAGGGACTTGCTTGCGTTGCTTTGTCAGAGGATGAAAGAGTAGTGGCATCCGGGTCTTGGGATAAGAGTGTTCGTGTGTGGGATACGAGAAACGGCAGCCAGATTGGAGATGCTTTGCGCGGGCATGAGAAAAGAGTAAGGTGCATTGCAATCTCGAGTGATGGGTTTCAAGTGGTTTCAGGGTCAGGTGATGGGACGGTGAGGATGTGGAATCTACGAAACAAACAGCTTCTAGGGGATACGATTCAGAGCAAAAGGAGTGTAGTAACATGCACTACAATATCCCACGATGAAAGCATTGCAGTTTCCGGTTCCGTCTCTGCAACCATCAAGGTTTGGGACGTGATGAGCGGCAAGCAACTTGGAGAGACTCTGAGGGGACATAACAAGGGAGTGAAATGCGTCTCAATATCAAAAGACAACAGAATAGTATTGTCTGGTTCCGCTGACAGCTCCATTCGGCTGTGGTCTGTTTCGAGTGGAGAACAAATAGGGGATGCTTTTCTTGGCCACGAGAAAGGTGTGACATGCTTGGCCATATCGGACGATGGAATGCGAGTGGTTTCCGGTTCGCGAGACAAATCCATTCGTGTGTGGAACGTGGAAACTGGTAAGCAAGAAGGGAACACTTTCAAAGGGCATCAGAAGGGTGTTACATGTGTTTGCCTTTCATCTTGCGGAAATCTGGTAGCATCTGGATCAAGAGATCAAACTGTGCGAATATGGGATGTAGAGAAAGGGCTTCAGATATGTGAGACTTGGGAATTTGGAGACATACCAAGGGTAGTATGCTTTCGTTCGCATTTGGATCAGAAGCATCTGAAACTTGTGCATGCATCATCGCAGACATTCGAAATTGAAGAAAGAGCGTTTGATTATGTAAGAGACGTGGAAATGAGCAGAGAGACGCGAAATCATCTTTCTTCCTCGCAGAGTGGCTCGAGCAATTCAGAAGGGTGCTTGATGGTTTCTGAAGATGGGCTTTCCATTACGTTGGGTAAACGAGGTGTTTGCTTGGGAAGTTTGGAACGGAGCATTGAAAACAATCAGTGGGTTTATAGCTCAAAGCACAAAACTCTGCTTGTGTTCGCGCCACAAGCTCAGCGCTTTCGTCTAGTTCAGGGATAACAGTATGCAGTACGGCACTAAGTTGGAAAGAACTTACATTCGGAAAATGTGAAGGTTAAGAGAGCCACCCCTGTCTCAAGGGTCTGGGCAAGCCGCAATATGATGTACTTGATCATCATATCATGATGATAATGGCTTTGTTTTGAGCATGATGGGGGGCCTTCGTTACGACGAAGGCATGCTTTTCTGCTTCAGTTCAATATTATGATTTTCATAGCCTTGTTCTGCTCAGCTTTGGACGCTCGATATGCCAGAACCCTTCCTAATGAGTTGTTTCAGATGCGTTCCACAATGGCCATGGAGCGAAAAAGTGGTAAGCACAGGCATAATGAGTTCCTATTTGCGATGCGTGGTTGTTAAACGCGCAAATCGATGTGGCGGGACGGTCTCCCCTCATCTGTTGTTTCTCGCATACGGCGGCACATGTGCATTTGCTTGAGCAAGCCAATAAGCTATTTCGCGGCTGAAGCTTCTGAAGAACCATGTCCCGAGGGCTTGGGGTTTTTGTAAACATAGGAATCTTACTTATGGACTTCTCGCAATAGTTACCATCGATGTAGTCACCAACATGTTTGTCTGTGTATCAGAAATTCAACAAGAAGCGGCTGATAGAAATGATTAGGCAGTAGCCGTCTAAATCTTTGCCCTTCTTTTGGACGGAGGGACATATTTTAGTCTAACAGCAACCATACTGTTGCTTTGTAAACGGGAGCAGCTGACCACGTATGAGGGAGAGAAGACGTAGGCGCTTTCAGCTATTGCGTATTTGTACTTCAGTTTGATTGTGGAATGCTTCCCTAAAGTGCTACTGCTACTACAATGTGCCGCGCTGTACTGAGCTCCACAACTAAAAATGCTTGAGGGCGAGACTCGGTAAGCTTCTGTCTGAGAAGCTGATACTACTTAGATGACCGTTCACATCCTTAATTGTTGATGACATGTACACCACAGATGTTTATACGGAAGGATACAGAAGATCCCTCATCCATTTCCTGTCTCCTCGTCACGGTTTTCCGTTCGGCTCCGACAACTTCTGAGAATGGAATTTTGATTGAGCCCAAAACGCATTTGCCGTTCATGAGAGTCAACTCGAAATCAGGCTCTTCATTCACAGTTTTGTGGGTCAGCGGTAGGCGAACAGCCCAGTCAAAGGGCGGATTGAGGGCATCAACACCAGGATTGTTGAAAATGATCGGAGAGAAGAATTCAGATGAACCAAAGTTCAATTTCACCTTTGACGCGGCATCTTCTTTAGCACCAGGAATGTCAAAAGCTCCAGGGACCATGACTGTGGCCAAACCACAGAGATGATTCTTTCCTCTGTTCTCGGGTATTTCAAAACTAATCGTATCATCGGTGAATTCGTAGATCGTGGACTTGATGGTGATGGTCGCACCTGAATCCTCTCCCTTTTGTTTCAGCGGCACATCAGCTACCTTGCCCTTCAAGAGAAGATCCCCAACAGTAATACTACCTGATCCCAAATTGTCGTCCCCAGCAATGTCGTCATCAAACGCTGTTATCTTCAAGACCTGATCGTGGTCAGAAAGAAGATAGTCTTTGCTTTCGTCCCATTCCGGAGTGGTGTCATTGTTCTTAGTCGTAGTTTTCCAGATCTCGTTAGCGCCGAACTCGACTTTACAGTAGACGTCAGGAATATCCTTGATGAATTGCTTGGGAACCTTGAAACCTTGTCCTTTCTGAACTGTGAATCGCACCATTCCAAGTGGTTGTTTGTATGTCATAAAGAAATCATTTGCCGGATCAAGCTTGATAAGTAGTCGATTTGGCAACACAAGCAAAGATGCAATGATTTTGCGAATAATGGAGCGAATGGTATCGTCAACAAATGAGAAATCAGCAACCTGAGCCAGGCCAGTGAAATCTAACTCAAGATCTGGTGGATTAATAAAGCCAACCTGCATGGCAGAAACAACAGGCATCCGTTCAATAAGCGGGCACAAAAGCACTGACATGCGACCCTTAATCTTGACGGCTTCAACGCCGAACTTGAGTGCACCGGCGGCGAGTTCAATATCACATTCGCCATCCCAGTGGACATCAATGTTCAACTTGACGACGCCCTTATCACGACTTAGCACATCAACGTTATCGAACAATATCGGCTTCTTACCCAAGTCAATCTTCTCGAAATGCAAGGACTTAAGCGGGCCCGGTAACATCTCCGCGAACATAGGTTCTACAATCTCTTTGGTGAGCTTTCCAGCAGCGACATTGATATAATCCCATAGCTGTGCTACAAGATCATTGAGAAAACCAACAGATTCGACACCTCCTGATACAACGGAGGCAGCGACAGCGGCTGAAATATTACCAGAACTTGTCATATTGAAACTGGCTAGCAAAAACGCGGTAACAGTAATGAGAGGGAGCGGAGTGAGCGTACCGGTTCGTATTTGGATTAAAGAGTTAGTGCGGAGGAATGTATCGATCAGTGGTTCCCTGGAGAAATGCGTTGGTGAAGAAGTCAGCGAATGGCCCGCTGATCAGCATTCAGCATGTGGATTCAGGCAGATTTGTATAAATTCCCGCTTCCAGCGACGAAAAGACAACTTTACATGGTCTTGAAGCACATCTTTCTTGTCTCGAATCTACGATAGGCACTTCAGAACTTCACATCCTGGCGTGGCGTGACGTGGTTGGTCGAAGCCAAACGGATGCGCAGATATCTGAAAAATCTGTAATGGTCCACGTCGGTCCGATCGTTGATCCATTTTGTCCCATACCGTCGTAGTAGTGGGCAGCAACAGCAGCTGCTGCTGATTCCCATAGACGATAGACCAGGTAAAAGGTATCTCGTGTATAGATTCTATACTAACTTTATAGAGGTGACTTTCCTGTACCACACCTCATGTGAGGTGGCTAACCATATCCTGGTACCGTCTGCTGCATCGTCTGTTTGATTGCCTTTCCGAAGTATGAAGGAGATTCGGAACGGGCCTACCACTTTTATTACATCCCGAGCCAGCAGCTCTCATCGGGGCACATGTGATCCACCTTCTCGTGGTGTGCCTGGCTTTCCTCCGGGAAAGCGAAACGGATCGCGTTCGGGTCTCCAAGTTAAACTAGTGTGTCCATAAATGAGAGAAAGAGAGCTTTCATCGGCGTAGCGTCCGGTATTTGTTTCCTCTTATCCAGGCCCGCCGACAAGAATGTCTGCTTTGGAGACGCGAACGCCATCCTTTTCGCTTTCCCGAAGGAAAGTGAGGCATACCGCGGGAAGGCGGACTACATGTGCCCTGTCATCATTCAGATTGTTGGGGGTAGATGACCATAAGATGTAATGAGAGAGAGAGATCATTCAGAATGCTGGGTCATCTCATGTAAGTTCGGGGGAGCTTCTTTCACGGCCCACTGTAACAAAATTTGTCAGCTCTTTAAATGGCGTAGAGCAAATCAGTGCCGACTGAGTACACGTACTTCTTCTTCTTCTTTATTTTGGACAGTAGTTTCTTATTTCTAAACTACAGTAGAGCCTCATAGGAGGTTCTCTCTCTTTAGAAAGGCCAAGAAGTTCTGTGAATTATGTCTTATCAGGTACGGCACTGATGATTTGGCTTCGTGTGGCTGTCCAGCCAAGGAGTACACGTACCAAGGATATCCTTCCACGGTAGGAAGCAGCGCTTTGCAAAACAAGACTTCGAGACGCTTCTGACTCAGAAGTTCTGAGCTCCTCTTTGTCCGCTAAGAACCACCGTATTCACTTTTGGTACGGCATTACCCTTCCGCTCTGTATGATTTCATACCATATGCAGATATCACCGAGCAGTATCTAGAACACGTTTAGTATGCCTAGCAGCTAGACTTTGGCTACACGTAGACTGATGAAAGGCGAGTGAAGTGTGCAGCAACTTGAATAAAGAACTGGATTCAGATTATACGATGGTCGGCGCCAGTGAACGAAGTTCTTTGCCATACTTCTGATCCTTTCCGTCTAGTTGAACCTTACCTTACAAATGCAGTGCCTCTGTACAAGTCTTCACGGAAGCATCTTCCTGATGTCTGTAGCTCGTACCTATGTACTACGAAGGATTCTTCATTACGGTGCCTGTACCTTCGTAGCAAAGGTAAGAGTTACAGAAGATATATAAAAAATATAACATATGCTTCAAATTGCACTGGTGGATGCCCACGTGGCCAATCAACCAACGACGCAACCTCGCGTCCTGCTCACAGCAGTGAACTCTTCTTCGCAGTTGACGTCCTGGTTGTGGTCGGCGTCCGAGTTTTCTACACTGCGAAAGCTTGCAAAGCGTGGCGCAAACGCAGAGAGTAGTAGTCGCTGGATTACATTCTTCTGGCCATTCGGCGCTCGCTCCGTCGTACCTGAGGAAAACACGGGACTAATAATCGTCATACCCTGCGTGATACAGCTTCCTCGAAGTTATGGCGTCCAACTCTGACGACGGTGATAACTCAGACAGTTCCTTGGACTCAGACCTCCATCTGTACATGGGAACGATGGAAGAGTTTCGAATAAAGAGAGGAAGAATACACGCCAAAGCTGCTCGCAAAGGAAAGATGTGCAGTGTCAGGATAGAGAAAATGTCAGAGATTGATGCTTCTCATAGAAGTGAGTGGTCATCTGTTAGAAATGCGAAGCGGATTCGACTGCGAAAGACGGCAAAAAGCTGGACGTCATTTTTCCTTGCAAAAGATATTCTGCTCCAGGGTTCGTATCAATGTGCAAACTTGTTGCGAACTTACTCCTTTTCTCATGATCCGCTTATTGTAAAGGCCGATTCTTTCTTTCCATACTGTTCGGATACCGACCGCGAAGTTAATGGATATGTTGTGGATGACAAGTCTATAAAGTCTGTAGTACTCATTCATCTATCAAACAATACATCTCGTCGAATCAAGCTAGAAGCGGGTAAAGTGTATCTCCTTGGAAGCTCACCCGGAATGATTTCTCAATCTTTCGACAGCTTGTGTTCGAAACTACATGATATTCATACTTCTGCATGTGCTCAGGGCCATTAATTTGTACACCTTGCCTCACATTGATTTCATGAGAAGTAGCGGCCGAACTGTACTGTGGGACATATGCAATAACTTCCAATGCAGGAAAAGATGACGTTTTCGGATTGTTACAGTGGAGGATGAATGAAGGATGTACGAATTCCGACCACCAATTTTCTTGAAGAAAGTTTTAAGATGATGTTTGCGGCATTTTGTGGGCACCGACGGTCGTTGTTGCGCAGATTTAGATTGGTATGAACTTACCATGAACACCTTGAGGAATATGACCCTCTCCAGTCTTTTGTGGATAAGTACTCTGTCCACGTCCAAAAAAGCAAAGGTCGTGAGTCGAGCGCGAGGCGTGAGCTAGGCGTCTGGTTGGAACTGTGAAGCTGAGCTTTCTCAGCCGTGTTTGTGCACCATGCAAACGATAGCAAAGTTCTTCTTCTTCTTTAAGGCGGACGATGACCCCCATTACAGGGCTAAAGAAAAAATATCTGCGGATGTTTTCTCTCGCTAAAAAGGCAAAGAACATAACAAAGTTGACTTGCTCTTTGAGTCGGATGGAAGAGAATTTGTGGAACTCAAAAGCTGTTATTATCAATCTCCGTCACAGTTTTTCGTTCTAGACACCGCAGGCAAGTCGATGATGTTCTCTGGAAGCTAAAATGCGCTGGCAGGGGAGTTCGGTCTCCGATAGATATTGGGCCCGGTTTGCGTCGAGGGCAATATTGTTTGGGGACAAAGAGTTCAATTACTTGGGATGAGGACGACATTCGCGAGCAGAGTGGTCAACGCTGGGTATGATCCTACGGACATCCGTGTTTGTGGGTGAGCGTGTGTGGATATGTGCATTCGTAGAGCCGTAGAATCAGATTCTCAAGATTCTTGAACCTGAACTTAGGGCTTTCCTGAAGTGTAAGACGGGTTAACTTTTGTACTTGGTACATTCGCTAAAAACCACTTCTAGCCTCTGAGAAGGTCCTGGACAGATATTCACAAGAGCCGGAGCGGCGATATTGTGTGAAGCTTGCAGTTCTCATATTTGAAATTGTCATGCGAATGAACGGAAACCTTTACATGCAAAGAGTTGACTATGCGCTTTGCTACAATGCTAGGCCTAGTTCGTCGCAGCAATCTTCTGTGGATCGATGTTATTTCCAAGGTATGCTTTGTCCAGCGCACTTACGTAATAACGAAGGGCAGAGTACCTCAATATATCAGGATCGTTCACATCACTCTGTGCAGCCCACAAAGTTCTCTGTGACGATACTTGGGAACCAGCGGACCATATCAGAATGGGCAGTTGAAGAGTTAATCATGTCTATGCTCTGCATACTTGTAAAGCCGATACTCGAGGCGAACACACCCACTAACACACCCGACTTCGTGGCGGGCTTTTGCTCGTGGGCGTTAAGAGTAATGGTGAAAGCGCTGGATCTTGTCGACTTAGAATCTTGGGCCGTCTGGAGGCGTGTCGTAAAGGTTCACTGAGTAACATGACAACATGAGAAAGGATATCCAACAGACGATTTCACATCATAAGCTACTCAGTCATACCAGGTCTTCATCTTCGTCTCTTCTTCTTCTTTTTAGGATTGACCGGCGCCTTTCGCTTACCCTTCGCTTCGTCCTTCTCTTGTTCTTGCGGAGCTTCACCTTCGATTATTACTTCACCCAGTTCTTTGATGATAGCCTCCTCTTCATCAGTATACTCTGCTATCATTGCAGTAAAACCAATGCCCATGGCAACCATTTTGACCTCAAGCCCTTCCAGTACATCCATTTTCTTCGGCTTTGTAGAACTCTTAGGACCATTTCCATATCCAAGTTCACCATACGTAGGGCTTGGGCCCCAACTAATGACCGATCGCTCCGCAGAAACAACGACACTGGTGACGCCTGCCGCCACGGATCTCACCAACCAGCCCTGAAGATCAAACAGCGGCTTAGGATACATAAAGCTTTCACCACTCTTTTTCGTTACGCCCCAAAAGAAAATGCTGTGCCTCGATTTCTGCACAGCAAAAGAACACGTCGATCCAGCGGCGACAAAGTCTAGCTTGTAGTGATCTCCATCAAACGTAGTGATCATTCTGGGAGTAAGTTCGTCCTTTGGTTGTCGATGCCCAAGTCGTCCATATCCGCCCCAACCCCAGCTCCAGACCTTTCCCTTCTCGTCTAGTGCGAGAGTATGATTCGAGCCAGAAGCAATCTGCTGAATCTTGACGCCTTGAGGCAAGAGCACGCGACTCGGAGTGGAAACGGCGTCAAACACAACCTTTCCGGCACTTTCAATTCTTTCACCTGTGCGCCCATTGCCCAAGTGACCATGTTCACCATTGCCAGCAGCATAAACGTCACCGCCATCACACAGAAACATGCTGAACTCAGATCCAGCAGATACTTGAGTCACTCGCATTCCATTCGGAATGGACGCAACTTCCCAGCCAGTGACCACGGAACGCGAGCCAATACCAAGCTGGCCATGCGAATTAGCGCCTGCAGCAAACACACGACCAAGACTAGAAACAAGCAAGGTATGGGATCTGCCGCAAGCGGCGTGAACAATGTGTTCATTCTCTTTCAAGGGCAGTTCAAACTGCTGCAGACTCTTACGCGAAACCAAATCAGAAAAGCCCAGCTGTGCACAATCATTCCGTCCAAGCCCGTACGCAATGCCATCTTCATCAAGTAGAACAAGGTGGGCAGAAGAAGAGCCAGAATAAACGGCCGAAAACGACTTGTGCTCGAAAGCAGAAAACTGCAGGCGTTGCGGGGCAAGATACTCTTGACCGGCGTCAGAACCGCCACGTTTCTCAACAGCCTTTGGTATGGATTTACGTCCCATCAAATCCCACTTGGTGGAGCCGCAAAACAGCAGTGACGTGTGCTTTGTCGGCGGCTTTGGTTGTGGTTCCGGTTCGGACTGGGCGTTAGATTCGAGAGGCTGGTGGTTATGTTGCGCGCCATTCTGCTTCGGTTGCTGCGTCTCCCTGGCGGGTTGATCGACGCTCATAGGCTGTTTCTTCGCCGCTTCATCGGGCTCGTCGCGTGCAGCCGCGGGTACTTGTTGCTGGCTGTCTTCGGGCGCGGACTGCGCGGGCACAGAGGCCGACATTATTTCCCAAGGAGCACGTGTTGACGACGTGGTTCACGCCAAGCGCAGACAGGGAGCGAGTGATACTATTAGAAAGCACGAAGGTACGTCCTGAGTTAACGAGGACGGACTGTACATGGACAATCAGCGACCGTCCGTGTATGGCTGCGCACAAGCTCTACTTGTAGGGCTTTGGTATTTGCACCGCTATTACTGCTCATGGCATCACGCGCGCGCACGCGTTGCAGAATCTGCGTTGGACGAGATTTGGGCGGCGTGACGGCGGCGCCGCAAACGCGCGCAAAAATGGAGAGTTGGGGCGCGCTTGGCAGCTTGACGTCATTTGGCGCCAAATCTGCGTTTGTATTCAAATCGCGAAGCCGATTCGCCCGCACGCACGTGATGCACCCAGCGTGACGCCCACTCGCCTCAGCCTTTGCTTCTGCGCAGCAGCAACAGTGCGCGCTGAGAGAGCGATCAATCATCAAGCGCCACCCACCGTCGCGAGACTGTCATTATGGCGCAGGCTGGGCAACTTCGTAGACCAGTGCATTCTCAACCCACCACGGTGTTGCGCTCCGTGAAGCTCGCGGAGATCGTGCACCCAACGGCTGCGCCACCTCCCGCCGCGCCAGAACATGAAAATCGGCAATGTGCCCATCGACACACATGACGTACTCAACACCAGTGATGCAAGGCTAAGCGATCGTCAGAAGGCGCTAAAACTTGTGCGACTCGGGTCAACACACGTCACAGTTACACAAAATTCGCAAGTGCATAGAAGAACCATAGACTAGTCGAACGAGCTCCACAACGCCAAGCACGCAAACACTACTCTAAATCTCCTGAATACGGAACAAAACTGGCGACAGGTGATAGACAAGCTTTACCCACTTCAAGACCAATATTCTTATTTTCCCCTACGCAGCTTTCATACGGCCGTGTTCTCCCCGGCACCCCCGTCCATGTTAACGTCTCCGTCCTTTCCACCATCTTTACTTTCACCGTCCTTCTTCCCGTCCTTGTCTTCATCTCGGTATATAAAAGTCTCCGGAACCGGTACGTCTCCATCGTCATCATCCCCGTCGTTCACAACAGTAGCCCCTCCGTTAGCAGCAGAATTCGGCTGAGCTGCCGTCGTGGGAGGTGGCGGAAGTACAAGCGTTTGCATAGGAACCGTTTCTTCCTCCAAGTCAGGCTTTTGATCTTGCATCATAACGATGCCAGCCACCCTTCCATTCACAACAGGTTCATACCTCTTTTCGGCAACCCCAGGCACATCCCAAGTAATGTACTTTTCTTGCGCAGGCAAAACTCGACAAGGGTTCTCCAGAACTGTAAAAGGAGCCGGACTCTTCTTTTTAGAGTCTTCCTTGTTCGTCTTGTCATCTTCAGTTTCTGGCGCCTCTTCCTTTTTTGTTTCCGCTTTCTCTGCAACCCTTGATGAACTCTTAGCATCTGCATCCTTCTTACGTGCAGCCGCTCTGCGTTTCTCCCGAGCAAGACTTTTCGCGGTCACACTCAGAATAGCCTTTGGAGCGCTTGAAACCTCTTTAGCTTTTTCCGGCGGACCTGAAGGCACATAAGCGTACAAATCTTCCGACACATCACTCTTCACCTTCATCTTGGGCATCTTCAAGTCCTTGTTAAGACAGATCAACGCAGCCGGTTTGATGGTGAGGCCAATGAAATGTACTAGAGGGAACCAATACCAGAATTGAGAGAACATTGCCAATCCCACGATGGCAGTCATTCTTGGATGTCCATTTGCCGATGTGAGTGCGATAACACCGTTTCTTCCGCCTGCGTCAGCGATTCCAGCAGCAACCACTGCCCCAAAACGAGTGATAACGTCTTCAAGTTTTGCACCCCACGTGCTCTCCAAATTCTTTCTCATCAGAACGGATTTTGGAGACCTTTCTTCGGTATGATGCATAAAGACAAGAGACAATCCAATAAAGGCTCCTTGCCTTACAAAATCGATAGGGTCCTCAGAGATTAACTTCTCGAGGATACTCACCGCGGCAGGCATACCAGTTCCCATACATGATATACCGATGGCCATAGCTGCACCATAACGAACATGAGAATGACAACTCTCTGCGAGAAGGGATACGATGTTTGGCAGCAGCTTCGGGTGTCTGAATAATACAAAGCCGAGTGCGATCACAGCAGCTCGACGCACGTCATCGCTTACATCGGACACTGCTGAATGAAGCAGGAGTCGTATCGCTTTGTTGTCGGCGGTTCCACAATACGCCAAAGCCACGGCGTACATAGATCCGTACCTCAAGATGGGCTCATTCTCAGCAAGCATTTTCCTGATCATCGGCATGGCGTCATCCTCTCTTCCGTAGCATACGAGAGCAATGCCAAGAGCAAGACCACGAATAATCTTTTGGTGCTCTGTTTCCACGGCATATGCGTACATTTCATTGCACACATCTTCAGACCCTGACCCTAGCGCTATCAGCCCCATGCCAATTCCTGCGGCTTCACTTGCTATCGCAGAATCTGTGTACAAAACATTCTTGAGCTCTTCGTAGTACTCGCTTTCTCGGTTCTTCCCGTCCCAAGACGCCATTGCCGAGAGTCCGAGCCCGAGACATGCACCATGTTTTACGACTTCATTGATTTCTGGGACACGCAATGCGTCGAACAAGTATTGCTTAGCAATAACAGGTCTATTATTCTCAACGGCCAAAGTTGCGTCACGTCCTCCAGATGCAGCTATTAATCCAAGGGCGTAAAGGGCACCTCCTTCTGAATACGCGGTTGCTGCTCCTCTCGATGCCGTGTTTGACGGGAGATACGGGGAAAGAAGGTTGAGAGCTGCCGAAGTGTGCCTCGCGTGAATGACACCAAGACAAGCTGTAGCCGAAAACTTTGCCCAGGCCGTATGCCTCGCAAGCCAGTCCAAATTCTCACGGAGGAAGTTGTCAATGGCTGTCCCGCTATGAGCGATGGCATTGCAAAATAGCAGTGCGGAATCACAAACACTGCTTCGACCGTCAAGAGATTGCTTGATTTTCTTGAGTAGATACATGTCAGATTTGTTCTTGCTACACAAGAAGTCAAAGTACAACTCAGCGGTCGCTTCCCCGATAAGAACTCTTCTCAATTTGAGGACCTTCTTGTCCTGATTAGAACCCTGTTCCTTCGACTCGATTGGAGTCGATGTCTCTGTAGTGGGGTTACTTGTTGCACTTGGTGTTTCTGTTTCCATCGGTACGGGTTCATCTGTACTCTGGGCAGCTTGTTCGTTCGGGGTGACTGATGGCGCTGGCGTGGCTGGTGTGGGTTCTATGACTCTGGGTTCTGGCAGCAAATCCAGAACCTTGGCGGCGAAGAATGGAGCATCGTTGTCGACAATGTCGAAGGCAATCTGCAAAGCCATTAACTCTAGATTTGCTTCATTCTCCTTCCCAGCGACCTTGGCGTCATCCACAAGACTCAAAAGGATATCTGCAACACCTTTGGCATTTCCGGTGAAAGCATAGCAATTTGCAACTGCAATATAGTTTCTCGCTTCGTATGCGAATTGGCTGACGTGAATCGATGCGATGAGGTTCAGAACTCTTGCCCGATAACTTCTTGAAGTGACGAGGTGCAGAGCGGACTCAAAACAATATGCGAGAGCATCTTTCTTGTCAGTGTCCGATTTACACCCTTCAATGATTGCTGCCTCGATCTTATCTAACCGATGAGCCTCGATCGCTACACCGATCGCTTCCCGTACTTCTCCTTTCTCGATGCAGCCGTTTAAAACACGTTCGACAACGTCTTGCAACGCGGCAGCGTATGCGTGTTCGCCGCTTGCACCCACTTCGCCATCTTCATTTTCTGCTCCTTCGCGTTTCTTTTGCATGGAAATATATTCATCTATACATCTCGCACGCAAGGTGTTGGCAAACTGAGTTTCGGCATCGACATTGAAGAGGTGTCCTGCTGACAGTGCGTAGTGAAGTGCTTCGTCCAGAGAACCGAGATGAAAGTTAACTTTGGCCGCAACAATAGCGGCAAGGTTTCGCTCGGAAAATGTGTCATCCTCCGACAGTTCTTGGATTTTCACAACTGCTCCAGAGATTTCTGGCCAGAAAGAATCAGCCAAAGTGTTCAAAGTTCGAAGCGCATGCGCCTGAAGGATCGGTTCACTCTCCTCCAGGAGAGACAATGCAGGCGCAGCAGAGCTAGGAACGATTGATTCGACAGCAACACCCATAATGGAAGGCAGATGCTGATCCGATCGCTGACGCACTACTCCTCGTAACCGACAAGGTAACGCCAATCAGCCTCTGAGTGGATCTGAATGACGCGCTACTGGGCGCCAAGGTCACGATGCGAATCTATCAGGGGCGACTGGGTACGACAGGGTTAACCTCAGTAGTGCGAGTTACACGGCGAGCGAAGAGGAGTCGGTATTGAGTTCGTGGTTGCGGGGGAAAGAGTATGGGCGGTGGCGGCGCGCAGCCATCCCCCGCGACTGTGTCTTGCAACCAGGCTGCGAAAGTGGCTGGAACGTCATCGAGAACGTGGCCAACGGGCTCGAACTTGAAAGGTATGGCAAAACCCATTAATTGGGACCTTGCTTAATTACTTTGGATTTGCCCGAAAATGACAGCTTTCTGCGCTCTTCTTTGCCCTTCTAGCTAGCTGGGCCATCCGCAACAATCTGCCATGTGAAAACGACATCAGCTGCTATAGGCGCTGTGGAAGCTGTTTAGAATGTAAGGCATGGGCTGTATATAGAGAGATACAGACTTCGAACCAAAACATCGAGAAGCAGCCTTAACTTGCTGGGAGAGTGTATACCAGCGTTATACACAAACTGCTGCGTGTATTCCGTGCGCTGTAGCACGCAGACATGATGTGATCTGCTATTCACGTCCTGCACCAAGAAGGCTGGTAGTACCGCCGTGGAGTACACAAAACAGAGAGAAAGGCAGGACAAACGAAGCTATCCAAAAGTTGGAGCCAGAACATGCTCAAGAGAAGAATCGCTTTTGAAGTAAAACAAACGGTCCACGAATATAAGCAGAAAAAGGTTTTGAATTGAGTCGAACAGATCGAACTCTCTTATCATGTCGATATTGTAGTAGCACAAGCATGACTCACGACACTATGCTCGCTCAAGTGCTGTGCAACGATATGCCACGGGTTGAAAGACTCTTGCGAAACTAATTAGCGGCTCGAATAGATATTTGCGGCTAGAGCAAAAGGAAGCGTGTGCGGTCGAAGTCGCGATCCATTTATTTCTCAACACATAATACGCCACACAAGAGTAAGCGGGATTGGCCTGACGCTAGAACATGTGACATAATTAAGAAATTGAGTAGATATCGAAAACGACAGCAATAGGGCATCTACTTGCCCGCCTTCTTCTTCTTTTGCATGGCGCGAGAGTAAAACTCCAACTCTTTCCCTTCCAGAATGTAGCCGTCTGCTCTTCCGCACTGACCAGGGCGCGATGAAAGTGCGGCAAGCAAGCGACCGCTTTGGAAGAGCTCCTTGACGCCTTCATCCAATGGAAGACGATCGGCAGCTCTCTTGGCCTGCTTTTCAGCCTTCTTTTCCGAGATCTTCTCGCCCTCGTTCTCGCCAGCCTTTTTCTTTCCGATATCAATGCCGTAGTAGTTGTGATAGTAGCGACGGAAAGGTGTGGCGTCCACCTGGACGATGCAGCCCTTGACAAGAGTATTGGTACGCACGAGCTCATTGTTGGAGGCGTTGTACACGACGTTCAAGACACGGGTCTTGTGGGCAATGCCCTCTGAGCCCCATGCAAAGTTGCCTGTCTCCAGACGCAGGGCGCGCATCTTGATGTTTCCGCCGCGAACGCGAACAGGGCGCACGAGCTTAGTTCCGAGCTTGGTAAGCGCCGGCTGACGGCCCAGCTCATACTTTCTCTTCTTGCGGAAGTAGGGGTGCTTTCCACCCGTGAGGCGACGCTTGTGGCGAGAATCGCGCGAAATACCTGCAGAGCTCAATTGAAAAGGCGACAAACAAGGTTAGCAACGGCTTGCACGCGCGGGGGGAGGGGTGCCTCGCGGGGAAGCGGAGCGGAAGATCGGGAACGTACCCATGACGCGTTGGGATCAGGACGCGGCGACGCGATGCGGCAGCGGACGTCGGCGGCGGAGTGCTCTGCGACGGGGCGTGGGCGCATGCAGCCGGCGATCGACGCCGATGGCGACGCGGCAGGACGTCGACGGCGAGAACGGGCTCCGTGAGCCGTTCGGATCAAAAAAGGGATCCGCGCCGGCGCCCCGTGCGGGCCGCGCGCGAGAGAAGACGCGCGGCGGCGCAGGGGCCTCTGGGCCCGATATCTTGCGGCGCCACGGTCCGCGTGGCGGCGTCGCCGACGCGCGGCCGCGGCGACGGCGCGTCGCCACCGTCGAGCGCGCGCGACGTGGCCACGTGCGCGCCTTTTTTCCGACTGGCCGCTTGCGGTTGTGGCGCCGATGCGCGCAGTTGAAGACGCCGCGCAGCGCGCGCCTCCGCCGCCGGCAAGCAACAGACCGCCGCGTCGCGCCGCCGCCGCCGCCGCCGCGCGCGCGCCGCGCGCGCTGGCCCGCCAGCCGCAGCCGCGCCGCCGCGGCTGCGCCCGCCCAGACGGGCGCGCCGCCGCCGCGCCGCCGCGCGCCTCCTGCGCGCGCCGCGCCGCGCGCGCCGCCGCGGAAGCGCGCGCCTTCGCGCGCGCCGTGCGCGCGGCAATGCGCCGCGCCGCGCCGCCAGCGCCGCCGCCGCGCCAGCGCGGCCGCGCGCCGCTGTCGCGGGCGCGAGCCGCGGCGCTCGCGCGCGCGCCGCGCGCCAGGCCGGAGCGCGCGCGCATCCTCGTCAGCCTGCCGCCGCGCGCGATGGACGGCTCTGGCGGCAGCCGCGCGCGGACGTGGCGCCCGCGCGCGGCGCGGCGCGGCGCGCGCCGGCACACGCTCGCTGCGCACACGCGTGCCAGCGCCGCGCGCTCAAAAAAAAGGGCGCGCGAATTGGGCGCCCCGATCGGGGCGCGGCCGCGCGCTCAAGACCGTGCGCAACGGCTGCGCGGCGCCTGCCGCGCGCGCCACGCCGCCCCCTTCCCCCTTCTCCCCCCCCCCGCCGCCGCCGCCGCCTTCGTCGCGCACCATGACTGAGCCTTCCTCCGCCGACGCCGGCGCCGGCGCCGAGGCGTTGCTCGGCCTCGCCGCCGGCCGCTCCGTGCGCCTGCCGCCCGCCGCGCCCGACGCCGCGCCGCCGCCCGCCTCCGCGCCCGCGCAGGCGCCGCCGTTCTTGCCGCCCGTCGAGCGCCTTCCCGGCCTCTCCGAGTGGCGCGTCGAGCCGTTCCGCCCCCCCTGCCGCCGCCCTTGCTCGAGCCCCCCCCACCCGACGGCCTGCGCCCCTCCCCGTGGCACTCGCACCACCAGTACCCCTATCCCTGGCATGTCGGCTACGCCTACCCCCCGTCGCAGCTCTACTACTACCCGCAGCCGCTTCCGTACCAGCGCCAGCCGCTCGGTCCCCCCCCTCCGTCGCTGCTGCAGCCTGATGTTCCGCCCCTGAGATCTCTCACCTCGCCGCTCGACAAGCTGCGTCCTCTCGCCGACCATAACCCTATTTTGCCTCCCCCAAATAACGATGTCAGTTCCACTTCAGTGCAATCCAACACATCCCAACCGGCCCCGCCCGCCCGCGCGAGAGGATTGGCCGACCTTATCAATCCCACCGACACCCTTCCCGGCACGAACAATGCGGTCGGTCCGTCTCATCTTTCCAGAGCGTACGACCCCGTCAAGGCCGCGCCGGACAAGTCTAGCAAGTCGTCCCTCTCCATGCTGGTGGAGGCTAGCAACGAAATTTCAACCACAGTTACCCCCGAAAAGCTCCCCGTCCAGACCGAGCCTTCCGACGCTTCCACTGTTTTGCAACACAACCCCTCACAATCCACCTGTGCTCGCCCATCTCCGCCGGAGATGGTCACTCCGCTCCGCATGTTACGCACTTCGGAAACTGGAGCCGCGGAGAACGAGGAACCAAAACCACCTCCGCCACAGAGTGCACTGCGACCGCTTGTGATGCCGTCAAACGATCTTCCGCAGAAGGGCGAGCTGAGAGACGTTACACGTCTCAGTCCAAGTCTGCAACCCGTTTCGAAGGATTCTGTCACTGTCATAACATCACAATCACCTAGTCCGCGCCCACAGGAACATGATACTGTCGACCTTCGTCCGTCTCCCGCTCCTGCTGGAGACGAAAGCGTAGGCAACACAAACCGTAACACCATAAGCCTCTCTCACTCTGCTACTTCTGTCGCAGATGTGAATGCTGAAACGTCTGCTGCCCCGAACCAGCAAGTAGCCAAAATGCCCATTGCAAAGAAAGTCATTGAAGGTCGATCGTTGAAAGTAAGGCAAATACATCCAACTGACTCATATTCAGACAAATCTAGTGAAAGGAACAGCGATCAGGATCAGCGGACCGCAGCAGATGACGAATCGAAGTATCACACTCCCAGATCTCGATCTTCCCGTGATGCGAACCGTTCGTCGGGTAAGGGCAGTCGGCGGTCAACGAAGGCCAGGGGGCGTCGATCGAGACGAAGGCCGATTTTAATTACTGATCTAGACAGTGAGGAGAACGAGGACGCGAACGATAGCGAGCGCGAAGCGAGCGATGGCGGCGTTCATTCCATTGGCGACGAAGATGAAGAAGGAAATTCCGGCACGGAGGTAACGAGATGCCCATGTGGATCGAAAGAGAACTCGGGCATAATGATAGCATGTGATCAGTGCGACACATGGCAGCATGGGAAGTGTATGGGCTTTCGGCGCAATGCCGATCTACCGGAGCGATATTTCTGCCATATTTGCCGCCCAGACCAAGTACGACCTAACTGCATTGCGCATCCAAAGTACAAAGAGCGTTGTGGGCGGGATCGAGAAGGGAAAGACTCTCGTGCGGTGGAAGCGGAGTCCCTTCTGGCCAATATTCGTCCTACAGAGCTCCGAAAGGTCTTCATGTCTGATTTGAGGAACAGAAAGTCTCCCGTTCGATCACGCACGGACGTATTTAACCGTTATGCTTCCTTATTTAAGACTCAATTTCCTAAGAACCGCCAGGCTGTCGTCGAAGGCTTAAGCGTTATTCTGGATTTGACGAGATCGGAAGCCTCTGAGAGATTAGAGTCTGCATTGAAGCGATCGCGATCTGAGAGGCCGCAAGAGGATGATGTAGATCGGAAGCGAAATTGTGTAGGAAATGAATTGGATCATACTGAACCTAGCAATCGAAATGCAGGAAGTGGGCGAACGCACGGTCAGAAGCGAGTGCGTTCTAGTATTCATGACGGTGCGGAAGGCGGTACCGTACGTCACGACACATCCCATGTTGAAAGTGGCGTCGAGATTGATTTAAATTCTGATTCTCGTGGGATGTCACGAGAAGAGCGCAAGTTGCAGCAAACGATGAAACTTTTTGCAAGAATGGAAGAGCGGGAGCGAGAGCGAAAGAGACCACGGACAAGTGAGCAAGGCAGTTCGCCGAGGACGTCACCACCAGGTCGATTGAAAGCATCCAGATCTGGAAGTCAAGTCCGTGGAAGTGCTTCCAAATCGAATGTGTCCCCATCTGCCCCTGAGAATGAGGAAGTTGGGGTTAAGGCTGCGGTATCTGATGTACGGCAACAACAGCGTTCCGCCGAATCTAAGCAGAAGCGTCATGTACCAGAGCCCATGGTCCCCATCCCCTCTGAGCCGAAGCAGTTGCAGAAACCCCAACCGTTGCAATCGCAACCAGATGCCGAGCAAGCTGGTACGAACTACAAGATGTCAAACACCGCTCGCACGGGAGGGGAACCTGCGAGAGACATAGGTCGACGAGAGAAGGATTCAAGATCCAAGGACCGCATTGAAACGCCAGTCCCAAATAGAAAAGATAGCGTCTCCCCTGACAGTCATAACTTTGGCAATCGGAGAAGGAAGCATATGTTCACTGAGAAAGTACGTTCGAACGAAAACAAGCGAAGGAGAACAGGGTCTTCTATCAAGGACATTGATAAAAGACTATCTATAGAGAAAGAGTTTCCTGAACCTGAGAAACCGGTTGACTTAGGCGTCTATGTGGTCGGACCATCCGTGCTGGGCAGCAAAACGCTTACGAGGGAAAGAGTGTCTCGCATGGAGCGGGAACATACGGGCGACAAAGAGGCAAATAATGAGGACGAGAACAAACCCAGAACTTTGAATTCTAACCGCAAAGAATGGCTGTTGATGAAGGAGCGAAGGATTACGTTGAACAAAAGCGTTGGTATTGAACCGGAAATGTCCCCGGTGAAGAAGCGCGTCTTGACCGAAAGAAGGATCAACGAGATTGAAGAAGAAGAGAGAAGAGCGAACGATGAAACCGGAAAAGATGAGACAGCTGCAGACCAAGTCCCTCCCACAGTTTCAGTTAGCATGGTTGTCGTCAGCGAGAAAAGAAGTCTTCCTGATAACGGTCAAATTCTTGAGTCCACGAGGTTAGTTCTGAGTGAAGATAAGAAAGATACGGCAAAGAGAGAGCGAGAGAAAGGAAAAGCCGTTATACATGCTTTGAAAAAGCGCCCTGCAATGCTCACTGCAGCAGGTCGAGGTACGGAAAGCGAAAAACGCGATTTGAAGCCTATCGATCTGCCTCTAGATAACTCGGGAGAAGACGATAGTGGTCATGGACGCGATTGCATACCACTACCGTTATCTCCGAAGCCCTCCCCGAAGTCTCCAACTCATTCAATTGACAAGAAGAGTTCAAAGCCTCCCACGCCCACACTGAGGATGCCGTCGCCGCAAGCGTCCACTCCGAAGCACGTGTCCACGAGCTTCTTGTCAGGAAGTGTTGCGGCAGAGACGCCGTCATCGCCAAGACAGTCTCCGTTTGCGTCACCAAAGCTTCGTTCATCTCCTCTTCCGTCCTTCAAGAGTGCAATCCGTTCGACCACGAAATCTTCACTTCGAGAGTCGCGATCTCCATCACCGCTGCTTACTATCGAGAAGAAGGAGCCTCAATGTGAAAAGGGCCCGGTTGTGGCTGGTAAAGCAACCCAAAATTCTGGCAGACGCAGCTCAAGCCCAACACCGGAAAGACAGGCTTGTAATAATCCTGCACCCCGGTCCTCGACTCCTCAATCTCAAGGATGCAGTGAGCTAAAGAAGACAGAGGCGATGAAGGCAGAACAGGACAAGTCTCTTTCCGAGACGTTGGCAAAGAAGCCGGAACGAAAGGCGATGAGCGTTAGCCCTGAAGATGAAGTGATCTCGGAAGTGAAGAGGCGACGAGGTGAATCCACCGATCCATCTCCAGTTCCAACTCCGACAACAACGGCTCCTCTTCCAATATCGCGTTCTTCGGCGCTTCCCTTGAATGCCCTCCGGTCCATTCGCTCGATGCCTGTCGCGGAAATCAGAAAGTCGTCCCTGGCGCAAAATTCCTCGAACAATCCGGCTTATGCTCAGAAGCCGAAAGGCAACGAATCTGTGGAATCTTCTAAGGCGGACGCTCCTCCGTCAAGTGGGGCGACTATCAGTGACGTTTTCCAGAGAAGACTGGAAGGATTTTGGAAGCCAGCTGCGAAGACACCAGTGAAACCTCCTGCTAAACCAAACTCTGCTCCTCCTACCGTATCGAGCATTAAGGGCAGTACTGCGAAACTAGGAGCCGCATTACCTCTTAGCTCTAAACCGAACTTAGACAGCTTGCGAAATTCAACAGGTCTAAGTCCAAGAGTTAGTGGTGCAGGGAATGGATATCATCGAGGCTCAGGGCCGAGTTTCCGTAGTAAGTCGATGGATTATGAAAGATCACGTGGCTCCATGCCATCTTTTTCTCAGTCAAAACGCTCACATTCCTTCAGCCATGGAAGAGGTTATCCACGGAGTGGCCCTCATGGGTTAAACAGCGCGAAGCCGAGTTTCCATGACGATCGTAGACGCTTTGGTCCTATCCGAGACTCTGGGCATCATGGACGTGATGAAGACAAGGGAAAGAATGGAGGCACGCCAACACAATTGTGGAGCAGGAGTTATACGTATCGAAACAGCCGCCCAAACATTTCTGAGGATCATGAAAGGAACATGAACAGGCGACCTGGAGGTGGGCCTCCTGATTCAGATGGATTGAGAAGATCGCGAAAACCGATACAGGACTCATGGGTGCCGATGGGGGGACCGAGGCAAAGTGCAGGTTTCTTGGGGATGAACGGGGGAAGCAACAGACGCATGAATGGAGATAATCATGGACGAGGAAGCCGAAGAACTCATGGTCATCCTAGTTAATTCCCTGTCGTAGAAACTTGTGTCGCAGGTAAGGTATGACAAATGTTGCCAGGTGAGGCAATCTGTACATATTTAACAAAGACGTGAGTGACCTTCTTGGTCGAGCTGCAATTGCCAGTTAAAGCTCCACGCTTATAGCAAAACTTGAATAAAGCATCTGCATAACATGTAACTTCAAAACATACCGGTCATATGTGTTTATTGTTTATTATGCCCGTCCCGTTGCTGTATGCTTATCGCATGTCCAAGGTTTATTAACAATGTTCGGCTCTTGAAAGATGTAGGTTTCATTCAGTCTGAATGTTCGATTGGTTTCGCTTCCCGCGCAGAAGTCAAGTCACACTGAGAAGGCGGAGCTAATGTGTCAAAAACATTGTTCTGTTGTAGGTTGTAGATAGCATTTGTAAGCGTTCCATTGTCGAGAGATCTCAATGCTAAACCTATATGCTGTCGAACGACAGACGAGATTAGTACTTCTTTAACTACTACCTTCGTACCAGAATGAACGTTTACAAGTTAGTACTACTTCACCGTGGCCTATTGGCCTTACATTTGCTTACGCCCCCGTACTTTTCGGACAATAATAAGCTTTGGTTCTTCTCTGGCACATTACTTGGTGCTCCAGGAAACTGCCAAGTATATCTCTGCAGAAGCGCACTTTGCACAGGGCGGGTACAGAAGCGCTCTTGTCACGACATCAAACAACTGGTTAGTGAAATTAAATACTTCAAGTCAATGACACTAGCTTGACACAGGATGTTTCACCGCCGGACAGACATGGAAGAGTTATTCCATGAAGCGCGGCGACCAATGGGTCGAAGCAGGACCGAGTCCGTTAACCATCCATTCAGACCAGCTTCACGAGCAAACGAATCAAACTTTGAGTTTGCAAACCTATATGCCTCTTCTACTAACTCGCGATTCCGGCTTTCTCGAACACCCTCTTGTTTGTACCGATTCCAAAAGTAATCCGCCTGAAGAAACGCCTTCAAACAATCACGGCTCTTCGCATCATTGCGAAGCACGATCTTCATTCTGGCATTCTCGTATGTGAACAAATATCTCTCGTTCTTGTAAAGTCGTAGCAGATATTGAAGAGCCTCTGCATCTGGAGCACATTCCTGAAGTCGGGCGCCGAGATCTATATTCGGAGCATGCAAAGAATCCAGCCAAGGTCTGTTCAGAATGCGCTCATTTCTATTGCCCAACCTCAAATTAGGAACTCTGCCTTCTTCCAGATAGTATTTGATCAGCATGTGCGCTCGCTGCCTGTTCAAGCTTGCCAACTGAATGCCTTTAATCTCACGATACGCTGAAAACATGTGAGCGACTGAGACAGAGAGAAAGATGGCGGTTGAAAGCCTTCTGCTTCCTGCCGTAGCCCGCGAGAGCAAAATTCCAACAGCCGTTCCCATGAGATCGCCGACAACCCCCACTGTCTCTTGTTTCGCGGTGATGTCGCCCAAGTTTTCAGTCCTCATGAAGCTTCGATAGATGGCGCTCCGAGTACTAGCAGCCGCAACAGTGCTGGCCCCCTTCGCCATGTTTGCCACACATGCAATTGGTAAGAAGAGTTGAGGAACAACTGGCGTGACGCTTTCTAGAGCGCACGAAAGATTAAGCACTAAAGCAGCCATCAATCTGTATTGCTTCGTCTCCGCATCAAATCCATTTCCAACCTGAGAAAACAACATGCGCCCGGCGCGTCCCATTCCATCTCGAATCACCCATTGCAACGCAGCCGCAAGCGGTGCAGCACTTTGTCTACCAACACCGACAGCCAGCAGCAAACCCTGCGTGGAAAAGACTCCAATAGCACCGCCCCAGAAAAACGCTGACAGTCTCCACTTGGTATACTCAACAAAACCTGGTCCCACACTTTGAGGGTAACCTTCAGGAAATGCAAGCCGTTTGAGGCGGTCAACAAATCTTCCCCGCCAAGTTTTCGATATTGCCTTCTCGTGCACGGTCAGAGCATCACCCTCCCTGTAGAGGGATCCACCACGGCAATGGCGACTTCCTCGATTCACAAAGAATTGCCGCGTGCTAGTGCGGACGTACTCTACGGCAGCAGCTTGAGCAGACACGGGTTCATTTTCGCTATCTAGCTTTTCTTTATCGACTGGGTCGGGAGGTCGACGTTTATGAAGAAATTGAAACGCTGGTTGGGTACGGCGATGAGGTTGATTTGGTCGTAATTGTGAGCAGGAGTTGTTGCGGGGGGCGATCGTGGCGGATAGACGGTATGTTAACCGCGATTGTGGGCGATCTGATAGAAGTAGCGGGAGCATTTCGACGTAGGGGACAGCAACGGCTTGCACAACTCGCTGGGCGCGAATGGCGGGCAGCTGATGTCTGTCCTCTTTTGAGTTCAGCTACATCGCCGAGTCACGAGTCCATGTTGTTCATCAGCCATGAGCTCAAATTTTGGATTTGGTCTCCACAGTATTTTTCGGACGGACATCTCGTAACACGCTCCCAGAGAAACCCGTAGGGTTTAGATTCTATACCGTTCGTATCTTCCGAAGGATAGGTTATCCTTACTGACAGATGATGACATGCTCACGCCTTCTGGGTCAGCAGGCCACTGCATGATGAAGATCATGTCTGATACCAACAGTACTGTACTTTTCTCTCTCAAGTTGGGAGATACAATCTTCTAGACAATGCCTGTTTCAAACAGTATGGAACAAATTGATTTGTGTTTAAACATTAGCCCTGCATCTGCATGTAAAGTCACTTCCTCTTGGGATGCAAACCAAACGGGTGTACTGAAGCTATGTGTTAAACGTATAGCTGGGACAACGCAAATACAGGTGCTCGTTGTGACAAGAAGAAGAAGAAAAAGAAGAACCTATCCGGAACATTGATCAACAAAAGCTTCTTGACTGACTGCTGTCGCGCATCTTGCATCACATATGTGATTGTCAGTTACCGATACCAGTCACTGACTGATATCGCGAGGCACAAGTCTACAGGACATTACAAGCTCAGTCTCTCGCTTCTGCTAGCCTAGATACGACGTGGTTCAAAAAGTTGTTGTTCAAAAGAACTTCTTACTTTTCTTGGACTCCCAGAATACCGTGGTTATGCTGCAAAGAAGTATAAGGAGACAACCATCTCATGCCCAACAGCTGGCGCAAATAATTCACCACTTGAGCACGAAAAAAGAGGCTCACGGGAACTGGATACCAAGCCACTGCGGAATCCTTGAGAACGAAACGGTTGACAATGTTGCGAAGGATACTCTAAACTTAGCACTGTCTGAACAGATTCTTGTCCCGATGGACATGTTCGATGTTAAGACCCTTCTTTCAAGCAGGAAAAAGTCCCTAACGTTGTTGCCAGAATGCCCCGAGTTTGTCGGGGAACATAGAAGAACCCGGAAGGCTGAGGTAATAATGGCGCAATTCTTCACAGGACATGTGCCATCACTTTACCCTGTGGCCTCTTATCTAAATCATAAAACGCTGCGGTGCACTTGCGGTACGAACGTTAAGAAAGACTGCAACCAAGTGGTCTTACGATGCCCATTATCGAACATGTCTCGACGATTCCTCCTGGCTTGACAGCCAAACGAAGCCAAATCATCAGTGCAGTACCTGATAAGACACAACTCACAGAACGTCTTGGCCGTTTTAAGGAGAGAGGCTCTACTGTAGTTCAGGAATAAGAAACTACTGTCCAAAATAAAGAAGAAGAAAAAGAACTTCTTCTTTATTTTGGACAGTAGTCTCCTATGACTCAAAAGAACATTCTCCCTCCCATAAAACCAGCATCCTCCCACGTCATTGCACTGAAAATCTCTCCGACAGAACCCCCGATGGATCACACAGAGAAGACAAGTCTTCAAGAAAGCACAGCAGTAATCCATCAATCCAATCTCGTGGCATTCGCGTCGCATGACGCTCATCCTCAATGATTCGTAGATAACTCGTTAAAACGGAGTACACCGAGGTGACCCGGGATGTCATTAAACTCGTCCCGGTGATTGGCGCACCGATCGCCGCCCAGGACTCGGGATGTCCTAAAACTCGCATAGGCGTTCGGGGCTCGGAACGCCTCTCCAAACTCGGGAGGTCGCAAAACTCGCCCAAGCGATCGGCCAGCTTACCGATGGCCCATTGCAGACCTGGGTGGAACATCAGTAAAAGACTTCCAACTAGCTGCGCCTAAGCAGCATGTTACGAGCCGATCATCGGAAGAAATCTGCTACCGTTCCCCTGACTTTTTCCCCACATTGAAAGAGCTCCTGCAGAGACGTTCATGTGACCGGGGGTTTTCCAGTGTTTTTGTCGGAGGTTTTACGCTGGGATCGGAGAACGCTGGGAAGCTACGAGCTGGTTCTCGTCCAACATCGCCGACGAAACGAGGGATGGACGAAAGGAATGCTGCCATGGGCTCTTGGCGGCACAACGTGGTACGTACTGAGCGCCTTGCCGTGGTATGCCCCTTAGTCGGTAAATTCGAGAGGATGAATGAAGAGGTACTGAGAAGGAACAGAGTATGAACAGGTAGAATCACCGGTGACGACATGCTCCGGCAGAAGAGAACACCTTAGAGATCTAATGCTTTCTTAGGATAAATAACAGCTGCCCAACGTGCGTAACGCAGCTTCATACCCTTGGTACCCGTAGTCGGTGGTTATATTTTGATGAAAGCCTTATGGGCTGTAGGAGTTCTTAGCAAACCACACACGATACGAGTAATGAGCGTATAGTGTCTCACTGTAAAGGGGAAAGAAGAGGAGTACATCGAGCACCAGTGGATGCGTCCATCACTCTTGCCTGTACTGGTATTAACTCCCTTTCGTGAGATAGATCATCATGATGTTGTGTACACTGTCAGAATCATACAATTGGGCTCTTTCTCTCCTTCACGGGTAAAACACTCTAATGGTTCAGAGCGTTTCTGTTAAAAGATCCTCCCTCTCACGAGATGTACCAAAGTGTAACGCCCCCTGCTTCATTGGCAGCCCACGCGTTACGTTCGCAGCCCGTTGTCGGGGTGTGCCCCTTTGTCGACCAGCTCTGGTGAATTGAACAAAGAGGCCTGAGCAGAAGTCATTAGTCGTTGAAAGCGAAACGCTTGGGCTTGGAAGGCCGAACAGTGTACCACTAACGAATCCTCTTTGTATCATGTAAATGAATGAATGTATGAATGAATGAAGAAGCCCAATTACCTAGCACATACTACTGTGCACTACATGGTGGCTGAGATGTTATTGGCACATGTGCTATAAAGGTACTACAATGTAGGTGACGACGACGATGATGGACTGTTCGGTGCCACAACTGGCCCAAATAGCCTTCTACCTTTGGTAGGTGGTGAGTCGTTGGGTTGGCCTAGGCTACACCACCACCCACCCACCCACACCTCCCCCGCCCTCTCTGCTTTTTGAGCACACCTTGAGCACATTTTATTTAGTTTATACATAGAGGCCGACGCACACAGACATTGAGCTCGTTCATTACAGTTGATATCAAGTTTCGCAAGTTCAACCGGTTAGATGCAGAAGGGAGATATCCGGTGTGCTCAGTTCGTCTAATGGTGCTGCCGAGCGAAGCTTCTTATACAAGCACATCAGCAGGCTACAATACTAGAAACAGCGTACCTCACAGAGTGAAATACTTCCCTAGCTTCTTTTCTTGTTGCAAACAATAACTTCATTTCTGCCCTTCTTCAAATAAGAACACACGGTGTGGTTACAAGAGGCGGGCTGTTCGACTATGACTCCCGAGCACCATCTAACTCCCGAGGAGGTGCGAAAGGAGGTACAGCTTCTGCAAGAGAAACACGGTTTTGTTAGGCCATCGCGGTCCACAATCGATCCTTCTCGCCCATGGAAAAGCGGTCCTCCAAACTATGACATGGCGGATCTCTTGTACTTCAGGGGCAAGACAATGAATCATGAACCAAATTCACTTGAGAGCGTCGTAGAAAATGCAGTGAAGAATTGGGAGATGGAGGCTACTCACCTAGACTTTGAACACTGGAATTCTGTGGATCATAGTTCGTATCGCGTATCGGCCAACGGCGCAAAAACCTATGTTGGAGAAGAAGGTGCCCGGGCTGGAAATTATAACTGGCTACTTGCTGGGGTTGACAAAAACCTTTATGACAACGAGCTTGAAACGTTTCACAGCTCTCATGAGCTTTTCAGAGGTGCTTTTCTTGGTGGATTTCCATGGGAGGTACTGCAGGTGTTCTCCGCGCCTCCGCGCGTGTCTTTTTCATGGCGCCATTGGGCTACATTTCACGTAGATGGTGACTTTAAAGGGAGGAGAGGCGACGACAAGAAGTACGAAATGTATGGCTTCGGTGTGTTGGAACTTACCGAAGACTTGAAGATAAGAAGCATTGAGATTTACTACAAGCCCGAGGAGTTCATGAAAGCGCTGCACGGTGAAATTGTTCCGGCTTGTTTGGAGAAGGGGCAGAGTCTCGTTGGAAGTGGGTGCCCCTTTTTGGAGCGCGAAATCGCTGAGGGCGGAAACTAGCTTGCCCCATACGTTAAGATTGATACTTCATGCCGCAAAATGCGTGATGTTGCCCGCACGCTTACGCGATAAACTTGAGATTCTGTATGTTAGCTTAGCTGTATTGCAGCAAAAGGCTGAGTTTGTAGCTACATGGGCCTAAATGAGTTCTTCGTCTAGCTTACAGAAGTTAGCGTGAGCGACAACGTGACGTCGCCCTCAGACACTCGCAGCCTAAGACCCTTGTATTACAAGACTTGTAAGTTACAAGGGTATTATATCACAGGACTTGGGCACTGCGTGGCGGTCCAGATGTTGAGAGTTTTATATCGGGGCATGAATCTTTTGGCTCCATTTTGCTTCCGAGTCGCCCGTTAACTATAAGAGTAAAATACGTGCGCCTACCGTCAACTTCCAAAGCTCATTCGAAGGAGACTTGAGTCGTTTCCCTTGCTCCGGGTTAGAAAACGAAGGAGTATTACGTTCAACGTGCTCCATCTCGCATCACAATGTCCATGCTTGCTCGTGCTCAGCCGGTTATTCAAACTGCTCAGGAAGAACTGCCAGCTATTCAAAATGCTCTGAAGCAGCTTTTCAACGTCCTCAAATCCATTTGGAGTAGCGTGGTTGAAAGTGGATTGCTCTCGGCTATTATCGACAAGATCAAGGCATTGTTCGGAAGCGCGACTACCGCAATCGAATCGCTACCGGAGACTGTGCATCAGGCAACAGAGGCTCGTGCTGGCGGGGATAATGAAGCTGGCGTTGGGGGACTTGTTGGTGACGTTGTCGATAATCTTCAGGATAAGGTTGACGCCGCTAAGGATATGCTAGCAAGTGTCACTGGAGAGGCCAGTAGAGCATTGGACGCTGCGGAAACTACACCGCTTCTTAAGACTGAAGACAAGTCTTGATCAGGGGGTACGAACGTGCAGTAGTATTCCGTTTTTCGTCAAGTGTAACTTTACTCGGGTCAGCGGCTTTTCGAACAAATCCACGACAGTAAACCATTTGTTTGTATCAAATTTCCTTGGGAGTTGTTCATTTTCCACGTTTATTTCACCCCGTTGACGCTCCCGCCCACTTCGTTCTTCAACTCATCCATTCATTCATTCATTCATCATCATCATTCATTCAACGCAGACGGCTCGTTGAGAAAGGTTGGAAAAGCAACAGCATCGAAGTTTGATGCAAGGTATCCAATGGACAGCATTCGTGTCTCGGGAGCAATTCGAACCGAATCACATACCGGCTCGCGTTGAAACTATACCCTTTTAGTTGTATACTCAGTCAAGTGCTGCAAGTAAGTTGCCAGCAGAAGTATAAGATGATGTCATTAATGCGATATGGGCATCTGCGTCTGCGATTCTTACATCGTCAACTACGAGATCCCTCGTTCGAGAGAAAGTTTTGCTCTCATCCGCCTCCATCACATAATGTTAAGGAATTCGGTTCAAATCCAGGAATGACTACCGGCCAATTTCGAGCCTTGTTCAGATCCCCGCAGGGGAAAATGCGCCATCCTCGCTATAAGCTACGATGGGACTGGCATCTTCGTAACTTCCTAACTGCGCTGATCCCACCAGCTGCAATGCTTGTCTTTTTCAAGCTGGTAGCATTGCTTGATAAGCCACATATCCAACTCTATGAAACCCGTTTTGAAGGCAAAGATCCGATAACTGGAAAATACTCTGTATTGCCATCTCCAGGTGGAGACAGTTCTCCTGATAGGCCTTCTCAGCCAGTGGAGGAAGAAGAACTTCATGTTTTCCTTCGCAAACTCATGCAGGACAGACTAAAGCCTCTGGAGGAAGAGCTTAAGCGTCTAGAGTTGCTCACAAATGAGTTAATCCGGAAGACGACAGAAAAGACTGACGGCTCCGCCCGTATTGAGGAAGCTCGGCAAATTTCGAAGGGCATGGTCAGACCTAAGTCAAAGAAGATTGCAAACTAGCGCGGTGAAAGAACTACTATATCGTTATGTTTTCATGTATAACAGTGTAGATGCATGCTAATATTGCTTATCCTGGAAAGTCGAGGGAAGCTTATCAGCACACTGCGAAGGCAGGCAAAAACTATGTACAGTCCAAAACTGTCCCGCGGCTATCGCTGTTGACTGAGAGTATGTATACATCCAAGTCATTATACTGTACGAACTCTACCCACAGGTTACACTAATGACGCTAGACCCGGGGTTGATCAATTTGAGGAGAGCACTACCATTCCGTTGCGCGACGCTTTCCTTCCATTTTAAGTGAGGCATGGGGTTTTACGCTGTTTTGAAATCATAGCACCGTGCCGTATGAAGCGAAATATGGAAGATGGGTGGTAGAACGTTAACCCTTAACCGCTTGCGACCAACTTGGATGCGTCCACGCGAAGAGAATAGGAAACCTATGACGTGTCTTCGCACGTCTCATTGGCCGTTCTGCAACACCATGAGGCCAGTCGAAGTTTTGGCTACGGGCATAAGACAGGGGCGAAACGTGTTTGTATCTTCGGCAATTCAAATCTTGATCGGGCTATGCTATGTGATGCCCATTTGGGACGTGAACTGTGCATCAAATCTTGTGAGCACAACCATTATTGTTCAAACAATTAAGCGGACGCCAAGAAATGTTCTGTGCGTCCGTACGAACGTGCCAGAACCTTTACCGACAGACCCAAGTGAGTCTTCTCTTGCCCCGTTCTCTTAACTATCATCACTTCTACTTGCTCTCTCGTGTTCGTTCTAACGTTGGTCATTCATAGTCTTTGTCGCTCGTATTTGGTTCCATTCTTGGCAATAAGATTTTGCCAGGTTTTGGTTTTAGTCCGCAGTCATTGCCTTTGCACGGAGCTCCAGTCTTTACTCGAGCCATCTATACGTGAAGGAGTTTATTGCACCATAACATAGAATGACCGAGGCCCAAAGTTTCTCTGAAGGCCAGACCGCTTCCATCGACAGACCATCGACGAGTTTCTTTTCCGATCGCAGTTCTCCATCATCAAGGAAAACCACCACACGTCGTTCAGCGTTTTTTCGCACACTCTCGTCTCGAAAAGCAGTTTCAACTCCAACAGAGAATGCAGACAGAAAAAGCACTGGCCCAAGATTTTCACGTACCTCCCGTATAAATTCTTCAGCAGCGCCTTGGTCCAGAGGGAAATCTAGACCACCTTTCGAACGAAGCATGTCACGAACCAAGAGTCTCTGTGAGAAAATCGCTGGCTCGAAGCCCGAACCTGTGTTCGGTTCCAGGGCAGATACTGGAAGAGGTTGTATCTCCGCTAAGCAGGCCATTCTGGCAAAATATCCGGGATTGGCCATTCAACAGTGTGATGATGGTGCGACGAAGCTGGTTGTGCACGGGTTGAATTCGTTACGTGCGGAGACTCTGGACTTACATTCTATGGTTTATGTGATGCATGACTACCGCCAGAAGCTGACTCACCGTGCTGTAGAACGCTTTTTTCAATGGATTCCGTTATTTGTATTGTATGTCGAGAGATATATGTTGGTTGATGAGCACGTGATTCTGAGATGGGTTGAATCAAGCGGTGGACTTCTTCGAGGATCACTTCGTCAAAGTGTCAGAATGAAGGCGAGGGGTTCCATTCAACATCAGTTATCCTGTATTGAAAGACTTCGAAGCTCGTTTACACCGTCGCTACCGGCTGGGGAACGGTTTGGAAATGTAAGGACACAATGTGAGTTGTTCACGGGGGAAGTGGAAAAGTTCTGCAACCTGATACAAAACGAACTGATTCCAATCGTGAAGGAGCGGTTTTCTGAATCGGAGCTGCATAAAGCAAAGCTTCGAGTGGTGCGGCACGTTGTTCAATTTGTGGGGTATCAGGACTTCCTTGCCATCTATACAAGATGGATGAGACACGCAGATCTACTGGAATGGAAGAGCACGATACTGCTTCCATGTGACTTCAAATTCTTTGCGTATGGGACTTGGGACAAGGATATGGACGTTGCACACTATCAAATCGCCGCCAAATTTGAGGAGTTCATCCAGGAAGAGAATCGGGCGGATGAAGAAGCAGAGAAACAAACGAAGGCCGACTTTGAACGCGCGCGCGCCTCCAGACAAACTGAAAATCCGCTTGGAGACCTGGATGGCGTCGAAGTGGAAATGGCGGAGGAGGAGTACGTAGAGGATGGGGAGGAAGACTAAGGCGGTGGGTGTGATACGAGGGGTATCCTTAGTAGGCAATCCGATCTCTGTTTCGACTTCGACACATGTGTAAAACTGAGCCGACAAGTGACACGCCGCGCCACGACGTGCGTCATTGCTGGCACGCGTACAGCGCGGCGCGCGCCAGCGGGGCACGGCGCGTTGATGCTCCAACTCCGCCGTCAACCTGAGAGACTGACCTTTTCAGCGGCCGCCTTCGCCGCGCCCGTCCGCCGCGCGCCTGAGTCGTACCGCACGCGCCGTCGTTTGCGCTTTCCCCACTGCCCTTGCAGACATGAACGCGCCGCCGCGAAGACCCCCGCCCCCCATCCCGTTGCCTCCGCCTCCGCCTTCCGAGGCGCCTTCTTCGGCGCCGCCGCCGTCCTCATCGGCGATGGCGCACTTCCCGCTCGCCTCTCGTGGCTCCAAGGTTGATGTGCGCATTTCCTGCCGCGATTTGAAGACAGTCGATGGACTCGCTCCTAATTCTTTTGCTGTTGTGTTTCATCGCACGTCGGGCAAGTCGGATTGGAGCGAGATTTCACGGTCGGATACAGTTGGAAGACAAGATTCGCCCAGTTACAAACGAATCTTCCAGATTGAGTATCGATTCGAGCTGTACCAGCAGTTGAGGGTTGTCATTTTTGAACGATGTTCACAGTCGGAGAATCTTCGCCATCAGACGCTGATCGGAGTTGCGGACTGCACGCTGGGAAGCATTGTGTCTGCGCGAGGCGCTTCTCTCGATGTTCCCCTTGTCAACGTATCTCAGTCACCAGATCCTGTTGGTGTTGTGTCTCTCTCTGCTGAGGAGGTTATTTCAGCAAAAAAGATGATCACCTTGCAGTTGGCGCTTTCCAACCTTATGTCTGACGAGCAGAGAGCTGCACAATATCACCATCTGGAGTCTCTGCGCGCGAAAGCAAACGCTCCAATCCATACTCCGAATCTACAGCGTCGCGGAATGTCTCTGTTAAAGAGTCGCTTGCGAAAGGATCGGCAGCCCAACGTATTGCCTGCACATCTGGTCAACAAAGTCGCCGTGCAAGAAAAGGAACGTGAACAGTATCAGCAGCAAGTATCGATGGTTCAGTCTGCTCCGCCGCCTTTTGTGCCTTTTATCAGTGTGATGCGCGCTCCAAGCTCTGCCTCAGCAGCCTTGGATCCCAACTCCCCGGATATCCAATGGGAGGAGGTTTACAAGTCAGCCCATGTCAAGGACTACACCGATCTTGTTCAGGGAGTCGAACTGGAGCCATTTACTTTGTCAGAGTACGATCTCACTGAGGGGGACGACAGCAGACTGCTGAAACTCGCGGTCGTTCAAAGCCAGTCAGCCGAAGTTGGACGCATTGTCGGCCAACATGTAACAACATTTCCAGCGCTCCGACGCATGTGCTCGAATGCTCAGGAAGACCCCGTGTTGCAGCTGGAGCCCGTGGGAACGCTTACCGTGCGAAAGTTCTCCGAGAAAGTAGAACCATCGTTCACGGATTATCTACGGGGCGGCTGGTGTGACTTTGGCCTTATTTGCGCAATTGACTTTACTTCCTCAAACGGCGATCCGAGAAAGGCCGGTACACGTCATTTCAACCCGCCATATGCAGTGGGACCGGGCACTCCGAACGAATACGAGGCCGCGATGCGTGCGGTGGCCAACATGCTGGCGAGCTATTCGTCCGATTATCGAATCCCTGCGTACGGGTTCGGGGCAAATTTGCCCCCCCATTACAATGTGTCGCATTGTTTCCCCGTGACGGAAAGCGAGCTGGGAGACCCATATAGCCAGGGTGTAGAAGGGCTGATTCGTGCGTACAAGGCGACTTTGAATCGCATTCAACTGTTCGGGCCGACCATGTTTTCCGAGGTGTTGAGAACGGTGGGTGTGATTGTGTCGAGACGGACTGAAGCTGCAGTGCGGGCTGGAAACAACAGTCTTGCATACACGGTGCTGCTAATATTGACGGACGGCGTGATCAGTGATTACGACGCGACGGTAGCCGAACTGATCGAGTTGAGCGCGCTGCCTCTGTCCATTGTGATCATCGGCGTGGGAACGGAAGACTTTGGTAGAATGTATTCGTTAGACTGTTCAAAAGGGCCGCTGCGACGCGGAACTGATTACGCACTGCGTGAATTCGTTCAGTTTGTGCCGTACCAGGACTTTAAGGGCGATCTTTCGGTTCTGGCTGAACGAGTGTTGGGCGGAATACCGGATCAGGTGTTGAGTTACGTGACCAAAGTGCGCGGTGATACAGCTCCCACTCGCGAGTAAACCCAGAAATGGGGAAGGAAGAAAAGAAACAAAGCTGTGCTGCAATCGGTTTTTTTTTACATACAAAGCGGGCGGTTGGTTTGCACAGGTAGTGTTTTGTAGCGTGGGACAGGCGACGTGGGTAGTAGAAATAATGGGAGTAGTAAGTTACTCGGACATGTTAACAGGTTCGGCTTGAGAGTAATTCTGCGTGGGCTTCCTCTTCTTGTTGCCCTTGCCCAGTCGGTTGAGTTGAATGCGCCTCATCCTCAAAAAGTGCTCACATTTTTCAGGCTGCCAGAGCTGCTCCTTGAGGTAGGTGTCCTTGTCCTTGTCCGAGGTGTTGAGCCACTGGTCGGGCGACAGCTGCATGTTGTTCTGGATGAGGTAGAGCTTGTCGTCGGTGGAGTACTCGAGCTTTCTGATCTTGTACGCCACGAGCCAGTTGAGCTGCCACTTGAGGTTGGTGAAGAGCAGCTTGGGGATGTGGAGCAGCTTGAAGACCAGCAGGTCCGAGTACTGCGGCTCGGTGAGGCCCACAACGTCGAGGTCGATGAGCGCCTCGGCCTCCTCCTTGGACGCGGCTTGCTTGGACTTGACGAGGCGCGTGAGCTGCTGCTGGAAGCTCCTCGACTCCCTGACGCGCCTGAGCGTCTGGCGGTACGTGTGGTTGATGTTGAGCCAGTGGACCAAGGTGGCAATGGCAATGATGCCCATGACGACGGCGGCGGCGTTGGACTTGGGCGCGTACGCCTCGCTGCTGATGGACATGAGAAAGTCGAGGTACTTGGTGGGGTTGTCCAGGTAGTCGTCGTACTTTGCGCGCTTGGCGTCGTCCAACAGCGCCTCGTACGCGGCGGAGATGCTGCGAAAGCTCTCGGCGGCGACCTCGTCGCCGGGGTTCTTGTCCGGGTGCTTGTCCGCGGAGATGCGGCGGTACGCGCGGCGAATGTCGTTCTTGGAGGCGTTGCGCGCGACCTGCAGCAGCTCGTAGCAGTTGTCGCGGCCGCAGAAGAGCGCGGCGGCCGACGACGCCAGCACGGCGGCGCACAGCAGCGCGGCGAGCAGACGGGGGCGGGCGGCCATGGCAGCGGGCGCGCGCGGTGGCGGTGGACGGAGCAGCGGGTGAGTTGTGCTTCTACGCGCGTGGCGCTTTTGAAGGCGCGCTGCGCGGCAGCGGGCAGCAATCTACAAATCGATTGAATCGCAGGCGGCGGCGGCAGCCACGGCGGCCACGCGCGTCCACGAGCGCCACGGCGGACACGAGCGCCACGGCGGACACGAGCGCCACGGCGGACACGCGTGCCACGACGGCCTCGCGGGAGTGCAGATGCGCGGCGGCGGGCGGGAGTGTGTAACTGCAGGGATGACAGCGACAGCGCGCAACGCACGGCGGCGCGGTCGCCAGCCCGGCGGGGCGCTGTATGTTTTGGGGCGCGCAGAAAGCGGAGCGAAATAATAAAGAAAAAAGCAGCAAATATACAAAAACCGACAAACGAGCAGAGCAGACAAGCCAAACTAGAGCAAGCAACAACAAACCGCGCGCCGCGCGTGGCGCGCTCGCGCGCGCGCTCACTCGCGCGCCCCCCGCGCGCCCAGCGCGTACACCCCCACCGACCGCTGCAGGTCCGACATGAGCGCCTGCACCCCCCGCCGCCGCCGCCGCCGCCGACGCCGACGCCGACCCCCACGCCGACCCCGACCCCGACCCCGCCGCCGGGCGCCGCGCCGCCGCCGGCCCCAACCGCCGCGGCGCCCGCGCCGCCGCCGGCCTGCGCCGCCGGCGCGCTCATCTTGTGCACGCGCTGGCAGTGCTGCGCCAGGCTGCTCCGCCGCCCGAACGCGCGGCCGCACACCTGACACACGTACGGGCGGAAGCCCTCGTGCAGCACCAGCCGGTGCCTCTTGCGGTCGCTGGCCTGCGAGAACGTCGCGTGGCACAGCTCGCACTTGTACGGCCGCGCGCGGTGGTGCACCGACTGCACGTGCTTGGCCAGTTTATTCTTCTCCGCGAAGCACGACGCGCACTGCGCGCACTTGAACGGCCGCAGCTTGAGGTGCACCGTCTTGATGTGCTTGGCCAGGTTGGACGACTCGGTGTACGTCTTGAGACACAGGTGGCACTGCGCCGCGCCGTGCGAGCGGCTGTGGCTGGACGTGCCCGCGCCGCCGCCGCCGCCGCTCACCGGCTTGTGCACGCGCCCAAACAGCCCGCTCAGCGCGTCGGCCGCCTGCGTGCGCAGCGGCAGCGCCGGTGGCGCTGTTGGCGGTGGCGGCGGCGGCGGCGGCGGCGGCGGCGGCGGCGGCGGCGGCGGCGCGGGCGCCAGCAGGCAGTGCGGCGCGGAGGTGGCGGCCGTGATGGGCGAGCCGACCAGCGACGACAGCGTGCGCGCGTTGGTGGCCGTGGCGGCGGACACGCCCACGCACGGCGCCGGCGGCGCCAACAGCAGGTCGATCTCCGCGCGCGCCTTCTCCAAGTAGGCGGCGTCCGGCGCGCCGTCCGTGGAGCGCGTGGAGCACACGGACGTCTCCACCGTGCTGGAGGGGTAGTACAGCGAGGGCGCGCTGCTCGACACGGGCGGCAGCAGCGGCGCCAGCGATGCGGCGCCCTTGGCGCCGTACGACGGCGACAGCTGCAGATTGAACGCGCTTATCGACGCGGCCGACGGCGCCCCAAAGGGCGCGCCCGGCGACGCGCCCGCGCGCGGCGGCGGCGGCGGCGGGGGGGGCGCGGCGGCGGCGGCGGCGGCGGCGGCGGCGGCGGCGGCGGCGGCGGGAGGGGGGGGCGACGCGCGTGGCGGCGAGGACGTGTGCGACAGCGTCCACAGTGGAAGCAGCGAGCGGTCTCTCTTCATGGCGCCGCGCGTGGCAAGTCGGGACTCGCGGCCGGTCGCGAGCGCGCGTGGAGGGGCGATGGGGGGGCGATGGGGGGGGCGATGGGGGGGTGGGACGTGTTCGGGGCGGGCGAGCGGGCGCGAAAACGGCGGCGCGTCGCGAGTGGCGGCATCAACGGCGGGCGCGCAGAGAGCATACGCGCAGCCGGGCGCGCGCGAGCTTTTTTAAAACGGATGTGCAACGGCGCGCGCGCGCGCACGCGCCGCCAAACGGTCACCGCGCGCGGCGCGCGCGGCGGCGCGCAGCGAGCGCGGCGCGGCGGCGGCGGCGCGCGCGCGCGCGCGCGCGCGGCGCCGTTTAGGGCTGCGAAAAGCGCGGGGCGCGGCGCGAGGCCGTTCAAATCAAGCGCGTTTGAGCGCGCGGCGGCGTCACGGCCGGCTCGCTGCGCCGCCATGGGCGCGCGTGGATGGACCAAATTTGCGCGCCGCGGCGCGCTTCCACGCCCGCGGCGCGCGCTTGCTTTGCTTGTGCTTGCTTTTCTCGCGAGCGCGCTGCGCGCTGTATCTTTGTGACTTGTGCGTCGCCGCCGCGCCTGCTATTTCTGTCCGTTCCAACGCGCGCCGCCCGCCGCGCCCGCCGCGCTTGCGCGCGCGCCCCGCGCCGACTCGCACGTCCACCGCAAGCCGCCCAATAGAATTGCGCACCATTCCCTTGTTCATCATGCTAATCCTCCCCCATCCCCTTCATACTATGAACTTCATACCTCTTCAATTCATTTTCGCCCCCCCCCCCCCCCCCCCCTCCCCACATACATCTGCTCTGTCCTTGTTTTGTCTGTTCATTCACTTGCGTTCACCCGTGAGAAAACACTCCCCCTACCTCTCCCCCCCCACCCCCCACCCCCCCCGTCCATGTGTCTGCGCCGCTCTTGCTCGCAACCAACAATTTGCTTCTTGCTTGCACGGTAAAACCACCTCGGAAAACACCTTCTCCGCCTTCATTTCTTTTCAGCAGCTGTTTTCCATCGCTCATAGAAACCACCCTATACAACTGTAGCTTACCCAAATTCGACTCCGTTTTTGTGCGCGCCTCCAACCCACCTCTTACATCCACACTCATTACGAATTTGTACTTGCCGAACAAACAAACTGTATCGCCAACAACCGCACGTGCTGTGTAATGTTGTCACCCCTCGCACTCTTCCTCAACCGTCAACCAAACCCAGCTTCGATACCCAACTGTTCTACGCCAACCAACAACACCCATTCTGAACAGCTGCATGCAATATCTGCCGTCCTCCCTGTGCATCCCAGCTCCCAAATGTCTCGTTGTTCTCACCTTGCCGCAGAAACCATGATACACCTGCCAAGTATACCACAAGCCCGAGAAAAAAAAAAAACAACAACATGTGATGTGCGGCTACGTGTGAGCCTGCAACGGATATCCATGTGCTTGCGATACCGCCACCGCTCCCGAGAATAGCCAACATACAACAACCGCGCCAATCACACGCCCGCGCGCTCGCTGATACGCACCCGCATTTGCTCTCACCGTCAGTCGCTTCGCACAGAGTTGTGCCACCAGCAGCCAAAACTATCTAGCTGCACCAACGTGGTCGCCAACACCTTCTTGGAACATCAAATCTTCGCCCACGTCTGCACCAAAGCGCCCTCACTGTGATTTCGATATTGGAACCTTTTCTGTGCTCAGCAGCTGCCGCGCTGTGCGTCCACCTCAGAGACGCCCCCAATTCTCAAAACGTTGCGCGCATACAAGCGGAAGCGTACCGGGCCCGCTTGTTGCACGCACCCCCCCCCGCCCCTTCATGACGTCCGCCAACGTAGAATTTCGCTTCAGCGCTGTCCTTCTGAACTGTTTACCCCCTTTCGCACCGCCTGTTAAACGCGCCGTGGTCTACGGCCCGTGGAACAGTAAAGCACGCAATTACTGCAACCATCACATGACTGAGATGCAACACATGGCCGCTGCTCATGTTGACACTTCCACTCGGCGCTGAAGCTGCTTTCGGTAGTTCGGTTCGTGTCGCGGAGGGAGAAATTGAGTTGTTATTTGTTGTCTAACTTGAGCAACTCAACTTTCGCGCTCTCTGGTCTCGTGATGGCTGCGTGTTTCATACCGTGCCCCAGCTTCTCTGCTTTGCTTGGCCTGAAACGCGTTTGAGTTTTGCATGACACATGTGCGCACAGCAGCCCCCCCCCAACGGAAGATACCACGATTCATGCTGAAAAAGTCTGATATTTTTATAGGCGAGCTTCGCAGTACCTATGGGAACCAAGTTTGTGTTTTGTTTCAGTTCTCATGCCAGGAACAAGTGAAGTTGCCAAGAACAACAACCACATTTCCGCATCGAAACCGCAAATATCTGTGACGCGCGCAGAAAAGGGATGCCGCAGAGCTTACCAGCATACCCATGTCCCTAAAGCTGAGCACCGGTATCATGCATGAAACGCCCCTAATGTTTGCAAGCCTTACGAGGCTGATACAGTTCTATTTGTTGACATCAGTAGCTACTCCAAGGACTGCCAACTTGAAACTAGAGAGTTGGGTACACTCGGCTTCAGTCTGGCATAATTTATGTACGATCCTGAGGCAGGATTCCTACATATCCAGCAATGATGACCTTCCCAGATGCGATCGCCGTGGTGGTGCGCGATTCAAAGGAACACAGCAAGCACGTCTTTGCGCGTCTCATTCCACCTATCAACAAACAGGCAACACTTGTCTAACGGTCTGTTCCGATCTGCATGAGAAAGACAAGATCAGACTCACCTCCTGAGCCCGTTTTGTTCGAGAGGCATGGTGGGACACTTTCAAACGTCCCAACCCTTGGTACCTAGTAACCATGATTCATGCACCAGGTAACCGCGGCATATTCTCATGCATCTACCTTCGTATAGCTTCCAAACCTGAAATGCAGGCAAGTCCGTAACGATGCTTACAGTTTCAGAAGCGTGACACAATGACCAATATGCGCATTTCTCAGAAATCACATACAGATTATTTTAAAACCCCCCTTTCTCACAATATACGAACGTAGCTTTTATTCCAGACTGCTTCCGTTTTTGAAAAACATCATAAAATGAGTGGGCCCGTACGATATTTCTCTCGCCTCCAAATCTTCAATCGATCTACCGTCGTACATCATGGCACGTAACTTACCAGCTGCCCAGGGTGAAAACATAAGCTTGCGTGCACCGTCGCAAGAATCGCGGAGTGTAACCTTATCTACGAAGGTAACGCAGCACTAACTAACTTTACTCTCTCTTATTGAGCAAGTATTGCCGATCAACCCGCACCCTCGTCAGCCTGACCCATGTACGGCCGGGCATGTTGCTCTCTATGGCAATGATTGATTGCCACTATCTTCCCTCTCTTATAATCATCATTCACCAAATCACTGATCTCATTCGGTTGTCCGAAGACTAGTCATGGCGCTCTGCAAACAGGGCATGACAGCCACCCGTCGCAGGCCACCCACATACAAACCACTTCATCATGCATTCGTTATGACTGATGTGCTTCTATACTTCACAGCTGACGTCTCCGTTTCTCAATTTATCTCGGCATACTGACCATATTGAACCAACTATAGGTCTAAAGCACCTGGACACCACTAACGGTTACACTAGATGCAAAGCTGGTTACCGCCATGTTTCGGTTCGGAACTTGCTAATGAGCAAAATCCACCTCTCGTTACACAAAGATGTTTGTCCTTACATAACCTCTCAAACATTCGATTTGCCAGCGTCATCACAACCGAGGGCTGTTACGCAACTTCCACAAATTTGGTCGTTTCCCTCTGGGAAGTGTGCCATGTGCTTGCGAAGCTCGCAATTTGTGGCAATTTGGGGAATGAGTGGTGCTTAGGCAGTTTAACGGACTTCGGCAAGAAAGAAAGAAAGCCTTCATCGAAACACCTTGGCTGTCGCACACGGCACAGAAGAGAAAGACCAGAATGTTCCAGGTTTGCCCCTGGACAAAACAAACTGCTACACACACATTCGCTTTCTCTTTTTTTTCGGTAGAAATCTTTAACGTCGCGCAGACTAATAGAACAGTCGTCGCTTGCCTTGAAGAAACAGTCCGTGTTTAGACTCGGCACATTGGTTCACCAATACACCGTACTGTTAATTGGGATGCATGACGAAGGGCGGGGATTATTTTGAGCCCCAAGCTCATACAAGAAGCACACGAGAAGGGTGCCGATTGAGATTTGGCCGCTCACAGTGCTGTGATCTCAAGTTTGCACCTTTGGAGCTGTTCGTATGACTCTCCGTGACTGCCATTGGCAGCTGACAACACCACAACCAACCATTATGTACGTCACCATGAAGCCGTCAAGAACGTTTCAGTGCTTCTAAAAAAAACTGAAGAGGTTCCGGTAAGCAATAAATCCTCGCACAGCGTGTTGATTCTACAAGTTGATTTCTCGTAAACGAACAAAACCTTAAATCTCATGACTTTAGCAGATACCGGTGACGTCACGAACCAATCGCCAATTGCCCGGAATGAGTTTTTTCTTGTTCTGCTCGCAAGACTGCCTCGAACCAATACAAAATGTTTTCCACTTCCTGCGCGGGCATCAGTTAGAAACCTGATATGGCGCAATTCTCTAAAGTTTGCGGCGTTTTCTAAAGAGAGAAAGCATTGTTTAAAGCTTTAGTTCAGATTGGTTATAGAATTCTTATGTCCAAATAAAGAAGAAAACGTTTTGCACTAGCAACCCATTCCAACACCTCTGCTGGAAGTCATCAACTACGCATTTAAATATCTTCCAAGTGCTGCGCTGAATGAAAAGAAGGCGGTGCACACGCGGTACTATTTGTAGAAGAAGTGCGCACAAGGGCTGTGTGTATGGCGAAGAGATATGGCTCTGTAGGTACAAGTGCTGAGGGTACCAATGTCGTGATCGGTTCCTGTGCTCTCCGTAACATATTGACTACAGCTTGCATTATTGTTTTGTAGTTACTTGCAGTACATGTACTAAAACGTTGATATGTTTAAAATACGGCGCCCGAACGAAGATATTCTGCTTGACAAGGCGTCGTTGAAAAACGTTTATGCACCCATCTTGCTCCACTTGCTTTCCTTACTCGTGAGACGCAGAACTGGGCCTGGACAGAAGTCCTCTATAAGCAGATATCATGGCATGGGCCGAAGTTAACAAAGTTAAACTTAGCTACATTTTTACGGGACTTAGAAAGCAACATTGCACAAATGCGCGCAAATGCGCACGAAGGAAGGTGAAGAGAACCTTCTTAGTCCAGTGCCAAATTAACTTTACAGTACTTTTAACCTGCGGTGTCAAGAGTTTCCACCTATAATCAGTAGGACACCTCTGCACATCGCCCTATCTAAAAGTCTTTTCCCACGCTCTGCTATATTCTCCTTGAGCTAAGAGGTGTCTTGGTTGTTCAGAACGGCATAGTGCACCAGCGTCAGTGTCGCGCATTTAACTGCGTGTACCCAAAGTACTTCTTGCAGCTACTTTCAGCTGCGCCCTACAAAGCTCGTGAAGGTACGAACTGATGGAGACATAGCGATTTAAAGTTATTCAAGATGCTGCACGACGGGGGCAGTACATTTTGAAGGAAGACTTTTCTGGTCGAAGAAAGAGAAGCAAGCAAGGAGGCTGGGAGGGCAGCAAAGATCGATAAGAAGATTCAGGCGGCGGAATTGCTCGTTCGTGTTCTCTTAGATCAAAGGACTCGATAAGTTCTGAAGATTAGCTCCTTGCCACTGTATCACACTGTGGGGGAGCTACTCGCATTTCTGAGTGCGTTGAAGCGTCTTCATTTTGATGAAAACTATGATATCGTCAAGTCTTTTTGCTCTTCTTATCAGACATTTGCCAGGCGTATGCTGGGCTCGCATAAGCTGTGTCGACGAAAGCCCGCCTTACGTTCGAATATGAATATACTGATATCCACAGCAGAGCACTTTGACCCATTGCAAACTATATGCAAATGGAGGCTGTCATGGGCTTCGTGCGGTACCATGAGCCCTTGTGCCTGCTTGTGCCTGCACAGGTGCAGGCACAAGGGCTCTTGGTATTTGTGACTACCAAAACAGTAAAAGGAGTAGTTCACTAGTCACAACAATGCCATTTTGGGCAGTCACAACGCAATAGCAATAAAAAAGTAAGATAATGACTAATCGTTGTGCTAGCTACCGTATTCAGTCATTCTTTAATGTGTGGCAAAATAGGTAGTCATAAATTATTTATGCACAAGTGCACTGCACAATGTGCAGTGACTTGGCCCGGAGAGGAATGAAAAAGGAGGCCATTAAACTAAACGTTGAGACTTTTTCAAGTTCTTTACTGGAGACGTGGATGGAAGGGTTGGTTTTATGTTTTGGGATTGTGGGATGTTCCATTTCACAGACTGTCAGCATCTATGGGTTCCATTTAGACAACAGTTTCTATCGCGAAAATTGATGAAGTTATCCTTCTTCTTGAAAACATCTTTTCCAGGGGCGTATTTGTGAATGATTATTTTCCTATTTTAGAAAGTCATAGTTCCCACTTCTCTAAGAATCTGTTGTCATATATCTTCAAAAATATTTCAAAAATAGGTTACTGGCTACTTTTATTGTTGTTGTAGTCAGTCAAACGCGTATTTTTTCGAAAATAATCAGTCACAAAAAACCGTTTTTTGGGGGTGTACTACGGCCCTGACGCGAGGGGCTACAACGAAGCCCCAAAAACGCGATTATGCATAATCAAAGAAGTATACTCACTGGCTGCAAACTACAACCATCTTACCCTCACAAACTGAAAATTGTTTACCTCCGAGAAGCGGGGAACGATCCAGTCAAACGATGGATTTGGAAAACGCGGTCAGCTCAGGAGTCGACACTTCTTCAAGATTTGTTCATATCTTTGAAGGAATGAATGAATGCATTCGTTCATGAATGCGAAAGTCACCGGAGGTGCAAGCACGAAGGGAGTCTTTGAGTGCGAACTAGACAGTCCACAGTGCGACGTGTGGTTTAGATATGGGGCGGCTGTCCTACCTTCGTACAGCCACCAGCAGCTAGATTTGCAACAAACCTGGCACGGGAAGAAAACAAGAATCGCTGATGTAATGTACCGTAGCGATTGTGACAACTATCCGATCGCTTCACACAACTTGGTCACGAGAAAAGACAAATTTCAAGCTAACCCGTCGGCTTCCTCTAGCCCGGACGGGGCGTTGCACCCTGCGCAAAGCGCAATTGTACAGAGAGCTCTAAACACATGAAATGTTTTATTACTGCAACTCCGCTTGAACTCAGTTGGTTTCCATTCGCGTAGTAGAATCAACGTTAGAAAACCTTAGGAAAGAACGTCTGCGTGATGTTTCGATTCCTTGTCTGCTGGCCTTCTAATGGATTCCAGCATCGTTTTGAGGATTTCGACAAACCCCAAAATCGATGCGAATACAATTTGTTACGATTTTGCCACGAAGGTACCGTCGGTACAAAGGTACCTGTACCGCTGGAGCCACACATGTGCGCATCAGAACCAACCCTGGGCATGGTATTCGTGTACGACTTTGCCCCAAAGATGTTGAATTCACAAGCAATAAGCGACTTTCTCTCCTGCGCCTTGGAACCAAGCTGACCACCGCCCATGGCGCCGTTCGCACTACAAGACAAAGCGTCAACGAACGATAAGCCTGCGCAACGTGTGCCACGCGTGAGGGGCGCCACGAGCGCATAAGAATGCAGCCAATAGCGTACTGCCAGCTGTTCCGCATTCGTTTGTCACCCACTCATAACCGTCACCAGCGCACACATCGCGCGCAACATACACAGCGCGGGCAAATCAAACGTCCACAAGTGGAGCCATGGCACCGACAGTGCCCGCCGGCGCGCGGGGCCGAGCCCACACAGTGTAAGGCTTTTGAAGCGGCCGCCTCTTCCGCCGTCGACCGTAACTGCATAAAGAGCGCTGCCTTCTTCACCACCGCGTCTGCGCTTAGACTGCAGTCCTCGCTCTTCTCCACTGATTGCCGATCGTAAAGTCGACAGAGGTAGAGGGCATTGAGAATTCTTCTGTTCTGCTGAAACAGCTCGTTCTGCAACATGACTGCCACTGAAGTTGCGACTACCAAGGCGGTTTCACCGCTGCCAGAGTCTGAGTACAAGGTGAAGGACATGGGTCTCGCCGAATTCGGACGTAAGGAAATGGACATGGCCGAGGTAGAGATGCCCGGTTTGATGGCCTGCCGCGAGGAAATGGGCGCCAAGAAGCCCCTTACCGGCGCTAAGGTGATGGGATCTTTGCACATGACAATTCAGACCGCCGTTCTTATCGAGACCCTCAAGGAGCTTGGTGCCGACATTCGTTGGTGCTCTTGCAACATTTTCTCCACGCAGGATCATGCGGCCTCTGCTGTGGTTGCCAAGGGAACTGCTTCCGTGTTCGCATGGAAGGGAGAGACGCTCGATGAGTACTGGTGGTGCACTGAGAGGGCGCTCACCTGGCCGGATGGTTCTGGCCCGGATATCATCGTGGATGATGGTGGAGATGCTACTCTGCTGATTCATGAAGGATTCAAGGCTGAGATCGCGTATGAGAAAGATGGCACTCTGCCAGACCCGGATTCCACTGACAATGCGGAATTCAAGGTTGTTTTGAGGACGATTCGTGACGGATTGAAGACTAATCCTAAGCGTTGGCACGATGTGGTGGACAAAATGGTTGGAGTGTCTGAGGAAACTACCACTGGTGTACATCGTCTGATCGAACGTGCCAGAGATGGTACTTTGTTATTCCCGGCTATTAATGTGAACGACAGTGTCACGAAGAGCAAATTCGACAACGTGTATGGATGTCGTCACTCTCTTCCGGATGGTATCATGAGGGCCACTGATGTTATGCTTGCTGGCAAGACAGTTATGATTTGCGGTTATGGTGACGTTGGAAAGGGATCCGCCCAGGCCATGAAGGCTGCTGGCGCTCGCTGCTTGGTGGCTGAGATCGACCCGATCTGTGCGCTGCAGGCGACCATGGAAGGGTTCCAAGTGGCGCGTCTGGAGGACGTGGTCTCTGAGGTTGATATCGTGATCACTGCCACCGGAAACAAGGACATTGTGCTTGTGGACCAAATGGAAAAGATGAAGAACAATGCCATCGTGGGTAACATTGGTCACTTTGACAACGAGATCGATATCGCCGGACTGGAATCTTATGAAGGTATCACCAAGATTGAGATCAAGCCGCAGGTGCACAGGTGGGTGTTCCCGGACGGCCATGGCATCATCATGCTTGCCGAGGGCCGTCTGATGAACCTTGGCTGCGCCACTGGTCACCCCAGCTTCGTGATGAGCTGCTCGTTCACCAACCAGACGCTTGCGCAGGTGGAGCTTTGGGAGAATCGTGCGTCGGGCAAGTATGAGAACAATGTGTACATCTTGCCGAAGGTGCTCGACGAGAAGGTGGCTCGTCTGCATTTGAAGCACTTGAACGCCAAGCTGACTGAGCTCAAGCCGCACCAGGCCGAGTACATTGGCCTCGACGTGAGCGGCCCGTACAAGCCAGAGAGCTACAGGTATTAAAGAAGGCGCGTGTGCGTGCCTTTCCCCGTGCTGGCGCTGAAGGAGCGTTTGTTATGCTTGTGGTCGCTTTTTCAATAAAAGAGGGAGCGAGCAACTGCGTGATTGATGCATCACAATGCTGTTTCGCGACGCCGATGCTGTCTATTCCGGGAGCAAGATGCATATGTGCACATGTGAGCGTCTGGACGCAGAGGCCGACAGCGAGCGCGGCGTGGCGGGCTCGGAATGCGTGCGCAGCATTATACTGTACGCTGCAGCAGAGGTATATACGCTGTGATATACACAAGTCTTCTTTAATCTGTCTACGCTCGGAATCTGGTGGCACGAGTGGCGCGCGACAGGCGGCGCGAGAGAATCTCAAACAATCACTCTTTCTTTTTTACTCCATCAACACACACAAAAAAAGAGAAGACAAAAACGCCAAACTGTCGCCCCGAAAAAAGAAGCACAACGCGGCCAAAAAAACGCCCAGCCCGTCGTCAAACGCCACCGCCCGAAAAAAGAAACGCTCGCGGGGAGGGCGCACGCGCCATACACCAAAACGCACGCACACATGCGAGGCCACCCCCCGCGGAAGAAAAAGGCACGCCGGCAAAACTCCGAAACAACCAAAAAAAGAACTACTCACAGGCAAACGCAACTACAACGCCGCCGCGCCGTTGGGCAGCAGCTTGGCCACGCTGTCGAGCCCGCCGTCCAGGAAGCTGCCGCTCCAGCCGAACAGCGCGTACACCAGCCTCAGCGGCGCCATCAGCGCCGACGCCGTGCAGATCTCCACGCTCTGCGTGAACGTGCTCGCCCTCACGCCGTTCACCACAATGTCGCCCTGCAGCGTCTGCGGGTTGTACAGCCCGGTGTTCCTCACCATCGACACCTTCGACACGGCCGCAACCGCGCCGCTGTCCAGCTCCATCGTGTCTCCCACCTTCACGCTCGACGGCAAGGCGTCCATTCACGTACATGTAGTGTCCCACCGTGGCCTCCACGCTGCGTCCGTTCTCCAGCTCCATCTTCACAAACTTGTTCGTCACGTCCGACAGGCGGTGAGAGAACATGAACACCTCCGAGAACTGCTGGTGTCCCACCAGCACCGAGTCTCCCACCTCAAGTTGATCCATGCGCTTGACCGAGCCGTCCTCGAGCTGCACTGAGCCGTCAGCCGGGAAGCAGATCGGATCGTCCGTGGGCGATGGTTCCACCAATTCGTCCTCGTCCGTGACGATCGGAGATGCGATGGCAATGGGCGTGTCGGTGGTCTCTCCGCCTGGGACAACTACACCCGTGCCGGTGCCAGTGCCGGTGCCCTCGGTCGGAGTGGGTTCCGTCGGAGGCTCCGCCGGCATCTGAGTGGGCTCCGGAGGCGGCAACATTGGCTCCTCAGTTTCCACCGGCGTCTCTTCGGGCTCCGGCTCTGGGCGTCGGAACGCCGAATAGCGGCAAATTCCAGGAACGCTGGGATCGTCCACAATCATGTAGCGACGGGAGCCAAAGTACTGATCGAGGCCGACGACAACGTCCCCGGCGGGCTGAAAGATGATGACCAAAGTACCCACCGGGAAACTCAAGGCGCCGCACACACGAGGAGAGTCCTCCACGCCGAAGAGTGCAGGCACTTGGGGCGGTCGCGACGCGTCGCGGCCGGCGCGAGCTGTCGGCGACCACGAGGTCGGCAGCCATGGCAGCGTCGACAATGGGCATGGCACCGTCATCGGTACAGCGGTTGGGGCCAAGCGCCATGACGTTGTGGGGAATCACGCCTTCGGCGTTGGCGGTTTCGGTGTGCGTAATGCGGAAGGGACAACTTCCGCCAAGGCTCTGACTGAGGTTGAAGGTGCCGATGGCATCGTCGGCTACGGTTTGGCGCCCGGAAATCGGCAACAGCACCGCCGCGGCGCGGGCGACGAAAAGCGCGGCGAACGCCACGCACATTGTGGAGAGGCGCATAATGGAAAGGGCTGCGGAGGCGAAGTGGGGCACGGGGAAGAAATGAGCGGGCAGGCAAGTGCGGAGCTCAGCGAGGAAGACGTTGGGGTGAGCGGCGGGCGCAAGAGGGAGAGACGGAAGGCGTCCGGGAAGACACAGCCGGCGCGTTATACGGGTGCACGGCGGCGCGTCGAGACGCAACGCGCCACCCAGCACAAAAGCGGCGCGCAAAAAGGCACGCAACCGCGCACGCGCCGCGCACGCGCCGCGCCGCGAAACAACGTCAGCGCGTGTAACGGGTGGCCGTGCGCGTCCAGCGCCGTGCACGGCGCGGCGCGAGCACACGCGCCGCTGTCAGAACGAGCCGTCGAGGCGCAAATTCGCCCGACACGTCGCCCACGTGCGCGCCGCTTTTGCGCGCCGCGGGCAGCGCTTGCCACGTAGAGCGGGCGCGAGGGGACGTGCCTGCCGCCGATTGGCGGCGCGTGCGAGTGCAAGGCGCGCCGCTTTACAGTTGCGGCGGCGCGCGGCGCGCGCGCGCTGGCGTGATCGGAGAACGTGCTCGGCGCCGTCGCCGCCGCCGCGCCGCGCCGCCGCGCCGCCGCGCCGCCGTGCGGCGCCGTCCGTCTGACAGTGGCGCTTGGTGGAACGGCACCATCCATCGGCGCGAGCGCGCCGCGCGCCCGCGCTGCCGCCGCCACTGCGCCCCGATCGGCGCGCCCCGCCGCCGCGCGCGCAGCGGCGCGGCATCGTCGGCCGCGACGACGCGCCCGCTGCTGGCGCGCATTTCGGCGCATGTGCCTCATGCACTCCACCCACCAAACGGCACACTGCTGATGCGCGCGGTGAGCACTTGTTCCGCGCACAGCATGTCGTCCACCGCGATTAGGGTTTTCGAAACGCCATTGCGCGCACTTTTTGTGACCGTTTTTGTGCGCCGCGCAACACATTGCTGGCCGCGCAAAAGGTAGGCGAAACAGCTCGTCGCCCTTATTTTTGCGCCGCTGGTGCTGTGCGCGCGCCAGGAATCAGATCGTCGACACTGGCGAACGGTTTCACGCGCTTGCTGCCCCGATTGCAGCCCCGCTTTTGCACGACACCACCCGGTGGGTGCCCCCCCTTCGTTTCGGTTGTGTGTTTCTACCAAGGTGCCGCGCCGACGCAGATACGTACGAGTCACAGCGCTGTATCCAGTATCACAGCTCGTATCGGCGCCCAGATCAGCAGCGTAGCCGCTTCCATCAGGTCGCGTTTGATTTTTTTTTTGGCATATGCCTGGTCTTGTGACTGTTGTGCAAGCCTTTTACATGCTTGGTTCTTGCAACACGCGCGCTCCAACTAAACTTACTTTGGCTGTTCATGTGTAAGGTGTTCACCATCAAATCTCATCGTGCTCTGATCTTGCCACACCAGTCCATGGTGATCGGCATCATCATCATCATGATCTTTCGTCTTGCATGCATTTCGCTCGGATTTGCTTTATGATAACCTTTTCTGAACGTTTAAAATCGGTATCACAAATTTCAAAGTCACTTACATCCGCTGTGTGACACGCTGCGACTGTTTTCGATGTGCTGGCATGAACGGAATGGCCATCATCGGGCAGTAACAGGCAGTCGTTGCTGGTCTTCAAATCGCCAAATTCTCGGAGCCACTTGTTTTGGGGCCATCCGTTGCGGTATCATCCCACCTCACAACGGATTACAACTGCTTACAGCTCACCATGCCAGCTCGCGATGTACGTGTACCGACGTTGCACCTGCCTAGTAGGCACTGCCTACCCTGCTGGATACTTGCGCGCCTTTCTGCCCCACTTGTGCCCAGAAGTTCGCGCGAACGCAATTGACAACTACATATGAATTCAAGCAATTGAGCTCTTTAAGTTCTCTTTGTGTCCACTTGCGATACGGATACACGTGCTACAGGGATACACGTTCCATTCAAACGCGATCAACTCAACTAAATTGGATCTACCTTGATCCGCCGTGACCCCGTGGCGCTCGCCGTCGACGACCTGCACACGGCTGCGCCACATCGTCATTTTGCGAAGTGCCGCTTCTTCGTAGACACCTCCCGTCCCAATCGTAGCAGCCTTTGAGCAACAACTGACCAGGGGAGCATCGCACCTCATCAGCTCTGCCTAGTTGTTCAACATGGCCGTCGTCAGTGAAGTTAAGCTCTACAACAGATGGTCCTTCGAAGACGTGCGCGTCGAAGACATCTGTCTCAACGATTACATCGCCGTCAATCAACGCAGCGCCGTCTATCTTCCACATACAGCCGGTCGTTACAACGCCAAGCGATTCCGAAAAGCACAATGTCCCATCGTCGAACGTCTGGTGTGCTCACTCATGATGCACGGTAGGAACAATGGTAAGAAGATCATGGCCGTTCGCATTGTCAAGCATTGCTTCGAAATCATTCATTTGCTTACGGATCAGAACCCGATCCAAGTTCTGGTTGACGCAGTTGTCAACTCTGGTCCCAGAGAAGATTCTACTCGTATTGGATCGGCCGGTACTGTGCGTCGTCAGGCTGTTGATGTCTCTCCCATGCGTCGCATTAATGTCGCCTTGTATTTGTTGTGTACTGGCGCTCGTGAGGCCGCTTTCCGATCGATTAAGACCATTGCGGAGTGCCTGGCTGATGAGCTTATCAATGCCGCGAAAGGATCAAGCAATTCGTATGCCATCAAGAAGAAGGACGAAGTAGAACGTGTGGCAAAGGCCAATCGTTAAGCTTCCTTTTGGTTGCTTATGGTTGTTTTACTTTGTTCCGTGCGTGGATTGCGACCAGTTGGCTACGTCTGTTGTACAACGCTCCTTGCGGAACGCTGGAGGAACGAAGGTGCGTACGTTTGCGCCGCGACTTCCAAAGTAAACAAAAGCGTGCCTTGCCTTCGTTGTCCGGCGTTGTAGTCCGCTTCGGCGACTCAGTCCATATCTACAAGCACAAACCGCCGTTGTGCGCGGCCCCAGTACGCGTAGCAGCGGAAAGATTTCTGTCGCGAACGCTGGTCGAATATCTAAGTGGCGAAGCGAAAGTGCAAGCAGACGTTGCGTTTGGAGTGTGAACGGCCACGCGACCCGTGTCGGGCTTGCCGTTCGTCTTCGTTTTGCCATGCGAGCTTGCCCAAACTCTCCTCCCTCCTGTCTGCCTCGCTTCCTATCCCTCCATCTCGTTTCGTCCCGCTTTTTGTCCGTAGCATTCTCTCACATTCGACGTTCGTCCAGTAAACTTCTGGCGGCTGAAGTCTAACTGCTTGGTCTGCGATGAACGACGGCAACGATAGATTCAATCTTCGGTTGCCTTGGAAAGCTGACCGGTCGCCCCCCACTTCGAACCGCGACCGACTCCAGTCACGTCCTCCACAGCGTCCTTTCTCTGCGCGTGCCCCTTCACCCTTTGTCACCCATGAGCGTCGCCCTGTTTCGAACTCTGTTATCGAGACGAAGACGTTTGACGACTTAAACGAGTTGTTCCGAACCTCTTCGAGCGACAAGAACGAAATGCATTCTGAAGTTGCTCAACGTGGTTTAACGTCTGCAAGAATCATTAATCGTCCTGTACTTTCTCGTACTGAAGCTCCCCACCATGAAGCGATGTCCGTTGATGTTGGGAGCAATGTCGAGCGAGATGCGGAGCGCATTGTTGATTCTGCACGAGGAAAGCGTATGAGCGATCGAGAAATGCAAGTCTTCGGAAGCAAAGCCACGTCCATGCCAAGGTCTACACCAAACCCGGCGGATGATGATGATCATGATGAAACGGGCGTACAGCCTGTCCAACGTGATCACAACTATACCGAAAATCTTAACTCTGATTCATTCAGTGATTCAGGCGCAACAGATGAAAGCTATTCTGATGAAGGAAGGTATACTGCGAAGACCATGAACCTTTACGGTAAGTTAAAGTCATGTTGCCGGAGTCATGTTTCTGGAGACATTTTTCATGCATTTATCTTGTCTTCTTCTAACCAGAATCTCTTGCTCCTATTATGCGTTCTCTGCATCACATTACTTGGCCTGTGAAACACCTCAGAGAGTTTGAGTGTGGCACAGAAACTACCTCAAGAAGTAGAATCGGTCTTGGACGAATGGTCAGATCGACACCTCATCATGGTACGTCAAGACGTTGTTTGGCTTTGGATTTGGCTGTTAACCATTTTACTGACTTGAGTCTGCAGAAGAGGAAACTCTCAAAGACCCGTTCTAAAGCTGCCAAGCAAAGGGACGAAATTGAAAGGGCACGCGAAGCCAATTCAAGCATGAAGAAGCGTTACGATGAGAGCAGAGACGAATGTAAGAAACTTTTGTCGCAGCGTGCAGAACTTGAAGGGATTGTCCGAGAAGAGGGATAAGACTGCGAGAAGAGAGGGATAAGAACTGCAAAGAGATACGAGAACGTAAGTTTTGTTATCTTTTTGCACTTATGAGCTCGGAGCTTTGCTCGATATCGACTAAACGACTGACTTTCTACGGATATCCCACATCTACACCATTACGTCCACACCGTGAGAAGTTCGGGAACGTTTATCACGTGAGATTAGTACGAAGACCTCCAAAGAAAGAGAGTTTGAAAACGGTAAGGTACAGCTTGAAGTTCCGTCTTCTCAAAAGTTTGTGACTGCAGCAGCAATGACCTGACTCCCAAAATATCCGTGTTGTGGCGTCCCGCAGTGAGGGAAGAGTTGAAGTACCTGCAATCTCAGTATGAGAATGAGGTATCTAGAAGGGAAATCAGCGAAAAAGAACGTGAATCGACAGGTGAAGAGCTATTGAGAATGAAATCATCGTACGTGCCGAGCAATTCGATCTCTGTACCATTTTGCTTTCAAGTCCGGGTTCTAACATAGGATTTCGTTTATGACGTTCATCAGGTTCGCTGAGAAAGAACGAGAGTACAATGAGCAAATTACTCTGGAAGAGGCTAAGGTTTCAGAACTTTCGAGCTACAACGATAGCGTGCTACAAGAAAAACGTGATCTGGTGGTAAGTTTCTGCCGCAGCGATTTTACGACGACAACAGCATTGAATATCATTAAGCTTCTCTTCGAACACAACGAAGAGTATCGATCGGAAACTTACCAATTTGCCTTATCTGGACGATGTAGAAAACCTTGTCTGATTCGCGGAATTCTGTCGAAGCCTTGAGAACCGAATCAAACGTAAGTCAGACAATAACGTCGGTCTTTCATTATACAAAGAAAGGCCTCCGTCTAATCGTATCTGTGCTCCATGCCCTTGTGCCTAAATGTAATCTGCGACGAAACGTTGTTTCATATGTGCAGAACGTATTTGCAATGCTTCGCACCTTTCACGAATGGTTGGAGAGCCGCCGATGCCAAGATTTGCCCACTCTTTCTCTGGAGACTTTGGTTCAAGAATTGTGTGCACTAAGTAAGAGTCAAGGGGGAAACAGCACTGTGCCTATCAAGATAGCCGAGCTTGCCCTCCCTCAGCTAAGCAAACCAAGTGAGACTTTAACAAATCTGCACACGGAGCTGGGCGCAGTTTTTGATCTCTTTCGCAGTCTTATCCAAGCGTACGGGATGCGAGAAGATGCTCTTTCGAAGCTGGTCAAGGATCTTCTAGGCAGTCGCACGGGTCTCGAAAGCTTGGTTTCGGAGCCATTGGGGTTGGTCCAACCGATGCTTGTTCACATTGAAAGAACAAAAGGAAGGGTGAAGGATGAGCTCAAAGCCTTGCATTCTGAGCGTGAGACAGTATCCAAGAAGCTGACTGCTTGGCGTAAACAGCTGGACGAAGTTCGCTTGTCAAACCAACTATTGCTTTCCAAGAAGGAGGAAGAAATTGCTCGTATTCGAGCGCAGCAAACGACTGAGAAAGAGCAGATTGATCGATTTGAGCGAAGAGTCAAAGAACTGGAATCCGAAGTACAGAAGCAAGTGAAGTTGAAGGAAGAGCTTTCGAAGACGAGTCATGATCTAGAAGTATGCAGAACGGTACTCACCGAAACTCGAAAGGACTTTGCCAAGAGTAGGGCAGATACCGAGTGTCTTAGAATCAGCATTGAACAGAAGGATTTGGAGATTGGCCAACTAAAGTCGACTTTGCAACTTCAGGAGAAGAGGATGCTGACGAAGGATAGTGGCCACGTACCCTCTGCCAGTGCACTACGACACCGAGAAGATGAATGTGCCGAAGCAAGACAAAAAGAGGTCGGTAACACTTCAGTCGTGAAACCGGCATACTCCAGTCGGCGAAAGCTTCACAGAAGAAAGAATGAACATGGGGACAAGCAAATCTCAACCGTTCCCAATCGCGCAATCGGCAGGAAGAGTGTACGATTTCCAAATGCAGTTGACAGCGATATGGGAGATGGACTCGTTGATGGTGAAGACTTGTTTGAGGATCAGGAGACGACAACTGGAGCATTGACAGAACGCGAAGTCACAGAATGTGGTGAAAGAAGTCGCCATTCGGTGAGAATCCCTCCGCGTTCCGAGAAGAAGAATAAGAATTCTAACATCGCCTTAGAACATTGCGGGATAGGAAGGAAGAGACAAAATCCGAAGTCCGGTGTAGAGGCACTTAAGTCGAAGCGATTCCGGAACAAACATATGTAAAGTCACGCAGATAGGGCGGGGAGAACTATCCAACCAGAGGCGCTGATGTTGGAGACAATCTGTGTAGCAGATTTTTCCTGCTGGGAAGCTCGTGGAGTCCCTGATTGAGAATGTTCCAAGTTTGTTCAACACGGATATTGCACTTACACTGGCGGATTCTTTCCCGACGAATGGACTTAGAAGGAAGCTTTTTGGTCAGATACATGCACAAGGAAGTGCTGAAATCAGAAGTCCTTAGTACCTTGCAAATAAATTGACCTTCGTTTGTTCGTCGTACAGTGAACCAAATAAGAGCAAAGACTCATGTCGCGCGAAAGCCGACAAGCACGTCTATTTCTTCGGTTAAAGCGGCTGCGATCAAGTGATCAAGTGGGAAGCGACACACTATTAAAGCCATTTTACCTTGTTGCGCATGTTAAACTCACTAACCTTTTGATGATACCAAAACTTACAATTCTTTCCCTTCTCGCCTACTGGTGCGGTTGACGAGTGTTGTTCACAAATTGGCCGACACTGTCGTGTAGTAGCAATCTACCATAGATTTAACCAAAGCCACGTTTGGCGGATCTCTTCTGAGCCTTCTTCTTGCCGGCCTTTCGTCGCTGTGATCTGTTTCCTACTGCTTGACCTGGTGCCCCATTTGGGCCATCTTGCCCATTTAGCATTTGTTTGCTCATCCGGGACATCATAGACCTCATATTCTTAAAATCGCTAACCAAATCTTCTGCTTCATTCCTTGACCTGCCCGCACCTTTCGATATCCGCGTTAGTCTGCTGCGAGCGGAACCACCAGAATAAAGAAGTTCTGGATTCGTACGCTCTTGAATAGTCATAGATTTAATCAGACTGTCCGCAAGCTTCAGTTTTGCTTCTGCTTGTGCCATCTTTGACGATGATATCGATCCAACACCTGGCAACATTTTCATCACACCAGCGAGTGAGCCCATGGTAGAGATCATCTTTGTTTGCTTTAGGAAATCGTTGAAATCAAATTTAGCCTCCATCATTCGCTTTGTCATCTTTTCAGCTTCTTTCTCATCCATTTCCTCCTGAGCTTTCTCGACAAAAGTAAGCACATCTCCCATTCCAAGAATTCTCGATGCCATACGTTCTGGAATAAAGGGTTGTAGCTTTTCCACTCGTTCACCTACACCAGTGAACTTAATTGGGGCCCCGGATACCTGTTGCACTGATAAAGCTGCACCACCTCGAGTGTCCCCATCTAGCTTGGTGAGTATTGCCCCAGTGATACCTACTTCTTCATTGAATGACTTTGTTAGAGTCGCAGCTTCTTGTCCCGTCATAGCATCTACGACGAGCAGTGTTTCATCTGCATTGCTGATTGTCTTGATGTCCTTCAGTTCCTTCATTAGTTTAGAATCGATTACTTGACGACCGGCGGTGTCAACGATCAGGGTGTCAATCTTATCTTTCATTCCTTTCTCAATCCCCTTTCGAACAATATCCCGTGGATCTGCTTCCGTACCTAAGCTATATACTTCGACATCAATCGAACTTCCTAAAGTCTTAAGCTGGTCAATAGCAGCAGGTCTGTATACATCTCCTGCAATGAGCATAACAGAACGGTTTTCCTTCATGCAGTATAAGGCAAGTTTTGCTGCAGCGGTAGTCTTTCCGGCGCCCTGGAGACCGGCTAGCAAAACAACGGTTGGCACGCCATCTGTTCTTCTCGCGAGAGGAGCCTGGTCCTTACCCATTATCGCAGTCAGCTCTTCATGCATGATCTTGATCAGCATTTGACCCGGTTCGACGCCCGGTGTTACTTTTTCTCCAATCGCTCTCAGCTTTATCTGTTTGATTAACGAATTTACGACACGCAGGTTGACATCGGCATCTAGCAATGCGCGTTTCACCTGTTTCATCGCGCCTGCAACGTTCTTTTCCGTGATCTTGTCCACCCCACGCATTTTCCTGACAGTTTCTTCCATCTTCTCTGTTAACGAGTCGAAGAGCATTCTTGGTCCCCTGACACGAGGACGCCTGTTTCTCCATAGTGGTTGAAGGGCTCGGCGACATCTAAAGTTCCCAACAGATATTCTCCAAGATATTTGCTGGGGAGAGCTAGGCGTTAAAAACGCCCATGTAGAGGAGCAGGAACGCATTGTAAATCACCTTGCTTGTAAAGCTATTCGACGATGACCACGGAATACGCAGTTTGCCCCAGTTTGATAGTATAGCAACCATGTACATAGATACCTGACGCGGAGAACCTATGATGCTCCTTATACATCTATGTAGACGTCTACGCCCGCGTACTACGCGGGCGTAGTACTACGCGGCTAATGTTGCGAGCTGCATTAAAATTACGGACGTTGAGATCACGATCACAAGCGAATTGGCCTCTCAGTTCATGGGTCACGAGTCGTGACTCACGACAGTTCAAGAATTCACAACATTTCATGACAAAATGGATGATCAAAGTCGAATGCTTACAGTTTCACGAACCGTTCAAAACGATCCGCCTGCCCTGTCTTGGGAATCTCTCGCCGCAATTGGGAAGGGAAGGGAAGGGCATTGCACACAGCTCGAGGTGAAGGCAATGCGTAACACAGCCTCCTGTGGTCTCTCCAAGAAGTCCGGGGTTTTCTTGGAGACGCTGCATACTATATCAAACGTGACGCCTATGTCGGAATTATGATGTTTGTCACGTATCGCGCTCGAGAAGTCCGAGGCCCTTGTTCCGTGGAGCTCAAACTGACAGAAGGTGGGACGGCTTTTATCAGTTTGGACGTACTCCCGACAGCAGTCCTTCGAAGTTTCCGAGTTTTCAATGGAGATCAATGGATGCACACATCAGCTCGTTTGGCAAGCTCCACGGTGCAGGTCAGGACTGTTCCTTCTTGGCAATGATTGCTGCGAGGATCAACTTGGGAGGAATCTGCAGGAGGGCCTCGGCTATGATCTTGTTTCAACTCTTTTGGTGCTCAAGTTTCTGAAAAGCTTACGCCAGTACAATTGAGTTACACGACGAAGCTGTCGGTGTTGGGTATAGATCACCGTGTTCCGCATATATTCAATTCATCCAGGAGCACGGTGAGGCAAAGCTTGGGGAGATGAAATCGCCTGACGTTACAGAACAAAGCTGTACGTTGTGGTGTTTCGCTGTGCGTTGCAATGTGTTGTGGTTGAATTGGAATGCACGAGGAACACGGTTGTGGGACTCGGTCACGTTCCCACGGTGCTGTACGCAAGCGATAGCGTATGGGCTGTCGTTGTCAGTCCCTCTCACTCGGCTTTTGCACTTCACGTCTGGGCCGTAGGTTTCCTCCTCTGAAACAGTTCAAAAGCGCTGCGGTTTTTCGCTTGAATTCCAGTTTGAGGTCTCTGGTCGCCCCAACCTCTACAGCTGATCGAAGGAGAAGCTTGACACAAGGTCGTTTATTCAGCGCGAGTTCTACTTTCTGCGAAGATGTCTGGTACTATGCGATGCCCTATTGCTGCTACGAACAAGCTGCTGTTGGTGGCAGCGATTTTGGTGTTTTCCTTCACCGTCGGTGATTGCTACACCGAGGCGTTTTCCATCACCACCCATGGAAATGAAGCGAGCTACTACGCGGGCAACATTGATTCAAACTTTTTTATGGCAAAGAGAAGCTCCGGCTGCTCGTTTGAATGGACAAGCTCGGCCGGATCAGCCACAGGTGACGATGATAACAACGAGAACCGTGAGATATTCTATGGCTCCATCGTGGGTTCTGACGGGCTGATATATGCCGCCGGAACAACGAAAGGCAACTTTTCGTCACCAGAGGATGAAGTTCCAACACTGGACGCCGCTGTTGTCGTGTATGAGCCATCGAACGGAAGCTTGGTTAGACAGGCGCAGTTTGACGTTTACAATGGCCTTGACAACGTGGTTGGCGCCATCGTTCAAAAACCCGACGGTGCACTGTTGGTGGCAGTGTACTGTTCTCCACCCAACACGCAGAACATTGCATTGTACTCGACGAGGGTGTTGGAGATATCGCCGGACTCTCTGGAGTTGCTGGGCAGCCACGATGTTGAAGTGCTAACAACTGGAGCGTTTGCTTTCATCTTTGGTGGGCCAACCATCTTGGACATGATTTATGACGAGAGCCAAAACGCTGTGGTGGCAGTTGGTCAGATTCTTGGTAGAGGGTTGTTGTTTATGTTCAGCCTTTCAACCAGTTCCGTTGTGGCTCAAACCGAGTGGGGCAGCATCCTTGCAAACATGCAGATTGGGGGCTTGGCCACCGACGATAATGGCGCATTCTATGTGACGGGCTCCAGCAGTGAAAACATCCGTGAAAACGGAGACTTGCAAACTGTGGTGGCATCGGAGCTCCATGCGTATGTGATCCGATACGACAATGTGCTGCTGGCAGAACCGGAACTGAGGTGGGTGAGGCAATTGGCTGGGTCGGGAAGCAGCCAGTCTGGAGATGACATCTCCCTCGATCCGACTAGTGGAGCTGTTGTGGTGATCGGATCGTTCCATGCCGACTTTGCAGTAACGGACGAACACAGCGGACGTACGTTCGAACTGAGGACGATCACGAGCGATGGGCTCACTGATATCTTCGTGTGGTATCTTGATGCGGAGAATGGCACTTTCACGGATTTGTAGCAGTCGTTTGCGAGCAGTGCTGCAGAAGATCGGGGGAATGTTGTTGAGGCGTAATCTTCTGGGCGAGTGGAGATTGGTGGTGCTGTCAATAATGGGACGGATGACAGCGCACCGGCTTGTGATGAACAAACTGTGAGTCCTTCACCGACTCCGTCTCCCCGTGTATCAAGCTCAACATGCATGGGACATCCGTCAACATATGATATTGTGTAGAAGTTCGTCAACTTGAGCGCCATGAGCTCCTTATAACTGCTCATATTTTTGGTGGATTACTTCCATCGAGGATGGATCTGCAGTCCTTCCAATTGCATCGACTTGATGAATGCAAAAATTGAAGTCGAGAGGATCGAATCTAAGCAGCGTTCTGAAAGCCCTGACGCTGTTAAGTAGCTGTTCCCGGGGTCGATCGTATTTGGTACCAGTGCGTTTTTGAGCCTGTTTTCGGTTGAGATGGTCGAAGCTGAGTATGTGGACTACGTTCGCTCGCAGAATGTAGCACGTACCCTGAAGTGGAACGGCCATGGTAACGTATTCTGAACGGGATAGCTTCGGAACCGATCGTGAAGAATACGCGAAGGGCCTCAGTCATAGCAATTAACAGCAGCGTCGCGGGAGGTGCGTAGCTGATAATTGCATTCGTCCTTCTCTTCACGGCCGGAGCCGCTGTGTTCGTGTTGTGGATAGCAGCGGAGGTTGGACGAACAGAATAGAATGGAATGTTTGATATAAGAACCAATGACTGATCTTTTCGCACGCCGCCCAAAGTTCTGCTTGTATGACCCTGCTCTTGCACACTCGGATGCTGACAAATCGCTTCAAGGAATACTCGATGACCAGATTATCCACTCCGCTAGTGAAGATCGTCCTGAAGCTGCGATCACAATAAGAACATATCTATCAACATTGTTTCGCTCGAAACTCCTCCATCACGCATGATGATCTGTGCTATTCGCAAGAATTCACAAGGCATGTAGGGTCTCAAGTTCAATGAGCATGATGCTCAACAGATCCCACCCACTTGCTCATTTTTTGGCCGAAAATCGCGTAACCACCGAACGAGGATGGCATCCAGGTAACCGCAAGAGAGATTCGCTGCTCTCAAGACCTTTGCTGTGAATGGTGGGAGCACTGTTAAATGGAAACAGCCAAGTGCCTGTTGAGCCCGAAGGAAGTCAGACTCTGAACTGTCAGAGTGCACATTGAAGTATTTCAAGACTTTCAGAAAAGACTTGGAATCTACGCTACATCGCTGGTACCTTTTTGGAGGCTCTGTGGTCCCTCCCTGGAAAGCACTAGGTAATGCTGATGTATTCATTTGAATGTCAAGGGTGGGACGCACAAAATCAATTGATGCTGAGCTTCTTGTTGAGAGATTTCAAGCAAAGTCTCTCTGTACTTAACAAGCAGCCCCATTAGTAGAGTTGTATCAATACTGTTAAGCAGCTATCTACAAGAGGGACGCTATGGACCCGTCCTAGATGGGACCATTGAAGCATGCCCTTTTTCAGCTATAGTTTTCATGTCGGAAACGAGAGACCGGGCTTGTCGGACTTGCAGATCGACAGCGTCAACATGGTGTGAGCAGTGTTCATCGCAGTAGGCTCATGTATGGAAATACGTAGGGGTGGCATATACTTCCATCATGGCTTCATGGTTGAACCTGTTTGGTCAGTGAAAGACATTCATGTCGGGTGTCTCGCAGGTCTTGCAACAGGGTGTGCTGCATTTGCGGCGTTAAACAGTTTTTGAGTCAGAGTAGCACGGAAAAGTAGGTAGACATGTAGGGGGAAAGTGTATAACGTCATTTTCTGTAGTAGACATTATGTTGCACATGAGGGGTGAAGGGACGTGTTGGTAGTTATCGCATCACACCGCAAACGATGAAGGGGCCACATGGTTCGAGAGCCACAGAGTTTCACCTAAACGGATGCAAGCGTCCATGATCCAGTTGTTCATGTTGTAGCAATTGCAGAAGGGTGAAGGACCTCTTCCGCTATCGCGCTCGTCTTCTTAACAGACACATTTTACCTACGTTCGTTTTGAGCACTTTGATCGTCGCCATTTTCCTCTTTCTGGTCATTCTCTTGCTCGCTCTTTTCTCCCTCAGCCTGTCCAGTGAGATAGTTGCGCACAGAGTCAAACCAGCTCTTCTGCTGTGTTGCATTAACATTCTGAAGGGCTTCCTCAGCTTTTGCGTCGTTCTCCTCTGTCTGTGCATTAACCTCGGCGCCCTGTCTGAATGAGCTTTGTCGCACCAGTTGACCTTCCTTTCGTTCCCCGTCCTGCACAGAAACTTTGGCCATGCCCTCCTGTAGTTCCTCTTCCTCTTGATCGGCGTCCTTGGGCGGCTCCGAAGAGGGAATGGGGCTGGCTTCTTCTTTCTCAGAGGGTGGCGACGGTGGTTCTAAAGTAGAACGATGGAACATTGGGTGCTTCTCCAGCTGCTGGTAAAATGCCTTCTCCATGCTTGGGCCAGGGCGAGCAAGCTCCGTACGAATGAGCTGAGCATCTCCCCACCCCAAGTCAATGAGACTTCGCAGAATCATGGGATCGGGGTCAAGAATAGGATCGGAGGGTGGCACAAAATGGTCCTCAACGTAGTGTCGTGGCGGTATGGAAGTGAACCACGGGTGTTGCTTGATGCCTTCTAGAGTGATTCGTTTGTCGGGGTCTACGGTTAGCATGGACTTGATAAGGTCGCGCAAGTCTGACGGCAAGTTGGAAGGCAGATGGTACTGACCAGCCTGTACCTTCTGTAGCAAGCGCTGAATGTTATCGTCGTCGAACGGAAGGCGACCAGTTACCATGGCGTACAAAATGACGCCGCACGACCAGATGTCGGCCTTTAAACCGTCGTACATGTCGCCAGACACAACCATGGGATCGCAGTAATGCGGCGAGCCACAGGAGGTCTCGAGAAGGGAGCCGGGGGGGTTTAGACTGGTCATTCCAAAGTCAGCAATCTTTATGATGAAGTTGCGGTCGAGCAGGAGGTTCTCTGGCTTGAGGTCGCGATGGCAAATGAGACGACGATGGCAGTATTCAAGGCCGCAGATGATCTGCTGGAAGAAATTGAGCGCCTCTGAAATCTGCAACGCGCCGCGACGCACAAGGAATTCGAAGAGCTCCAGGCCGTCGACGAACTCCATGACGAGGAAAAGATGGGTTTCGATCTCGAACACGTCGATAAGCGACATGAGGTTTGGATGCTGTAACACCTTTAGCACGGAGATCTCCCGACGCATCTTCTTCTTGAGCGAGGGCTTGTTCTCCAGATAGTCCTTGCGGACGATCTTGATAGCGACGATTTCATCGGTGTCGGTGTTCTTGGCGAGCTTGACCTTGCCGGTGGAGCCGGTGCCAAGCGTCTTTCCGAAGATGTAAGGGCCGACGCGCGGGCCCTGGTCGGTGCTGACGATCTGGATGGGATGTCGCGAGCGCGAGGGGTGCCGGACGTGGGAGGAGGAAGACATGGGCGAGCGGTGGGGGGGAGTTACGGAGGGAGGAGCAGGCGGAGCAGGGCCGGGGGGGTGGGGGGGTGTGGTTGGAATAGGGGTGGGTGCAGACGCGGCGTCACCTGAACAAGGAGCAAAAGGGCGCGGCAGCGCGCGCGCAGCGGCGGCACGTGCGACGCGGAGCGCGCGTGGCCACGCGGCACGGCGCGGCGCGGCGGCGCAATGGGACGGCGCCAAGTGGCGCGCCACGGCGCGCGCCAGCGGCGCAAAATATCCGCGTGCATTCGCGCGCTGCAACGCCATTGGGCGCGAGCGCCGCCGCCGCACGTTGTGTTCTTAACCGCCGTCACAGCCGGCGCCGCGCGGCTGGAGCGCGCCTCCGTCCGCGCCCGCGCCCGCGCCGCGCCTCCGCCCCCGCCGCGCACATGGACGCAGAGCGCGCGGCGGCGTTCGCGCCGTCGTGGCCCACCGCCGGCTCGCTCGCCCCGGCTTCCACGCGCGCGCGCCGCGTGCGCGCGCCGGCCGTGGCGCGCCGCGCCGTCGCCGGCGGCGGCGGCGCCGGCGCCGGCGGCGCCGATGCGCGCCGCGTGCGCTGCGCGCTGCGCAACACGCCCGCGTCGCACCCCAACGACGAGCTGGCGTGGAAGGATCGCGTCGCGCTGTACGCGCAGCTCTCCGCGGAGGAGACGCTGTCCATGCTTTTGAGCGCGCTGCGCTGCAACGCGCGCAGCGGACCGAGCAAGGACGACGGCATTGACGCGCTGTACGCGTTTGCAAACCTTGACATCTGGGCGCTGTCGCACCATTTTTTCGGGCGTCGCATGGACCTCGGCCAGTTTGAGCGCTTCAAGAGGGTGATTGTGGCCAACCCCTACGACGTGTTTTTCGCCGACTACGAGAGCGAGACGCTGTCGGCGCTGCACGCCGGCGACGACTGCTACGTCAGTCGCCGCCTGTTTCGCGTCGCCGGCCAGGATACCGTCTTCACCTTCTCCATGTCGCGACAGGAATTCGGCGGCGGCGGCGGCAGGAGACGTTGGATGGTGGACTCCATCATCCACGACGAGCCGCCTGTATAACTATAACAGCCTGGCGTGTATAACAAATAAAACTCTCGCACACCGAGGTGGCAGCTTTTGATCTAACCGCGCTCTCTACTAGAGCTAGAGAGATCTTTTTTAATCCCAAAACGCCCCACAAGCGCGCGCCAGCGGCTGGCGCTGCTCCGCTCCCCCGCCGCCGCCACCGCCTGCGCCATGCCCGCCCGCCGCGTCAACGTGTTTGCGCGCTCCGACGGCTCCTGCCTGCACGATGTCGTTTGGCAGCCGCAGCGCGACCGCCATCGCGCGCCCGCCGGCCAGCAGCCCTCACAAATCACCGCCGACAAGATCTGGCCCATCGTGCACAACTTCATGAGCCTGTCCCGGGAAGTGGACGGCGGCCCGCTCCGCCGCCTCGTGTTCCGTAATCCGCACGACTACGCGCCCACGGTGAGAAAGTTCGACCCGGTCGTCAAGCCGGCCGAGAAGTCGGTTGCTCCCGTCGTCATACACGTGCTGTCCGACTCGCGCTTCGCCGTCACCGTCACGGAGCAGCTGCGCAACTACAGCCTGCTAGATCAGTCGCCGTATTCCGCCGCACTCACGCTTGGTGAGTTTTGCGAGACCATCCTCGATCTGCTGAATAAGGAATACGCCGCATTCGTCGCCGCGCAGTCTAGCACGCTGGAGCAACGGCGCGACGATGAGCCTGCCTCACCGACTGCGCAGCCGTCGGCAACGTCGCACGATTCCGCGGTGCGCAGCGCACACTCGCAGCAAGAAGATGTGGCCACTCTACGCACAATTGTGGAGCAAAGCACAATCGCTCAAATGATCGACAGCACCATGAAGCTAGTGCAATTTTCGGAGCTGAAACCAACAGAGAAGGTGTCATGAACGGGGGGGGGGGGGGGGGATCATGTCAGAAACATGCATTCATCTTTATCAATTGTGCGCGCAGCGTGAGCTTAGCGGCGTTGAGCCACGGGCATTTTGTTGGCGCCCTTCTGCGAAGGGGCGGGACCGCGCTTCGATCGCATGCCCTTCTTCCTCTCCTTGATGTCCTTGAGAGCGGCCTCGCGCGCAGCCTTTCGCACCTCGGGACGCTGGTTACGCTTCGCCTTGATGACCTCGAGAGAGGCACCCTCGACGGCCTTCGGGGCGGACGAGATCTTTCTGCGCGTGCGGCGACGCTGCGTCTCCTCTTGCACGCCCTTCTTGTTGAGGCGGCGGTACAGCTGCGTCCACGAGTGCTTGGCGGGCTTGCGCTTCATGTGGAACGACGCCTCGGACTTGGCGTTGACGAACACATACTGGCGTCCGTCGACGCGGATGTAGCGGCGACCGTGTCCGGGGTAGATGCGGAATCCGGAGTAGTTACAAAGCTCGGTTCTGCGGGCGGGTGTGGCGGCGATCGCGGAACGCGGTTAGAGAATAAAGCTCACGGCGGGCGGCAATGCGCGGCGCGCCGTCGTCGCTGACTTGAATTGCTGACAACTTACTTGACGACCATGGCGGCGGAGTTTGCAGCGCGGCGACGGAGAAGGGGCGCGGAGGCGGGGGGGGTGCGGAGGCGGGGGGGGGCGCAGCGATGGGGCGCGACGGCGCGGGCGATCGGCGGGCGGGCGCCCACGCAAGCGCTTGTCGCGCGTGGCGGCCGACGGCCGCGCCGCGAATCAGAAACGCGTGATTCAAACTCGCGCCCGCCGCCACCGGCTCCGCGATCCGGACTCTGCTTTTTCGCAAACTTCTCGCGCGAATCGCCGCCACGCCGCGGCCGCCCGCCACGCGCTGCGCGCGCGACAGCGCACACACCGCCGCAGCGCGCGCGGCCGCGAGCGGGCAGCCAGCGCGCGCGCGGCGCTTTTATCACTTCCCGCCGTTCGCGCGCAGCGGCCGCGCGCCCCGCCTGCGTCGCCTGCTCGCCCGCAGTCGCGTCGTCTGCTCCGCTTCGAGCGCGCGCTGTCCGTCGTCGCCTCCGCCCCCCCTTCCCCCCCGCCCTTCCCCCCCCGCGCAGATCCGCGCGCCGCGTCGTTGCCTGCCGAGTGCGTGCCGCCTTTGCGCCTGTGCTTGCTTGCTGGTCGTAGACGGTGAGTTGCTTGTTGCGTCTCGTGCCTGGCGCCCCTCGTGTAGCCCCGCCCAAAGAACGCGTCTTCGCCTTCCAGCATGCCCGCCAATTGCGCGCCCCCCCCCGCCTTCGCCGCCTTTCGCCTGCTTTTACTGACCTTCTTCGACGCTCTTGCTTCCTCTTTGCGTTGCTGGGTCTCGCTGCGCGTGCTCGTCGTCTTGCATCACGTTGTATGTGGCCGCTTTCGTCGCGTTCGTTCGCCACCCCCCCCCCCCCTTCTCGCCGCGCTTTCTTGCCCTCTCCTCGTCCCCATGGCTAGCCTCTCTTTGGTGACGTCCCCCTATCTGCGCTTCCAAGCAGAACCTTCTCCTATCGTATACGTCTACCGCATTTCCCGCTTGCCGCTTTCTCCCTGTTCCCGCGCAACTCGCACGTGCCCCGCTCAACTGGTACCGCTTGCGCCAATCCCTCGCCTAACAACACCATGCAGGTCCAACCTAGCTTCCAACCTAACAACACCCCGTCCGAATCCCCAAACCAGCCCGCCACTGTATCCCCGAAAGCGGACAACATCGTCTCGCAACCAGGCGCAGACCCTTCGAGACAAGCTTCCAACTCCAGTGGTCGTCTGAGTCACGGCATCATCCCCGAAATTCAGAATGTTGTGGCCACGACCAACTTGGATGTAAAACTCGACCTCAAGAAGATTGCCTTGCGCGCCAGAAATGCCGAGTACAATCCAAAGCGTTTTGCTGCCGTTATCATGCGCATTCGCGAGCCTAAGACCACAGCCCTGATTTTCTCTTCAGGCAAAATAGTTGTTACGGGCGCCAAGTCCGAACGTGAATCAAGTCGAGCATCCAGAAAGTATGCAAAGATTGTTCACAAACTTGGTTACGATGACGCCAAGTTTAAGGAATTCACTGTGCAGAACATCGTTGCCAGTTGCGATGTAAACTTCCCCGTTCGCTTGGAGGGCTTGGCCCACGCGCACAGTCAGTTCTGCAGTTACGAACCAGAACTTTTTCCCGGCCTCATTTATAGGATGATCAAGCCAAAGATCGTCTTGCTTATCTTTGTCTCGGGCAAAGTTGTTCTCACCGGTGCCAAGGTTCGTCAAGACATATATGACGCTTTCGATAACATATACCATGTGCTGCAAACATTCCGCAAACCAAGAAACTAGCACGTGTGTCACGAACGGCACCCATTTTCGTGTGCTCTGCTGGTGATTCATGAGGCCACATTGGCGGAGTTCTTTGCTTTGACAACTTCCCGCATTCTTTTTTAACTGTTTATCCTGTGAACCTTGTGTTCGGTCTGGTACAGCTTTAGCGTTGTGGTAACAGCCCGTCCTGGAAGGACTTGAGAGTGGTGTTTGCACTGGCAGATTGGAGTAATCCAAGCATCGCTGGAAGATTACTTTCGGTTGACGTGTTGTTTATTTTCTGGCTTCTACTTCAAAGCCTGTTTTGTTTGACTATGGGCAACTTATAGACAAAAAGAGAAACAACCTCTTCAAGACGCTGAACAAGCGCAATTAAGTTCCTAAATAGAGTAAGCGATACCACCGTAAAAACGTTGTGACTTCCTATACGTTCAGTCGTTGCCGCAGGGGAGCCCGTCTTGCAGTAAGGGGGGTCCCACCTGACTCTCTCACGCGCTTTGACCGTGATATCACTGGCGTTGTCGCGCGCGGGGCCTTGCAAATGAGCCGAAGCTTTGGGTCCGACACCGAACACTCAGATGGTGGGACAATCTCGACAGAGTGGGAGTTTGCCAATTGCAGCGTGGCCAAGAAATTGCGACATACGTCATACTTGTTGCAACCTTGAAACATCGCACTCATGGGTAATTCGTTCACTCCCTGTTTCTCATGTCGTTCTCGGAATTGCGAAACAATTCGTTTTCCGTAAGCAACTATATCGAATTCTGGTCGCTTCTCTTCCTCGTCTAGAATCGGTCGTATTCTAAACGCCCAAGATTCCACCCTCTTCGCCAACTTTGCATCCACAGAATGTTGCTCCCAGAGGCCACGCGTTCGCTCAAGGTACTTGCGACAGGTTTCTTCATAGCTGGAAGCTAGTCGATGAAGCTGATCTTCAGTAACTTGAGGTGGGCAAGAGCCATCGTTCAAATGCTCCATTTCATTCATAGGAGCTTCCATACCATCCTCTGCCTCGTTCATATCTGGATATGAAGGAATGTCTATCTCATCGTCGTCGTCGTCGACATCAAATGTCACAGTGTTCATTCCCATTTGATTGAAATCTTCCTCCTCCTCCATATCGTCAAACATCTCTCTATTCTGGTCAAGAATGACAGCTGTGGGAGAATTTCTCGCCTTCAACTGTCTCTTCTTCGCCCTTCTCCGTCTCAAAATATCCTGGAGATCATCCCGAGCACCTTCAAAGCACAAGTAACTTCTAATAGAAGTACCTCGAGGTATGGGTCCTAGAAGAGCGTCCATCAATTCCCTCTTGCTCATCCCATTGTCGAAAAAGCCAATGTAAGGCTTGGCTGCTCTTGTTTTTCTCGGCATCTCATACGTTTTCCCAACCCTCAACTCCTTGTCCAGCTCCGGTATCTTCTGATGTGGATCCAAGAGCAAAAATGGATCTCGTTTCGGTGGTTCAATCTCTTTATCTGCGGGAGAACCGTCAGGACTTCGTCGTTTTTTTGCCGAGCTCGCAACTGCAACTAAAATCTCTTCACCCCCGTCGAGTCCGTCCACCGGCGGAGGAGTGCAGAACCCATCGTCATCAACGTCTATACTAGTGGACTGCGTAATATCCTTCTGCTCCAAGTTTGAAATTTGATTTTGATGCTCCATAATTAGTGCTTGACTGCCTTCTGGTAATGCTTGCAAGTTCTCGTCAAAGGGAGGACATCCTGGCATGATAAGCGCGCCGGACGGGTGCAGACGAGCCGATAACAAATTGAACTTTGCAGACGCGATTTGAGCAGCGTCGGAGCCATGCTGCACGAGCATTTGAGGAATTCGCTTCAAGCATGTTTTGTCCTGAAGAGAACCCGGAGCCGGTAACTTTTTTGGCGCAAGAGTGACTCGACTCTCATCAATCTCCGGTAAACAATCATCCAAGGTAAGAAAACTAACTTCATCTTCCTGAAACTCGTCTTCTTCAACGCTGTCATCGTCAGCATCTTCCCGACCAGCGTCCTTACTGCTCTTCAGTTGACCTAAAGACGCAACTGCCGTGTAGACGAGATTGAGCAAATGCTCTACTTTCCTTGAATAAATGGAGGTTGAGCCTTGCACTAGCAATGCAGCATGCGCGAAGTCGATTTGAACGGCATTCTCCAGCGGCTCCGAGGAAGCCTCGTCGTCGAGGTTAATACCGAGAGTTGCGGCGTATTGGGTAAGTTCTTCAGCGATATCTACGTTCCAGCTCGTAGCAAGGTCCCGTATCGGCTTCAGCAACACGCTGAAACTAGGTGCTTCAGCATAGTGTTGCATTGTCGTAGACCTCGGGGAATCTCAAATCAAATGATAGCTCAACTGGTAATGTGATAACGTAAAGTCGTTGGTTGTTGATGAACCCGTGCATGAAATTGTGCCAAGGAATGTAACATTCGGGTTTGGATGAACCCAACGGCGCTTTTGTCAGCGGAATGTGTTAGGGATGGATCTCTGACTGGGGGGTAGGAGATTGCGGATGTTTGCTTCGCCCGTGACTGAGACAAGTTTGCATCACGGTCGATGAGGGACAACAACCGCTCGGAGTGGTCACTTTTGAAATTTTGAATTTTCAAGAGGAGCCTGACAGTATCCAAGAAGCTTCTGCGAATCTCCGGCGTCCGAGCGCGCGAGCGCACTCTCCCGCATATGCGCCAAAACAACCTGTGCAAGAGTACATACAAAGGCGCTCGCCCGCAACAGCGGAAGTGTGCCACCTCTTGCAGAGCGCTTTGACACACACGGTTAGCCTCGCCGAGGAAGGCCAAGGATATCTACCGTTATGATCATGGGACGACTTTTGCGGATGGCTTCGAAACGGAGCCGGCTTTTTTGTGCAGTTCTCCCCCAAAAGCTTTTGGTAGTCCTTTCACTGTAAACTTCTTCCTTGCCTTTCCGCGATTGAAACACTGATATCTGCTGCGCAACCGTATAGTATGCTGAGCATCCTTCCACAACGCTATGATACCATCGGGCACGCTGCATTCCTCCGAGCAGAATGTACCAAAATATAGTCGAAAGCTTGCTTCATTCTGGTGGAAGTCTCCAATGCTCTCTGAGCATTATATTTTACTCTTTGAGTCGATGATGGGACGGGACTCCCGCCCCGGGAGCGTAAATCCAGTGAAGACATTCCAGACTTGTTACTCTTGTCTAGACAATTGTCGTAAGGATAGCGCAAACCAAGACAAACAGATACATCGTTAGTGACCCCTCTGCGACCGTTCCATCCGGGCGTTGCATTTCCATTGAATGGAAGGAATATATCTTTGATATTTTTTGAAGGGACATCGGCGAGGTTCGATTGTTGCTCCCGCTTGAGATTAAATGGAACACTGGTTAGTGTGGTCTCTCTGGCCGAGTCAATTCAGACTCAATAGAGCGACTGCTCTTATCGCAACACGTATCCCTCTCTCCCGCTCGTCTATCGAAGAGATTACGAGATTTCTGAATTACAACTCGCAACAAAAACCGAGGTCTCGGTCGAGACACTTCTTCGCGCAATTCACTCTGCAGGAAACTTGCGCAGTTGTGGGTGACATCACCAACAGGGTATCCTAAGGATACTTTCTTTCTACGCGCCCAGTTAACGCTAATGAGTTTCGCGCTCGAGAGATGTTGCCCTCATCGTATTCGCTTTTTCTATAGCCAGCATATGCCATGAGACGCAAACACTTTTTTTGTTGTTGAGCTTATGTTAGTGTACCCCAAGAGTGACGCCGAAACAATCTGGTGCCACTACTTAAAGCGAATCATAGGTTAACGTACATCAGTGGGGTAAATAACCGTTTGCTCAGTAACTGTACCTGCAATTGCAACAGTACTGAACACAGTAGAACGCTATCGTAGACAAACAATATGTCTTATTCATCCACTTTCAATACCGACCCATCAACCACGTTAATCCGTTTTCTTCGAGGTTGAAAACTGTGATCTTGCACTTCTCTCATTAGCTGCATTGCAGTAGTTTCCCTCCCAACATGTTTGTCAGAAGCAGACCATGCATACACAGCATGTGAAGCATGGTCCTCGTCCTACCCGAATGTCCATTTCGATCATAATTTATGATTTTGTTGGTCCCCGTTACTGAAACTGAACCTGTCTGTCCCCGAGTCCCGAGTCCTTCTGAAAGAAACAAGGCTGGTTCGACGCCAATGTATGGCGATCATTTTCGATTCGTTCAATACTACGTCCGCCCTCCTTAGATCTACCGACGGTACCGTCAGTACTACTGACTCAGTAGAAGGATACTCACAGCCCTGCACAGTAAATTTTCTACTATGACGAGTGTAAGGACCATTACCCATCCTAGAACAATATCATGCCACGAAAAACCATTCCGCGGGCCCCATTCTCGCGAAAGCCTCTGAATACATGACACATGCAGGGCTTCATTGAAGTCACCACAGAACCCAGTGAAGATTGAAGTTGACGAAACACAAAAAGCGTCGAAATGCGAGAATGACAATGCTACCAGACTTCTGTTTTTGCTCGAACTCAACTCTTCAAACATCATCGTGGTTGGCATGTATAAAAGCAGACTCAATGGCAGGAGTGAGCATCGCCTTCGATCCGTCGCACTTTCGGCTTCGCAGACATATCTTCCCATCTCATTGTTCGCTTTCATCAACCTCTGATACACAATGATCCGCAAAGAAGCAACTGTTTTATTGACCTTAGCGCTCATCCAAACGGTGATTGCATCAGGAGCGACGGCTTCGTGCAAGAGAGCGGTATACAAGATAACATTTCGCAACTTGTTAACACCGGCCCAGTTTGGAAAGGTCATACCAGATGGCGGACTCGTTTTCTCCCCTATGACAGGTGCTTCTCATTCGAATCGCATTTCGCTTCTCACAGTCCGCGGCTTCGCCTCTCCTCAAGTGGAACAAATTGCTGAAACTGGCGATAATGGCCGTCTTGTAAAGCTGGCCGAACACCTCCGAGACGCCAAGAAAGGAGTGAAGACTGTCGTTGCAGCCAACGGACCCACACTGCCTGGTAACAGAACTACTTTGCGCTTCGAAGTGGACTGTAAACATCCGTTCATCACCTTTGTCGGTATGATCGCTCCGTCTCCAGATTGGTTGGTGCTTATTGCCAACAGGAATCTGTATGAAAACGGGGGCTTCGTGCGGTCTGTCTGGGGTAAGCTTATTGCTTACGATGCAGGAACTGATGATGGCGGGGACTTTACTGATCCAGTAGATGCCAGCCTTGACATGCCAACCGAGCCACCAATGAACATTGCTCCTCTGGAGGAAGATGAGACAGACCCCTTTAATGGTCGCACTGTGGGATCGTTTTACATCAAGAGGTTGCGATGATTCCAGGAACCATAGCATTTTTGCGACGGGTGAAAACCGCCGAAACCCTTGATCCAAACATAAAGGTTTAGCTAAACCGTCTTTGTTCTCTTCTGTCCAGAATTCCTTCAATTCTCAATGAAAGGTTTTCCCGCCCCTTACTCAACCTGCTTTGTTCCTTTGAGGACTGACACACACGGTTCCACTAGCAAGTAAGCTGGGGCTTTCAGTCAACGAGATTAGATGCACTAATGCACCTTGATAAACATTTTACAATAGTTTCTTGACGGAATCTGACTGAAAGTAGCGTTTCGCGACTTCGCATTATCATCTGGACGTTTTGAAAGCAGAGCTCTTGGAAGAGTTCTGTTGTTTATTCAAGGCGCTTGGAGTCCTTTCGTCAAATTGAGCTCTGACGCCATCAAGATGATCCGGGATCATCTTCATGGCGTCAGAGCTCAATTTCCATAGCGCGTAATGATTCGTATGGCGCGTTTTGTGTGCACTCGGAGACACGACGAAACGGGTCAATTTCTTTAGGAAACCAAACTGTATCTCATCTGTTTTAATAATGTCTTACAGTACGTTAAAAGATGTTGTGAAAGCCCTCCACTGAAGGGCAAAGAGACATATGTAGGAGGAAATATAGTTTGGTCATGGATTCAACCTACTAATTGTACCAAAGGTAGCCTTCTACTGTGCATCGTCGCGCAGAACATGTGTCTTACCCTCCAACATACCGCCACTTTGTCCATCTTCTTTGTTCGAGTTCCAAATCGTATTCTCCAGTTTTCCTAAACAGAGAATCGTAATTATCGCGTCTGCTTCACGGCAGTGGAAGGTTATGTTCATATCGTTGAAGGAAGAGAAAAACTGATCCCCGTGCACTGTAATTCTCCGGACTTTAGACCACAAACGTGCCATACGCCTATATGATAACCATCGCCAGGGTTTTTCAGGTAGATGTTTTCAGCACTCTTCACCTGTTCCTTTCTTTGTTTTCTGAGATATATTGGGAAATGGACCAGATCTTTTGATTACTTGTGGGCCTTACTCCATTTAAGCTCTGCGCCAGAGAATGACCGTGGAGGAGACAGTTGATCTCGTAACATCCCATGGATCCCTTGCACTTTCCCACCGCTGTTTCGGACTATTCCTATTCTCGACTCTCTCTCTCATTTCCAGAGACGCTGTTAAAACATATTCCTCGTCTTTCTAGTTGCTTTCTTCGTAAGACGGGAAATCCTTCTCTTCACTAATTTCATTGCTACCAATTGAAACTTGTTTCGTGGGCCCTCTCCGACATAACTGTAACCGGCGTTGCGATGGTCATATGACAAAACAGAGGATTCTCGTCCAAAAACGTCGTAATCCACATGTTCAATTGTACAAAAAGTTCACAGTCAAGTCCTCAATCATCTTCAGTGTCATCTGAGCAACATAATAAGCCATCAGTGGCTCAGAACCCCCATCAAACGCCCTTGGCATTTCCTCGTAACTGATATCGGAAGTGACCTCCATCGCCTTGTTTTTGGTGCTTTCGTATATGAAGAGGTTCATGAATGTTCTGAGAGTAACGTACCGGGAAAGCAAGGTAGGAAAAGCTGATAGCGTCGTAATTTTCTTGAGCTAGCGACGGAGGGGCCCGAACCCATTGCGTTTGTCACCGAACCACCCTTTTCTATCCATCAATCTGTCCGCTTCAATTTCTCACTCACAATGTTTATGCTCGAATTGTTGTGATTGACGTAGTACCTAGTTGTAGCTGTCAGACGTTGAGCCCGTCAAACTGTTTTCGACCCTTCTTCTGGTCTCGGGAACAACAATAGATACTTTTGGGCTCAGATCAATGACGATCATAGTTGAGAGTGCTGATCCACTGAAGATCTTTTCTAATTCGAATATTGTCTATTACAAGGGTAGTGTGGGCTGCTCAGCCATTGCGCGTTCGCTTCCGGCAATTAGGATGTGAGCTCAAAACGTATCTGATTAAAACTCGGATACAATAATCAATGCCAATGTAGAGGGTTTCAAATTGATGAGAACTGCGAAGATAGAAAAAAAGGTCATCACTTGTGAGTTGCTGCAGAAGTTTTTGGTTCTGGTGGTGTCTTAGACCTGTTCCTTCTTAGTTTATAGAGCATCCTGGACTCCAGTGAATTCTCGACGGAAGAATTAAATGAGTAGCTTATCCTTGATGTGAGGGCCAGTTTTCGATGCCTGTCACGAAAGCAGTTGGGCGCATAGTAGTAGTAGCCCTTCATTGAGACGAAGGTCAACTAGAGCAAAAGGTTTCGTAGTCGTGGAGTGCAGCGAGTAACCTGTAGGGAGAGAACACTGGCGTCAAGGTTTGCCTGATGTACAGATTGTGATTCGACTCTAGAGGGGAAGCTGGTCCGCTTCGATTTGTGTGTAAATCGAAAGAAGGATGCGAACAAAAGGAACAAAGAATCCAGTGAAGGAAATGGAGGATATATGAAAATCAGGCTTTGTAACGACCCATAACAAATAGATGGTGGAGAGAGGGCTGAACATCAAGGGCATTATGCTGTGTTGCAAGGCGACCAATGACTTCACCAAAATGTCAGCTGCATTTTCGGCGTAACTTCGTCCGAAGACGCTGCAGTTATTCTCGCCGCAACACCCGCGCGTGTAAGTTTACCGTGATGTTTTGCCTTTCACGAGCGAGAAAGAACGGGAATCCCTCTAACGGACACATCAAGAGATTTGTGATTCCATTTTTATCGATTCATGAATGCGAAAAGAAGTGAATCGTGCCTTTCTTTATCACAGTCTCAAGCGGTAGTTTCGTACTAGCAATGATATCCTCCACCGTCTGTGCCATAAACCATTACCTACTAAGAAGCTAATAATAAGAGTGAAACCTTGAGTAATCTCACATCTCACTCACTCGATGAAAACTTGCGGGTCTTCCATACGAGCAATGGGGACGAAATACGAATTCTGGCGGGAAAGAAGCCCCTATAATCTGCGAAAGCGCCGACTGCCACTGCGACGAAGGAAGAAAACAACGTTCATGCTTTCCATCCGGTGCCTTGAGAGACGACATACGAATATATGTATAATATCTATCCAGAAAAGTGGCTGTGCTTCCCAACACAAGCAGTTCAAGCTGGGAAGATAAGGCGATCCGTGGAAGGCGCCGTTCCAACATGGACTCCAACTGTGCTCATGCGATAGGTTGTCATCATGGGATCCATCTCACCACTCGTGACTTGAAGTGGACAACATTGCGTTCATGGGACAAAACTTTTGTCTCGTCATGTGAGCATGCAGCACAAGCTCACGCAAGATAAGGTTAGCCTTCCATGTACAAGTGCCTTGTCACGTCATTGGAAACTCATGATGTTCTTTGATCACCCGAGACTTACGAGTGACGCTCACTCCAGTCAGGAATGGGCACGGAGAGAAACTCAAGAGTGATCGCGAACCCTTACAAGTTCTCGAGACCACAAACTAAATCTCAAGATACAGCTACGCTATCTTCTCCCTCGAATAGTACCACTTTCCCCCCTCGTCTGAGAACGAACCGAGTTCATTCTCAGCGAGGCATTCTCCTCCGCCGAATGGAATGGCCAAATGCTCCACTGCGGTCTGGGCCCGGTTCCATTGTTTCTCTCGCGTTCGGCAAAGCGCTTAGCACCGTAAAGGATATCAGCTCCGTTCTCGACAACCTGTTTCGCGTACGCACGTTGGAACACTCGAGATGCAAGGTCGGGAAACTCGCTTTCTTCAAGAACGTCCCCCTCATCCATAGTATCGACACTGTTTGTCACGGTGGAAGACTCACGCGCATCGGTCTTTCGGACCGGAAGCCCAGCAATACTGGTACTAAATGTGTCAGACTCAGGTTCAGGCATATCGATAATGGTGCGCAAGGCGTCGTCCAACTCAGAAGTCTGTCTCGATTGCACGTGTTGAATATCCGATCCCTCAAAGCTGCCCGACTCGGACGGCGACAATGAGAAGGAGCCATTGCTAGTAAAATCGCTGCCATCACCACTATCCTCGTCCGTATCAAAGCTATTGGAACGACTGGCCAAGAATCGCGGTTTGAAAGAAGGCCAGACCGGAGCACTTGAGGGCCCATCATCCGGAAAGCGTTGCGGCGAATGGGGTAGTCCAGACGCACGGCGCGCGGGCATGTCAGGAGATAGGTCGATATTCGATTGAAGCGATATATCGTCATCCAACGGATTGAGCGGCTGAGCTCGATAGCGCGCCAGCAGATCGGCGAGCGGCTCCTCACTGGGCTCGCTCTCATTCTGAGCATGACGACTCGCCTTTCGGGTGCGCTTCGCAGAGCGAGTAGGAACATCCAGACTGGCAAGCCGTCGCACGTCAAAGTCCGACACCACCCGACGCGTATTGGTGGTACGTCGTCGGAGCAGGTTGGCGTTACTCAACGTGCGCGGCGCTGGGATCTCCACGACCGGTGTGGGAGCCGGCTGCGGTTGGACAAGCGCCAGTGCCTCCAACAAATCACGCACTGCAGGCGCGGCAGCGGCATGTGACGAGTGCAACGCAAGCCGCGCCTGCAGCAACTTGGTGAGAGCGTCCAGAGTGATGTCCGCCGAAGCAAGGTCCGCGGGCGAAAGCAGGATGAACACGTTGGCCGCAGCAGCGACCATGTTGGGATGACGAGCGTGCTCCACGAGCACGAGCAACACAAGCTGCGGCAAACTGGCGGCCACAACGGCGGCGCGATTTCGATCGTAACAGTGAATGAGCTGTCTCAGCGCAAGAAGCGTGGGGTGCATGACGGTGACGTCGGCGGTATGCGGGCGAGCCGCCTCTGATAGAGAGCGCGCGGCCTGCGCGGTATGCGCGTGCTTGGCGACCTGGACGTTGCCGGAAAGCAGCTTGGCCAGCAACGACAGCGCCGGCGGCAGCGCGGCGAGCGGCAGGCGAGGGAGCACATGGACCAGAGGCGCCACCAAGGTCGGAGGCGAGGTGAAATGAATGGGGAGCGCACACAAGACGTGGATGGTAGGCAACAACTCTGCGTCGCTCGCATGGCGCAACGACGTGATGAGCTGCGGGATCAAGAGGTTGTACGGAAGATCCGCCAGAGAAGCAGGCGGGCGCAGCAAGGCGGCAAAGTAAAGCAACACATTGGGGCGACAGCTCTTGAGCTGCAAGGCGCGTACCAACAAATGAGACATCCTCAACTCGCTCAAGGTGGTTCTCAGCTGCACGTGCTGCGCGGCCAGCAGCGCGACCAGAAAGCGGGCGGCAACCAGCACAAGTGGCGGCCTGGCGGTATGCACGGCCCTCAGCAGCGCGGAGTGCACGGCGCTCAACAAGGAGCGATCGCACAGCGCGCGACACGACGCAAACCTCGGCAGGCGCGCCAGGGCGGTGAGCGCGCGCAGCGCGGCGGCGGCGGCGGCGTCATCGTGGCTGACATCGGTCTGCAGCAGCGGCGCCCTCAAAAGCGGCAGCGCCAGCTGCGCGACGGCGGACACGACGCCCTCCTTGACGGCGTGCTCCGGCGCCGCCGGCACCAAGGCGGCCAGCACGTTGAGCGCGTCCGCGGCGTACGCGGTGAGCGTGGCGGCGCGGAGCAGCGCGGGCGCGACGTCGAAGGCCAGCAGCGCGGCGTGCGCGGCGGGGCGCAGCGCGGCGACGGCGGCCAGCGCGCGCAGAGCGGCGCGCAGCTGCGCGTACGGCGGCGCCAGCGACGCGCGCAGCGCGGCCGCGAGCAGCGACAGACGGCGCGTGCACGGCGCGGCGTCGCGGCGCGCGGCCAGCAGCTCCAACGCCGCGACGGTGAGCTCCGCGTCCGCAACGGACGTCATCGCGGCGGCGGGCGGTGGGCGGTGGGGCGCGCTCGCGTAGCGTCGCCTCTCGTCTCGTCGCGGCCTCGACGTGGTCACGGCCGCGTGCGCGAAGCAGACAAGCGCGCCAGACGCGCGCAGCGAGCGGCGCGCGAGCGCGGCGCGCACGCGCGGCACGTGGACACGTGCGGCGCGGTACGTAAGCGCGGACGTGTGTTTTGATGTGTTTTGTGCGGGGCGCGCGCTTTCGATTCAAACGAGGCGCCTCCGATTCAAACGCGCGCTGCGGTTCGACCTGCGGCTTCGATTCAGATGGCATTCAGATGGCTTTCAGATGGCTTTCAGATGGCTTTCAGATGGCGCGCGCTGCATGCGCTTACCGTTGGGCGGTTCAAAATTTGAAACGCAAAACGGAGGAGCCACCTCCCGCGGGGCTCGAACCCGCGACCAACAGATTAAGAGTCTGTCGCTCTACCGACTGAGCTAGGGAGGCGCGCTGCCGCCAGCGGCGCCTGTCGCAGCCGCTTTATCGCCCAGCCGCAGCAGCCACGCGCCCAGCGGCGCGATGCGCCACCGCACGCAGGCGCCCTCGCAGTCGCCCGCCACGCGCGCGCCGCTCAGCTCGTCCGTGAACGCCAGCGCGCCGGCCGTCGCCCCGCCGCCGCCGCCGCCGCCGCCGCCGCCGCCGCCGCCGCCGCCGCCGCCGCCGCGCCACGCGTCGCGCCACAGCGCGCGCAGCTGGCGCACGGGCACGCGCACGTCGCGCGGCTCGTGCGCGAGGTTCACCACGCCGAGCAGCGCGCGCGGCCCGCCGCCGCGCGCCGCGCACAGCACGTCGGCGTGGCCGCCGTCCACGGGCGTGAGCGCGCCGTCGCGCAGCGCCGCGCCGCGCGCCGCGCGCAGCGCGTTGAGGCGCCGCACCGCGGCGCACGCCGGCGACGAGCGCTCGCGCTGCGCCAGCGCGCGCGCGCCGATGGCGCCGCGCTGCAGCCAGCGCCCGTCCACGCACGCGCCCTTGCGCACGTACACGCCCAGCTTCTGCATGCGCGCGTGCATCCGGGCCGCCTGCGCGCGCATCAGCTGCCAGTCGCTGCGCACGCCCAGCTCGCTGCCTTCGTACACCATGGGCGTGCCGCGCGCCAGGTACAGCGCCACCAGCGCGCCGCGGATCCGCTCCGGCGAGCCGCCGAGGCAGTCGGCGAGCCGCCCGCCGGCGCTCATGCCGTTCTTGAACACCATCCCGCCGTGGCTGCGGATGTACTCCGCCATCCATCGTCGAACCTCCCTGGGGAAGAACCCCATGTAAGTCTCATCGTGATGTTCCAGCAGGTTCAGCCACTCCGCATGCTTGGCCAGCACGCTCGCCTCGAACGTCGCGCGCCAGAACGGCCCCACTGTGCGCAAGTATGTACTTTCTCGCAGCGCCGCCTGCATCTCGAACGCAGCAAGCAGGTCCCCCTCGCTCGCGCACGCCACCTGGTTCCAGTGCGTCGCTGTCCCGCTGTAGCGCGCCACAAACCGGCTGTCGCGCACCACCTCCGGCATCAGAATCGCCCGTGCGTTCACGTGTTTCACGAATGCCTTGAATAGTGCCAGCAGCGTGTGCGTCTCTGCCAGACCTTCTGCGTTTGTCCCTGCTTTCTTTATCCAATGCAACGCCGCGTCCATTCGCTTTGCCAGTACGCCGCTGCACAGCTCTCGTCCCAGAATCGCAAACATCTCTTCGAGCACGTCGACGTTCTGCAGGTTCAGGTCCACCTGGAACGGGTAGAACGAGCGGTAGAATTGGTACGTCTTGCCATTAATCTCCACCCACAGCCCGTGCGTACGGTCTGCGTCAGGGAACACCACCAACCGTTCACTGATTGTTCCGTCGGGGTCGCGGTACTTGCAGATAATATCTCCGTCCCTATCACTCTCCTCGATCTTCTCTCGTCCATTTCTTTGAACGTAATAGTTGATGTACTTTTCCTCCCCATGCACCGCGCGCTGAAACCACTCATGTTCGGTCGACGTGTGATTGAAGATTCCGTCTGTGGCCACCCGAATTCCGTGTTCGAATGCATCGTCCATGAACCGCGAAAACGCTGCTTCTCCGCCCAGGCTTTCTCGTGTCTCGTAGCGAGATACATCGTACCCACCGTCTGCCATCGGAGACTCGTAGTGTGGTAGCACGCACAAGTTGCGAAATCCTTGTCGCTTTAAATATGGCAAAACAGCTCGTAAGCTATCAAAGTCTCCTTCTTCTTTCCCTTCTTCCACGCCCATGTCCTGCACGTACAGCAGATACCAAGCGTCCTTGTACCAATCTTCCGGTAAACTGTCTTCCCATTCTAACACGCGCTTTGGCAACGCATCTCGAGCACGTTCCACTTGCTCATAAAACACTTCTTGAAGGCGTTCCCAGTGTACACCAACGAGTTGCTTGCAGAGTGTTCCCACTGCGCGTACGTCATCCGCTGTCGTCAAGCCTCTTTGCAAAGCGCGCAACGAGCTACCAGAAGGGGGGACATTTTGAGGCGAAGGGGAAGAGTTTGCTGATGCCAACGAGTGAAGCTTTTCAGTCAACGCTGCTATTTCTCTCTCTTGCTGCTCGATGATAGCTGTCAAGTCGCGATTACTCAGCCGTTCGGACTCCTTTGCCAACTGTGAGCCCGTGAGCTCTTCTTGCGCCCTCCCGGATCCCGCAGACATGATGATATTGAGGCCGAGCTACTCTTGTACAATGCTCGCGGTGGGCTTGAAGAAACGTTCTTCTAGAGTTTTATCTTTTCAAGTTGCTCAAGCTCTGTGTTTTACGAGCTTTGACCTACCGTTTTAGAAGACAACTCTACAAGCCGAGGGATCATTCAATTTCGCATTATCAACCATGGACCAGAGTTTTTGGATATTCAGAGGTAGACGCTTGCACTGAATAGCAGATAGATACCTAGTGTCACCTGTGTTTCTCGGGGAATCTCCGTCAGTTCGGTACAACCAACCTTTTTAACTCTGCCCTTGGCGACGCTGGATGCGCTACCTTGCTTGATCTCGCTGACAACTTCTAGTCTGAAATCCTCATTTTTGAGCCCCAGCCCTCTTGCTTGCGCCTTGAACGACACGCGTTGTTCAGATCTTCGGGAAGCTGTGTTAAACACCCGAATCCCAGCGAAAGGGGATGTGTGAGTCTTAGCCCTTCGTATTCGTCGTACAAGCAAAATACAGGACAGATCGTGAGTAAGGCAGCTCCGACAACCCTTTCAATACTTAGTGCGGTTTCAATCGTATGCATCTCTAATCACACAGACTGCTAGCAAAGGATTAAAGCTCCTCACATCTATTGAGCTCTAATCGCCATGAATTTCGATGGCCTCTCCTCCTCATTCGTTTCATCATTCCCGGTGACATGTGGTTCACATTTCCTTCCGTCTTCGTCGCATTATCAGCTCAAGACCGGTAACCGCTCAAGTCTATCTCGACATAGAACCAAGGCTCCCCCGACTTCGGCACCTATCACTATGAAGCAGAAGAAGTCGTACACGCGTGCACCGAAAGGCTTCAGTATGGCGCAAATACCCCGCTTCAAATTCACAGGGAAGCTCCGTCCTGGAACAGTGCTTCAACGTCGGCCTGTTCCTGAAGAAATACGTCGCCCAGACTATTGGAAGGATGGAAAACCAAAAGCAAAACTGCCTCGCTTCGCTTCGGAAATATTGAGTCTAACTGATGACGAGATTGAGAAGATGCGGGTTTCTTGTCGCATGGCCCGTGAAGTGCTCGATATTGCGGGCCAGATGGTCAAACCGGGTGTGATTACAGATGAGATTGATGAAGTCGTGCACGAAGAAACCATAAAACGTGGAGCGTATCCATCCCCACTCAACTACAACGGGTTTCCAAAGTCGTGCTGCACGTCCATCAACGAAGTGGTGTGCCACGGCATTCCCGACACGACAGCGTTGGTGGACGGAGATATTATAAACATTGATGTGACATTATACTACGATGGATATCATGGTGATTGCTCAGAAACGTTTCTTGTTGGCAATGTTGACGAGCGCGGGCGGAAACTTGTACGAGTAACGCATGAATGCCTGGAAAAGGCTATCGAGATTTGTGAGCCGGATTTACCAGTCAAGAGAATTGGGAGAGTGATAGAGGATCATGCCAAGAGTCACGGGTTCACCGTCGTTCGCAACTTCTGTGGGCATGGCGTCAACTCCATTTTCCACACCACACCCAATGTCATGCATTTCAACAACAACGAGCCTGCTGGTATTCTCAAGCCGGGAGTTACATTTTCGATTGAACCCATGATTAACGAAGGAACTCATCGGAATGTCACATGGCCTGATGACTGGACAACTACTACATTGGATGGAAAGCGAAGTGCTCAATTCGAGCATACGCTGCTCATCACGGATAACGGCGTAGAGCGGTTGACCAAAAAGTTGGCGTCCAGCCCGAAGTACTTCTGGGAGCAATAAATGATGTCCATGCTTGGGAGTTTGAATTTTGATGCAGAGTTGCCTAACCTACCACCTCCAATGCATATAAGGATAAAGTGCTGTGAAGAGCTGTGGTTAAGCATTGGTCGAGAACTTCTTTGGCTGTTTTAAAAAGAGAATCCTCGTGCTGCATGTTAACGTGACGCAAGCTCTATGTTAACGAACGAGACCTTTAGTTAAGGGGCTATGTACTATGTACTATGTTCTATGTTCTATGTTCTATGTTCTATGTTCACCACTCCAGTGCTCTTTCACCGCTTTGTAAGCAGGCAACCAAGATATATATGTAGAATTGGGAATTGTACGCAGTAGAAACAAACAGCTACTTGAGACATGACTCTTGATTCCCAATATCTGAACTTAATATACAACGACGTTTCACTAAAATCCACCATAGTGAGGTACGCCATTCTTGTAATACCTTGGAGTGGTACCCATGATTTGACCGAGACGGGTTAAATGCTCTTGATTCTTCCGCAGGATTGCCTCCCGTTGCTCTTGTTCTGACTGAAGGCGGAATTGAAGCATCCGCATCTGGTTGACAGTCTGCGTCTCCGCCCCTTCTTGCGCCTGTTTCATTTGACTTAATTGTGCGAATTGGTTTTCCATATCTTCTCGACACATCTTTAGCATGATTTGATAACTAGGATAGGTTTCCCTCACGCATACCAAAGTCCCTAAGGCAATCTCACAATGAACTTGAACTCCATCACGAGATGATGTCTGGCTACTTTTCCTTTCCAGGAAACTTAGTTGCTCTTGTTGGCTCAAATGTTTGGGAAAGCCGTGTATATTCTGGGCGAAAAGAAGCAAGTCATCCACAGAGCCCCAGTACGTCTCCACAACGCCCGAGTCCAGCAAGTTGATGATCGGAATTTGAGCGGGTGTAGAAGCCATAATCGTCATGAAGACCTCCTTGTGCGCAGAGATAATCCACGACTTGGTTTTTTCATCCGTAATGAACTGCCCATTCACATTGCTCGTCACCTGGTTCACCTTTGGCATTTCACTCGAGGCACCAGTCGAATGCAGGGCATTGTTGTGGGCGGCATTGGTCTGGGCAGTATCGATTTTGTCGACAACGGTTTGTAGCTTCTGGAGCGATCCTTTTAGAAATGTACCCCATTGACCACGGCGGCTCATAATGTTAGCTCGGACGGAGACGTGTGGAGGGAGATGAATGAACGAAGGGGTTGAGCGGAATAGTTGAGACGAGCCGGTTGGTGGCGGACATGGGAAGACTGCAGTGGCTGGAAGTGGTGTTGCTGCTCTGCTCGGCGTGCAAAACGACGCATGTTGAGCGAAAACAATGCGGGGACAACACTTTATGTGCGTCCTCCATGTTCTCATCCAACCTGGTCGAAGAAAAGCTCAAGATCTACAGTAGATAGGCCCACGTTGAGAAGAGGAATATGTATGAATGGTCTAGTTCTGTGCAGCATGATCGCAGCTCCTGAACTCTTGACTAATGACGAAGCGCAGCAGGTCTTTCAGTTTCCATACATAATGTTAGATGTAATACCTTTTTCATGTTAATATTATGCAGGTCACAGATCATGCACCTTACTAGCAAGGCACAAGATGACGCTAGAATTGCTGTTGTTTCATGAAAAAGACGCCAGTCTGTACTCTTAACCGATAAATGGGGGCTTCTCTCCTATCACAGTTCGGATTTCTGCTACCATCACGCTGGCGGTTATTCCGTAGGAATGAGTTGGGTGTGGCGTTTATCCATCGCTTCCTACGTAAGTTTGAATTTATGTGCGGTAGTAACTGTTCAACACAGGCGGCGGAAGTAATCCTTCTTACAACCGCTTCAGTCTGCAGTAAGCAAGGCAAGCTTCACGACGTTCCGCATTCATGAATCGATAGAAAGGAAACAAAGAGCTTTTCCCGTGACGCTTGATCCAGTTCCCTCTCGCTTACAATGCTCTTAAGAGGCTGCATCGAGTACAAGACTATGTATGCACAAAAACAGCCGAAAATGACGTTCGTTTGATCACGCCATTGACGACCTCGACCTTAACGCCTGAGATAATAACTGTGAATTCATTCCGATTAACTTCGTAGCGACTCCAACACACAGGCTTGTTAAGTACACGAACAACTGCTCACTGGCTTCATCGAGAACAGCAATTATTCAAAACGTACAAAGTCCGCCAGATCGCTGTCGCCTTCAGTGCTTTCCGCTATCTCTTTCGGTTCAACTCCGTAGCCATCCTGTATCTGTGCCGCGATCTCATCACGAAGAAACTGATAAGTGGTTAGCAAGTCATATCGCCCGACCGGAACCCCATTTCGATTAAATAAGAACTTTCCATGAAAGTTCCAGATAATATCTCCTGGAAAATAATGACAACCAAGAGCGAAGGCCTCATTCCACTCCAAATCTGTCTTTGTAAACAGCTTAATATTCTTGTTATACTTTCCGTAGACGAATTTCTTGATCTCCTTCAACGGTCGCGTTTCTCTTTGACCGTACCAATTGCTCGGAAAAGCCAGAACCTCGAGCCCAGACCCATGGTACTCCTCGAGAAGGTCGGATATCATCTTGTAGTTTTCATCTGTCCGAGAGTCTTCCGAGGCCACGTTTACCACAAATACAACCTTCCCCTCAAGGGTTGAAAAGTCGAACGCTTCAAAGTCAATATCTCGTATTGAAGTTGCTTCAAACAATGAGCGCGGAATTTTCGGATCCGGTTTGAATCCTCGCCTCATACGCAAAGCTCGTGGCACCATTCGGGTGGAACGATGCCTCCCAGTATCTGAACGGCGACAAATGCCATTCAGTGCGTTCTTATTCAGGAAGCTGTTGAATGTGGGAGTTGTGCTGAAAGCAGCCATGCCACACATACGGATACCAAAGAGATTCAGGTATCCAATCTCTCGTTCACAGCAGCTACTTCTCCAAAGTTAGAACCGTACGTAGTTACTCTTAAACACTTCAAATACCAAGTGTACAAAGGTAGTTCAAAGGAAGCTGGTATTGTCGCAGATGCTAAAGCCACATTGTTGCGGGTTGAGATCAAAGCTGTCCGTTTCTTTCGTGATCCATGCACGACGCTACCCTTAGTACATGAAATGTTAGGGTTGTTTGTCGCACAGGCAATTACAGTGCGTGTACGTGCACAATTCATTGATCTTTGTTGGAGATGGTGATTGCGAAGATGATACGGATCCTAGAGCTAGACCCAGCCGCTCAACGGAGAAGAGCTATGCGTATGCTCGGTACGGTACGCGGCGAACCATTTCATGCGGGCACAACTTGCCAGATCTTCTTCACGTCTCGGTAAAACGCCTTCATCGCCCATTCAGTAAGCGCTCGCAGGTTGTCTTTGTCGGGTGCTCCATCGCCTCAACCAGTCATGGTCGTCCGCATACGTCTGGCAAGATGGGGTCAAATACATCGCCCATTCTACAGAATTGTCGCGGCTGATGCTCGTGCAAAGCGCGATGGAAGGTTCATAGAAGTCTTGGGCACGTACAACCCAATGTCGCATTCCCGACATGAGGCGGCTAGTAATATCAAACGCGTATGTCTTAACGTTGAAAGAATCAAGTACTGGGTGTCAGTAGGGGCGCAGCCTTCAGATACTGGTAAGTAATGCATGCGAACATTCCCTCACACGAAAGCCATCTCTAACTTAATAATCATGTAGTTTCCAGGTTACTGGGTACCGCCGGTGTCTTACCGTTTTCTCCAAGGGTTACCGCTGGTAAGGAGACAAGCCGAAACACTAATGTTCAAAGGGCGTTTTCCACCAGGGTAGGTTTAACTGGTTTGCGAGCGCTAGTCAGATGAACTGCTTTTAGCGGCTTGATGCAACTCAAGCCCAATTCAAAGTTCTGGAATAGTTAGGACAAGCGACATGATCAAGGGAAGCCCCGACGATCTGATATCTTCTTTCACAATCATGAGGATTCCAAAACGATTGCTGAATGAAGTTTGAGGCATTTCCTATTTCAGTGTCTCGTAGATTTCTGAATCTCATATCATTACTGCGATGTATTGAGTACAGCTAAGCGCTGCTCGGAATGACCGCCAAATACTTTTTTCCATCTCGATCATCTATTCGGATGACCGCCTTCAAGTCCGCTATCGTTCGTCCACTCATTCGTTCCCTTCTCAACATACGATTGACTTCGTTCACGAGACTCTCATCAACCGCACGTCCTTTGAACCGTGATAACAACTCTGTTTGTATTGTGGCCAATTCTTTTCTCATTTCTTCAAATGCTTGTCCTGTTGCCTTCATGACGGGCGGGACAGATATTTCCTTTAGATCAGCTTCTGTTAAGAGACCAATCCGTCTTCTAAATATGTCATTCCCCAAAGCGCTACGCAAGCCAGTCGTCAACATCGCATTGCCTGCCCAAAAAAGCACGAGTCCTGAAGGCAGTTGTGTGGTTACCGACAGCGATACAACAGAAAGCACTTGGAATGAACGTAGAATAAATCTGCCAACAGTTATTGGGAGCTTCTGAACTGGATGAAGTTTCTGCGAAGCGACGGCCCCGGGCTCCAAGTTCCACAGCCACAATCCCGTCGTAAGCAACGGTAGAGAACTAGTTGGATCCGGTGCACTCAAGTCTGCAAGCCATGCCAAAGAAGTCCCGCTCCATCCATTGTTAGCTCTAACGAAAAGCTCACGCATCCCAAGCGAGGCAGATAGGATGAGGGGTAAATGGACTGTGAGGTGCCATCTGAACTGCTGCCATGACGATGTCCCAACTGATCGCAGCGCTATTTTGCGTAGACGACGATAAGTGTAATACTTTTGTGCAAGAGTTCCCGGAGAGTTCCGCACAAAGTGCTGAATGCGAGGGTCTTCTTTGGCTGCAATTCTTGCGCGACCTTGATGAAGTTGATTGTGATACAATAGCGGCAGGGATAAGCCACGAATTACTATAGAAATCAAAGGGATTGTTAGAGACCACGAACAGTCGATTGGAATGGCTTCATGAAATGCTTGCAGATTGTCTGCTGCAGCTCTAGAGAATTCGTCTACGTTGGACAAAATGGACGACGAAGGTGCCGTAGGCATCGATGTCGACGTCGAGAGATTGCGAGGAGAGCAACGATTAGGGAAAGCCCAGAGCGGAAGTCTTAGTAGCTTCGCACGGTCAAACCCATTGTAACAGCCAGCAGAAAACGATCTTCCCCGTAGTAGACCATATCTCAAGACCATTGGATACAACGAAAATAAGGGCAAAGATATAGTACAGATGAGATAAAACTCTGGTTTCTTTGAATTGGTGGCTGACGAGGCGAACGTCAGGCGGTGCAAACTCTTGAAGTCCTCACTGTTGACCAGCTTGTGGGTTGTCCTGGTCTCTCATCAGTGATGAAGACAAATGAAAGATCTGTGTGAAATTTGATCAGGATTTCACAACAGCATGGTAAACGCAAGATTTCGCGTGAACGCTTGTTTAGACGCAGTGAGCCTATACATGTATCTATATTAACGCGTGAACGCGTTCACGTGAACGCTTGTTTAGACTGCGCCTCAGACACCGCCTCAGAATGAATGAATAGATGGATGAATGAATGACGCGTTTATGCTGTAGCAATCTGAAGCTGAGTACCCTTGTATCTACCTGTAGTTCGGCTCCAAACCGGAGGTTGAAGGTGGACCTAAATTGTCAACCCTTTTTAACTTCAAGCAGTCGTTGAACAACGGTTGATTTCATTGTGCTAAAGTGTAGCTCACTAGAGTCTCAGGCCTTTGCCCGTTCGTCAGCGACCACCTCTTTATTCGATACCCCGAAATCGGAGTCGTCTTGACCCTATTCGAAGTCCATGCGGGTTAGTCGACGCGGTTTGCCGTTCTTGAAGGGGGCTGGCTTGCGGTAAAAGGCAGCCTCTTCGCATGGCTCTTTTGTGCAGGTATCCGGTTCATCATTTGCGGCCATACACCCATCCGAAGAAAACTGCTTCATGTCGTTGACAAACACGGGATCATAGAAACGGGCTAGTGGATCACCACCTTTAATTCGGATGTACGAACATGCCCAGTAGTCAGCAAACAAGCCGAATGGCTTAGGTTCCACTGGCCTATTGTTTTTGATCCGATCACCTCTTGTGCCGCCATACCAAACCCATCCGAGCACATAATCGCCGTCAGGAACAACGTCAGGAATTGTTATGAATGCAACATAGTACGCTTTCTTCGCCCGATGCTTTTCACCATCATTCCCGACAAGCGAGAAACCAAACTTATCTCTCGAGAGTTCGTCGCGTCTCGCCTCTCTCGGGAGTGCTCCCCAACAGCTGTAATGAAATGCGTTGCGTTCGTGAACGGCTTTGTTCATGATGTCCTCAGGTTTGACCAGAGTGATTCGGATGAAGCCGCCCGGACCGTGGTTGTTTCGTTGGTATTTGATACCAACCCGCTTTCCGCGCCAATGCACTGCAGCGGGATTGTCGGGACTGTCGAAATTGGAGTAACCACCTTCAGCACCATCCAGCTTGCACGGACCAGGACAGTCGTCTCCTTCCAGACTGCAATACTATTCACACGAACGTTAGCTTCTATCCTGTTAACGACAATCCATGGTTCTATACAGAAAGAAGTCGCGTTTCACTTACCCCAGGAGAAATAGGCTGCGGTTCGCCCATGGTGGAATGGCACAAAGCAATGTGAATCAGCATCAAGCCCGTCGCCACGAAGGTATACTGCGTTAGAGCCATTTTTGTTTGATACGTTCCGTGCCAGTTCTCGTTTGTCGCGTTGCGTTGCGAAATGGAGTAGCTTGGAAGCTCGATGCATGATGAAGAACTGAAGCTGGTTTATATAGTCAAGGTGCTAGTCTCAATCTCGGGAACGTGTGTCGTGTCTGCAGATTAGCGCCGGAGCACTGGCTCACGAGCTACGGCGCTTTGTTTCTGAAGCCCCCTGGTAATGATGAATGCGATGCATTTTCGCCTTAACGACTTCGTCTAGCCTGCAACTCGGTGTGAAACTAGGGAACGGTGCTGTGTTTTTGCGGATAAGAATCACGGCAGTGCTCTCAGCAGCTACGGTGCTTTGTTTCTGAAGTCCCCCTGGAAATGGTGAAGGCGATGCATTATGGTCAAACGGATTGATGCAAACCGGAAACTGGTCTCAATCTAGGGAAGAGTGCGCATCGATGATGCCTTTAGGTTTCCAGCTAGTGTGGTATTGAGGGCCACGGCGTCCATCTCCACGGTGCACTAAGAGCGCAGAGCGTACAACGTGGCATGAGCGATAGAGCTCATGGAAAGTGAAACTGACTTTTATCTTTATTGCAGCGCACCGTGAAACATACGTCACGGTGAGGGAGGCTGTCCACCTTGTCTAATCATGGGTCACCTTTGCATCATTGCATGACAGAAAGTCATTGGTTCAACGAAGGCGACCGAGTGTTTCTTAGCGTCACAAACCATGGACTCAGTGTCCAACACCATGACTTCTCTGCGGAGTGTAGGTGACGTGGCTCTTTTCAAAGCTTCGCGGTTTCATCGTTTGAGAGTCCATAATCCTTGGTTCTGCAGGTTTCAAGAGCACAATCAACACAAGAAACAACAATCAAGGTAAGGTTTGTACCAGTGGAAGCCATCGCTATCTTATGGCTTCAGGAAGACCGTCATCTGTGAACAGTATTCAGCGACTACCCAGGGGGTAGTCACTGAATACTGTTCACAGATAGTACTACCTACAGTACTTATCCTAAGGGCACAATGTGCACACGAACTGTTGAACAGAAGACAGAGATGCTTGTATATTAGGTTGAATGTCTGCATAATACTACTATGTGGAAGTGGCTTCAGTGCTCGTGACTACGAACTACGAGCGCGAAGGAACTACAAGGGCATGGCCTTGTAGGACAATGAGAAAGTTGAAGATATGAGCGATCCTCGAGGGTTAATCCTTAGCCCTCTGCCTTACCCTGAGTACCTTACACATCTGAAATCTGGTGTTCAACCAACTTTGAGTACTCTCCATTTCTGCGCATAAGTGCTTCATGATCTCCGAGTTCGACAACAACTCCTCTTCGGACTACTGCGATGACATCTGCATTCCGGATGGTAGATAACCTGTGCGCCACGAGAACCGTGGTTCTTCCCTGAATCGCATTTTCGAGGGCTGACTGTACAGACTTCTCACTCTCACTATCCAAAGCGCTTGTTGCTTCATCTAATAATAGCAACGGTGGCTTTCGAATCAGACTCCTTGCGATTGCTACGCGCTGTCTCTGCCCTCCACTCAATGATTCTCCCCTTGTCCCCACAGGCGTGTTGTATCCTTGTGGTAACATTTGGATAAAATCGTGCGCGTTCGCCAGCTTGGCAGCCTCTTCCACATCATTGATCGTTATAACACTTTCACCTCCAAGATGCGCCCCGTAAGCGATATTATCGAATATGGATCTATTGAAAAGCTCAGGCTCTTGAGATACGAGTCCCATAGTACTTCGGAGACTTTGGATGTTGATGAGATCCACATCTTTGTCGTCAAATTTGATACTTCCCCTTCGAATGGAGTAGAATCGTTCCAACAAGGAAATGACCGTACTCTTGCCATCACCGCTCGGTCCAACTACAGCGATGGTTTTCCCGCGATCAATGTCCAAGCTAAGACCACGAAGAACCCGACTGTCTGGTCTTCTCGGATACTCGAAACACACGTTCTTCAGTGACACCCCACTTCCAATTCCATGAATATTCTCTCCGTGTGGGGTGGTTGGGTCAATTTCGCTCTGACGATCGATCAATCGGAAGATGTGCGTGGCTCCCAGTTTCGCCGCGACAATATCTGGAAGAAACGCAGCGGCGCCACCCAACATTGCTGCACTGAACATCAGAGCCAAAGTGCTTGTAAACATTTCGTCGTAATCACAATATCCATCCTCAACAAACTTACCCCCAGCCTTATAAGTTGCGTACCAAATCATGGACTTGCAGAACTCTGAAAAGCCGTACGCCAATCCGTTCACAATACCGCTCTTGCGCTTAGCCTGAAGAGTGCTGTCGATCTTCTCCTTGTAACGGGAGACGAACACATCTTCTACCCCAAGGTACCGGACTGTGGAAACGTCATCCACAGCTTCTACTGCAATTCCGTTGGCAGCAGCAAACACTTTCCGAGTGCCAGAATCGATGCCCGCGGAAACCTGTACCTCAAAGTAACCACCGAGAATGTTTCCAGGAATAATCGCGAGAACGATCAAAGCGAGGCGCCAACAGGTAGCAAATGAAATTATCAAGCCAGCGCAAAGAGCGGCAAGAACGTTCATTGTGATGCCGAGAAGATCTCCAGTAAGGCCTTTGACCGCAGTTGCCTCAGCAGAAAGAAGTTGAGTAAGTGACCCAACGGAATTCTCTTGAAGATCAAAGTACCCCATCTCCTGTTTGAGCAAAGCACGGAAGGCGAGGCGGCGAAGTTTGATGGTTAGCACTTCTCCAGAAACGTGCAGTGCGCTATATTGCAAGAAGTTGCCAACTAGAGCCATCCCGGCAAGAATCAAAAACGCCACACACCACTTGCGAATACCACTGGTGCTGTTGTCGCGAAGCATGACATCAATTACTTGTGTTAAAGGAATTGACGTAAGAGGCAATACAACGGCTTGGAGAATAGAACCGAAAACACCAATCGCTATAAGGGGCCACTCGCTGCGGTTCAACCAAAGGGCTCGTCGGAACAGCTTCTTGTCAAAGGGTGGTTTCTCGTCGTCCTCTCTTGCACGTTGGGCTGATTGAGATACAGAGTCTGTCAGAGTCTTGCTAATACTCATGGGAGCGGATTCTTTGCTTGCAAGGGGCTGCCCAAACATTTGCTCCTCTCGACTCTCATCATCAGCTAGCTCTCGTCTTTCTCTTTCAAACTTCTCTCTCTCAATATTTTGCAGCTCCATTAGCTTCTTGTAGAAGCCACCTTCTCGACGAATCAGCTCCAGATGAGACCCTCTTTCTAGCACGACACCGTCTCCAATGCATGATATGGAATTTGAGCCCCGGACAGTGCTTAGACGATGCGCTATAGTGATTGTCGTGCGCCCGATAGAAGCTTTCTCCAAGGCGTTTTGTACAATCTTCTCGCTCCTGGCATCCAAACTAGCTGTAGACTCATCGAGAATTAGAATCTTCGGATTGCGCACTATTGCTCGCGCGATACAAATCCTCTGCTTCTGACCGCCGCTCAGTAACGCGCCACGTTCACCAAGAACAGTATCATACCCCTCAGGCAGTTTCGAAATAAAGGCGTGCGCATTGGCAACCCTTGCGGCTTCCACAATTTGCTCGTCGGTAACTCGACGTGGTTCCACGACCCGCTTCCCAGATTTGGGGTCGATAGAAAACTCCACTCCTGCACCAAGTGCAATGTTTTCTTTGATAGAGAGCTTGAACAGCGAAGGAGTCTGAGCAACGATACCCATTTGCGCTCTCAACCAGCACACGTTGTATTCGCGAAGGTCCACATCATCCAGGGTCACACTTCCACTCGTTGGGTCGTACAACCGCATGACTAGACGAGCAATAGTAGATTTTCCACACCCCGACTTGCCGACAAACGCTTCCGAAGTACCTGCCGGAATGTCCAGGTTGAACTTCCTAAGCACCATCTCACGATCTTCAACATTGTCCAACTGGTAGCTGAAATCAACGTCATGAAAGCGCAACGCCCCGGTGATCTCACGATCGGGTACACGTCCAGCTTCGTAATCGAGCGGGTCAATCTCACTCTTTCGTTCAATTATCTCAAACACTCGCGGCGCGGCCGCCTGCGCAACGGGGATCGATTTAAACGCGGGACCAGCCGTGCCCAACGAGCTGGCGCCAATCGCAACCGACAAGAACACGAGCAGAACATCTCCCGCCGAAATTTCACCGTCGCGCACGAGACGAGAGCCGTACCAGAACGACAGGGAATAGGAGGCAATGACAATGGAGAAGGCAAGTCCAAGCCCGATTCCCGACACCAACGCGGACCGAACGGCAGTACGAAACGCACGTGACAAGGCGTTCTCATAGCGGGTGCCCTCCTCCTCCTGGCCGGAGTACGCGGTGACGGTTTTGACAAGACGTAGAACCTCGGTCGCAACGGCAGTAGCGGCAGCATAGGCGGTGTTTCCCTGCCCCTCGACCGCAGCATTCAGGCGTCCAAACACCAAGCCAGTGCCAATGAGCAACGGGGTGATGGCGAGGATGACCAAGGTAAGCTTCCAGCCGTACGCAAAGGCAATAACGATTCCCACGGCAAAGGTGGAAGTATACTGCACGCAGGTAGGCAACTTGTCGCCAATGCCAGCCTGGATGAGATTGACGTCGCTTATGACAAGATGGGTCAAGGATCCCGTCTCCTGGTGGTCATAAAAGTGGCAATCCTGCCTCAACAGCGAGCGAAAGCACAGCATTCTGAGGCGGTTCGCGACGCGATTGGCGGCATAAATAGCCAAGGTAAGCTGCAAGGTACCCAACACGAGACTGACGACAGCAATAGCCAGCACCAGATTGGACGTGGAGGTATAAGTACCGGTAATCTCTGTGAAAGGCACAAAGGCCGGGTCGGTTGGAGGCAGTAACGTCGCGCTAAAGTCGTCAATGACGCTGCCAAAGGTGATGATGAGAATGGGAAACATGGCGCCATGAATGGCGGCTATGAGCACGGCGGCCAGCACCATGAGCTTATCCCATCGCGCGGCGTAGCGAAACAAGCGCCAGTACGGCACGGGCGGCAGTTGATCCGGGCGCTCCTCGCGCGCCGCAGCCTTGCCGTCAGCAGAATGCTCGGACTCCATGACAGCGCAGCCGCGCGGAAAGCAGCGCCGACAGCGACGGCAGGAGCGACGAGACGGCGGCAGGCGGCAGCAGGCGCTGTTTTGAAGGCGCGGCGGCACGCGGTGACGCACGGCCGGGATGGCATCTCCTTAAGCGCCGTCGGCATCTCTCCGCGCAGCAACCCGCATTCCGCAGTACACGCGCAACGCGTGACGAAGCGCGATCATCCCCAGCGCCGATAGCGAACCGCCGCGCTTACCGAAAAGATGCGCGCGAAGGGGGCGACATCCACATGCGCCGTGGCACGTGGCATATCTCCGCGTGCGCGCGCTCGCGAAAAGAAAGCGCGCGCGCGCGCGCCGCCCAATGAGCGCCAAGCGCGCGCGACGTTCGCCACTCGGCGCGCGCCATCGCCGAACAGCGTGTGCGCCTCAATCATGAGTTTCATTCATTCATCGCCCCCTTCGCCGCCATCGACGCTGCCAGTGGCTTCGTTCCCGCCTGCGCCAACAGCTTGCGCACCCTTCTCGCCGCCATCGACGCCGTCGGTGGCTTTGTCCTCCACTGCGGCAGCAGCCTGCTTGCCCTCATCACGGCCATCGACGTCGTCGGTGGCTTCTCCTTTGCCCGCGGTAGTAGCTTGTCCGCCGTTGGCACCGCCATCGACGCCGTCAGTGTCCTTGTCCCCGCCCGTGACAGCAGCTTGTTTCCCCTGTTCACCGCCATCGACACCGTCGCTCGCTTCTTCCTCGCCTGCGGTAGTAGCTTGTTTGCCCTTTCCCCCGCCTACGACAGCAGCTTGCGCGCCCTTTTCGCCCCCATCGCCGGCGGCGCTATCAGCTGCCTGCTCGCCTCCTGACTTGTGTCCCCCCTCCTTCGCACCCGCCTCCTTCGGCTTTGAAGGGCACGCAGCCTCCCGAAGGTTGAGCTTGGCCAGCTGATAGAACTTTGTGAACGCGCCTATACAACAACTGGTTTTCAAAACCTCCACAATCAGCACCACATCCGGCGTGGTCAAGTCCACCTTGTATCGCGGCTCAAACTCATGGATGGCCGCCGCAATCGCCTCGATAAACTGCTCCCGCTTCGCAGAGTGATTCAGTCTCGCCCTGAACACAATCGCAAACGAAACACTGCCCTTTTCCGGCGCGGGTGGAAAGCGCTCCTTCACCACGGCCAACGCCGCCGCCGCCGCCGTCTCCGCGTTTGCATAGCACGTGGCGCGCACAGGGATGACGCGAATGCAGTGTCGAGAGCCCGCACTGCCGCTCTGTCGCGCCTCCAGCAGCGCCTGCTCCACCACGCGCTCAACATCCACCGCCGCGTCGTTCACGCGCAGAAACACGGCGCCCTTCACATCGGGCACGACGCGCGTGAACACCTGATCCTCGCCCTTCCTCAGCGCCGTCAGCTCCCTCTCCAGCGCACTCTCCGTCCGTCCGTCGGCACCGTCCCCCGCCACCCCGCCCCCCTCCGCGCCGTCCGCGCGCTCCCCAGCCTCCACGAAGCGCGACAGCAGCACGACGGCGTCCCGGAACGCATGCTGCTCGTGCCCCGGCGTGCAGCTCACCAGCACGCCGTGGCGCGCCTGCGTGAGGTCCGCGCGCTTGACGGACGGCACGCCAGCGCGGCGGAACTTTCTACGCCGCTGGCGCGACGATAGCGCGCCATTGCTGGGCGCCGCGCGCTTCTGCGGCACCGACGTGCCCATCGGTGCGCCCGCCGTCGCCGCCGCGCGTCACGGCCCGCCGCGCGCGCCGCGGCCGCCGGCGCGCCGGTCATGCGCGGACGGCGCGGCGCGACAGCGCGGCGGACCGCGGGCGCCGCGCGCTGGCGACGTGTGCGCGGTGGCGCGCGGCTGGTCGGCGCGCGCGCGCGTTGTCGGGGCGTGTTTGACGCTGCTGGCGGCAGCGCGCGCGGGAGTGTGGACGCCATTTACAGTGCGGCGCGTGCGCGATGGGGCGCGCGTGTCTGGGCGCGATTGGGCGTGGCGGTATTCGCGGAATGGCGCGCGATCGGCTTGTATCTTGCGGTTCGTCAGCGCGAAGCCGCTGCTGCGCCGTGGCGACAGACGTCGGCCAACTGCTCGCTACGCACTGCGTAGTACGCAGGGGGCGTCGTGGCGGCGATAAGGCGTCATTGTGGAGCAGTCCCACTGCCGCTGCACCCATGGATGTGCCGATCAGGCGCCCCAGCGAGCTGTGCGCTTCAAGATCAGCACCTGCAGATGGATACTGGAGGTAGATACCGTAACAGGCTGTTACTAACAGCTACTCTGTGCGTGTAGGCGTGTGCCAGACCTTTTCTTTTTCGCTCCAGTGTCTACTGCAGTGTGCGGCACGAACGGCACCCGCAGGGTGCAACGCAGGCAGCAGTAGCGACTTCCCTAGCAGGCCGCGTTGACAGAGGATGGTGCATGGCACTGTCAACGGCTTACAACAACGCTCCCCATCGCGCGATTTTCGTGCTGCGTTGGTGTATTCTACCCTCAGCGTAGAAATCGAACCACCGTCCCGATACCGCTTCTCAGCGCAACGTTTTGGACCTCGCCCACGTAAACTTTACGTCCTTGCTGCGCGCGGTGAATGAGCAGACCCAAACGATACTTGACCGTGCGCGAGAGAATCGTACGCCTGCACAGTTGCCGTTTATTCACCACCAAAAGCTCCAGGCTTGTTGATCGCCAATTCGTATAAAAGGCGCACCAACCCTACCTGCGCTAACCGCACCCTTCCTGACGTCTGCTCATCCCTCTGTTCGCTGCAATAACTTTTGCCCCTCACCGCTCTCCACCTTGTATCTATCCACATTCCCAAATGATTCGCCACCTCGCCTTTCTGTTCCTCTCCCTCGCCGTCGCGCAGGCGTCGCCGAGACAGCGCATGTGCACGGGAGAAGCGGATTACGTCGTTAACTTCACCAACTTACTCACCCCGGAAAGATTTGGTGACGCCATCCCCGAAGGAGGTCTTGTATACTCCCCACTGGCCGGTGCCTCCCACTCCAACCGCATCTCCCTTCTCACCGTCCGAAGCTTGGCCTCGCCGCAGGTTGAGCAGATTGCTGAGACCGGCGACAACGGCCGATTTGTCGCTCTTGCCGAGGGCCTTGTCGGCAAGGGTGTCAAGAATGTTTCCGCCGCCATGGGACCAACCATGCCTGGCAACTACACCGCGCTCAAGTTCACCGTCGATTGCGAACACCCCTTCATTACCGTCGTCAGTATGATTGCACCATCACCTGACTGGTTGGTCCAGATCAGCAACATTAACTTGGTTCGAAGAGGCTCCTTCATCAAGAGGAGAAGCGGTAGACTGATTGCGTACGACGCTGGTACTGATGATGGCGGTGACTTCACAAACCCGGCTGACGCCTCCCTTGACATGCCCACTGAGCCGCAGCTCAACATTGCCCCGCTTGTGGAAGATGAGACAGACGCTTTCGATGGCCGCTTCGTTGGAAAGTATGTCATCACAAAAGTCTAACTTTGATTACGAATAACTTCCACCGATATCAATCACGGAAGTGGCTTTCCATTTTTTGCCGTATCTAGTGGCCACAGTAGAACAAACTTTTCTCTCTATGTCTGTAAATGACTCTCGGCACGTACATACCGTACTTTGCTGCGAACCATACATAGTATGGTTCTTGCTTGCTTGAAAATCTGAAACATTCTTTACCATGTGGCGCGTTTCCCCTAGATTTGAGAATACAGAGATGTGCAATGTCAAATCGGTTCAAAAGGCTTGGCATTGTGCATCTCCTACAAGAGTCGATAGTGCGGAAGACCAGTAGGCTGACGGACGAAACGAGATCTAAGGATACCGCACATTTAAGAAAGAAATTGCGGGTAGCATACCCCTGTACGTCAACATCGTAATGATGCCTTTTGTAAACCTTTTTGGGCATCATGAGGGGGTGCAGAATCTAGATGCATATGCTTCCGTCATTAAAGGGTGATGCCGTTGACTAGAACAGGCTGCGAACTCCTACTCCATACATATATCATCATTCATAATCCTGATCATTCGTTCCGAGTCGATTCAGTCGTAGTTGTGGTTGATTCCGAAGGTCGAGATGCCAGATGAAGACCACAAGATTTATGTATGATTGTCATGAAAGCAGACCCCGTTTTCTCCACAATCCACAACGATCGATCGTCCACAAAGCCCAGAATTTCTTGTGGTCCAGAAATCGAAATGATACTACATGGATAATTTCTACCCCTGGTATCTATGCGGATTCGACTTCAAGACGATATGTCATCGTCCGAACGATGAAGTCTTCATCGCAGCTGGGATGACCTGCTAGTCCAGAAGGCCTTTGAGGCCGATGAACGTGTAAACATAGGGATGGGTGGTTAATGATAAACGTGGTAGATTTGATCATTGGACCCACCAGGCTCGAAGTTGCAGAGTACATAACAAAATCATGTCGATTATGCCAAGCATATGCTCGTTCATAGCAGCTCTAACCCTCTAAGCTCGAAATGTTATAGCTTTATGTTGTAACTCTTGTGGGATTCTCAACCATCCCATTCGTTGTGAAATCGCCCTGGCAGAGACAAAGACAAAAAAACTCGAACCCGACATTTTTCTTTGTCCTCCATACCTCGGGCTACCGACGGTACTTCTGTATCACTTCGAACACCTCTCTGACGTGTCCATGTCATGGACACCAACCATGATATGCGTAATTTATGCATATTGGGAGATAGAGATCATGATTCGGCACATTAGATATTGTCGCAGCGGTAACCCCGAAATCCAGAGTTGGGAACGGGAGTAAGTTTGAGCCGAAAGTGACGTGCTGTGAGTACGTTGCCCCCGAGTCACTTGGTACTGAACGGATCTTGTTCCCACAGTTCGCTCTAATTCTAATCCTTCTTTGTCGCTTTTCTCATTCTGGAAATGATTTCAAAAGACGAAGCCAAAGCAATGCCTTCAGGTCAAACTTTACGAGAATTACTACCAGCTAGCGAGGAACCGGCGTTGATAACGTTTTCGTCAGCCTCGAAAGACGAACCGCCGGTCATAGAACATACATTGACTCACAAAAGGCTTCGAACCCTTGTCGCACATTATGCTCCTCAGCTGAAGGAAATACCGCTCAACAGCGCGATTGCTGTTGTTATGCCGAATGGGGTTCCATTTGTGGTGTCATTCCTAGCGATTACCAGCATTTCTCGCGTGGCAGCTCCACTCAACCCTGGGTACACTGCCGACGAGTTTGAGTTCTACATTGAAGATGCAAAAGTTAAAGCTGTCGTTGTCCAGAAAGATGCAGCTGCGGACGCTCCGATTCGGGCTGCATGCTCCAAGCTAGGGGTACCAGTCATGGAATTCCCTTCAGATATCATAGAAACTGCTCCTGAAACCGTCCCTGAGCCTATTGATGAGCCGAACAAGGAAACCATTGGGCTCTTTTTACACACCTCCGGAACTACATCACGTCCGAAAGGTGTCCCACTTTCTCATGCAAATCTGATGGCCACCGTGCGAAATGTAGCGGCAACGTACAAGCTGACCGTGTCTGATCGTGGGTTACTGGTAATGCCGCTATTCCATGTGCACGGACTTATGGCTGGATTGCTCACCCCTTTGGCAACCGGTGGAACGGTAATCCTTCCTCCAGGGGGACGGTTCTCTGCTAGTAACTTCTGGCCTTGTTTCGTGAGTGGTGGTGGGAACTGGTTTACTGCCGTACCCACGATTCACCAGATTCTACTCGCCAGGGCTGAAAAGGACTGTCCTTCTCCAGTGCCGAGGCTCCGTTTCATTCGAAGTTGTTCTGCTAGTCTTGCTCCTGCTGTACTTGAAAGCATGGAAAAAACGTTCTCAACTGTCGTTTTGGAGGCGTATGCCATGACCGAAGCGGCCCATCAGATGACAAGCAACCCGCTTCCTGATGTCGGACCTCGAAAGGCTGGCAGTGTCGGACTTCCACAAGGGGGGGTTTCGCTTTCTGTTAGGGACGAGAATGGGCTTGAAGTAAAGGCGGACGAGGTTGGGGAAGTTTGCGTGAAGGGTGACAACGTCATGAAGGGCTACACCAACAGTGCAGCGAACGAAACTGCATTCTTTGGTGAGTGGTTCCGCACGGGTGATCAGGGTAAGCTAGACAACGAAGGCTATTTGACTCTTACGGGAAGGATCAAAGAGCTCGTGAACCGCGGAGGTGAGAAGATTTCCCCCATTGAAGTCGATGGTGCTCTGCTATCGCATCCCGCAGTTGAGCAGGCTGTTTGCTTTGCCGTTCCAGATGAGAAATATGGAGAAGAAGTGAATGCTGCCGTGATCTTGAAAAAGGATATGAAAGCTGACGAGAAGGAGATCATAGATTTCTTGAAGGATAAAATCGCAGCTTTTAAGCTACCGAAGCGGCTGTTCTTCAGTGATGATTTGCCCAGGACAGCAACGGGTAAAATTCAAAGGCGGATTGTTGCTAAGCATTTCCTAGACAAGTTGAACGCTGGGGAATAGATGTTGAGATTCATGCTATGAAATACCACGATATTCTGCCAAGGTTTTCTAATCCTGGAAAGCTGGCCACTACCCTTGTACGTCTTGCTAGACCATGTTGAAACTCGTGGTGAAGGTTTACTGCTCTTGGTAAACCGATTACAAAGTAAAAGAAGGATTGCAAGAGTTCGAATGTGATGAACACTTGTTCATCACAGTGCATGTTATAGCTATCCCAAGTTTTATTACAACGTCCAGTCCCAGACAGCCGTGGGAAATAGACTCTTACGGACTCGTTGCGCTTTGATTCGCCCGACAACGATATGAGTCCACAGGAATAGAGTGGACGTAGCCCTCACATTCGTTGAAAGTAATCGCTTTGACAGCAAGTCTGTCATGACTCCGTCAATCGTCAGTTTAACAGTTGCTTTACACGATATCTGGAGTGTAGTGGTACACCAATTCACGTAGGTTTCTCCTCAACTCGGGACGTAGTTCAGTCCACGGAAAAAAGACGTAGATAGTGAAGGTTCGGCGAACTAACTCCAGACCATTCGCTCCGGAGCGACCGTTCTGAAGGGGAGGTGGAGTTGAGGGAGCGCGGGCGAGATCAAGCTGATTTCCAAAAACCACTGCACGTGATAATTTAATGGACTCGTGTGGATGCCAGTTATGTGCATGCAGCAACATCTGGATAACATATTATGGTTTGTATCTCTGCACCTCCCAGTTCAGACATCGAAGGTCGTCGCTATCGATTCCAACTAGATACCCGGCGCACAACATCTTCAGCAGAGCTTGTCTCCCTCATATATCTTTCATCTGGCGGAAACGATTCGGGAAATCAATCCTGAGCTTTCGTACCAATGGTTATTCAGATGCGAAGCTAACTGGCCAGATAGCAACCTCGTTTCAGCCATTTGGTGTAGTTGTCTAGCTGCAACTATTGTGTGAAAGCGTGAAAGTGCAGCAATATGCGTCGCAGGCCAAGGGCGCAGAACCTCTCCCCGAGCTTTGCGCCCAGTCGGTTACAATTTCAACCAAGCATACAACCGCGTATCGGACAGAATGACTCTTGGATTTGGCTATCATCTGCAGCCTCTTCGTTTCAATCACATAACTCAACATGCAAACTTCAGCCGAAAACCCTATCTTCCTTTCGGCGAATGGCCCCCGCCTTTGTAAAGTATATTCGAAATGATGATACTGCATCCCCTTCAGAGGCCAGCAACATGCCGATACAACCAATTGATACAATCGGGGAACAGAAAACAGTTTTGGATTCCGAAGAGGGAATTAGTCCAAGGAGAAATTCTATGCAGATGAACGGCGCCAAAAAAGGCGGGCGAAACGAGTCTTGGTCATCTCAAAGGTCTGGCCTACCAAGTAGAGCGAAAGAGGCAAATCCAGATACTCGCAATTTTAAATCCATGGAGTTTACGAGGAAGCAAAAGCAGGATGCTACTCTCAGATATTCTCAAGCCACGACCGGTACTGCAAATAGGAAACGTGAGGATGTGAATGCTAAACGAGTAATTATCAAGGGAAGTCAATCAGCAAAGAACGAAATGATGCAATTGCTACGAGAAGGAAAAAAGTGTTTGACTGTGCATGAGTTAAACGACATATTAGCGTCCCTGACCCGTCAAAAACGGTATACTGAAGCAATATCTATCGTGGAATTAACAGAGCGAAAACCACTAAGTGACCTTCTCACCGTATCCAAGTCGGTAAAGGCGTACACGATCATGATTGATCTGTATGGTAGAGCGCAACAGCTTGACCGGGCGTTTTCCGTATTCCGAAGCATGTGTCGGAAAGGTGTCCAACCTAACGTAGTAACGTACAACGCAATGATTGCGGCATGTTCGAGAAGTCAAGAACCATCGCTGGCGAATGAGGTCTATGAAGAAATGAAGGAAAATGGACTCCAGCCGGATAAGTTCACGTTTGGAACACTAATTGATCTAAGTGCAAAATGTGGGAATGCGAAACTGGCTTTTGATCTATCGAACCAAATGTCTGAGAACGGGGTCTTAAAGGACCAAACTATCTATTCGGCTTTGATGGAGGCGTGTGGACGAGCAGGACAGCCGGACCGAGCCTTTCGGGTGTATGAAAGCATGAAGAAGAAGGGAGTTTGGCCAAACATGGTAGTCTTTTCAGTACTTATCGATATCTGCTCCACCACGCGGGACCCTGAGCGTGCTTTTCATATATTCGCTGAAGCACGACATTGGGGCTTTCGGAAGCTAAATGTCATTGTGTATACAGCTCTTATTGATGCTTGTGCTAAGGGTGGGTGGCCAGAAAAAGCTGAGTTAGTCTTCAGAAACATGGTTCAAGAGGGGGTGAAACCGAATCACATAACTTTTGGAACGTTAATCGACGGGTGGGCGAGAAAGGGGGAATTTGACAAAGCGTTTGGCGTCTTGAGAAGAATGGAGGTGGAACACAGAGTTAAACCAACTGCGATTCTTGTTGGTGGCTTAATAGACGCGTGTCGTCGCTATCGTCAGTGCTCTCGAGTTAAGAAGTTGTGGGATGTTATAGTGAGATACAATATCAAGCCTTCACGCCTGTATTACCCAGGACTCATCGGAATGGCAGTGAGTGCTGGGGAGTTACAAATAGCATGTGCTATTGTTCTACATGCATACGCTCGGGGAAATCTGCGCCGAGTGTCTCTCAACAGTGAAGCACCCGGGTTACGTGCAATGGCCTCTGCGCTGATCTACCTTCGTCATGAGCTTGACAAAGACGCTGCTTCCCCAGAAAACCTGCTAATTGTTGAACGTCTGCATGTGGTATTCGGATCCGTGCCGATGACAAACGAGCAGATGGATGCAGTTCCAGCTTCGGAGGCACGCGATCTTTGCATATCGTGGGGTGATCCGAAAGGTGGAAATGATAGGCATCTAAGTAATCGTCTGCGGCCGTCAAATAGGGGAAGAACAGCTGTCTCCAGAGGCGAGCGTCAGGGTTTCGATACGGTCACTGACGACAGATGATGCGAGCCATGACCGCCTCAAGAGTCTCACTTCTTCTGAAGCGGTAATGGCTGTCGAAGTGGGAAGGTATTGGCTCATAGTTCAATACTGACTATTACCCATCTAAAGTGAAGACTTGATCGGTAGCCGCAGAGGTGTCAAAGCTAGCCTGAGATCCTTGACACCACACGACGACTACTTCTCATCTCACATGAGCTTCGGCGTGCTTTTTCATTGATAAACATCGGACGCAACTGACATTCAAACAGTATAATGCACTGTTTCATGCTATTCTCTTGAATGTTACCAGTTTCCAGTCCATAGATATCCTGTGGATGCTCAGGTGTCATCTTTCTTAGTCACTATAGTCCGTGACGTGCACGAGTTTTGCCGAACCCTTGGTTCCCCATTGGGACCCGGACTGACCACTGATGATAATGGGCAAAGTCCATTTCAAGACATCCACGTTTTCATGCGGAAGATGAGTCCAATTGTGAGGGTCCTCCCCTGGCCACGGTCCCCCTTCCCAGCCCATTTCCACCTCGTCTGTAACACCGTTCTCAGTTATGTGCACACGGTTTAAGAGCGGTTGAACATCGTCATCCCCAACAATATGGTGGGACGCAGCTCCGTTAGCCCTATGTCGTCCTCTAGACTGCGGGATGAGAAACATGAAGTGAAGCAACCATTTTACCGACACGACGCTTGTCGTAAATGAAGGTGGCGCATCATGAGGGATTGAAAAAGTAATAGATGTATTCTTGCACGACATCACGAATTCACCATGCTCCCCATAAATCCTTCGAAATACGACACCTTGGTCTGAACTTGACTGTGTATTTTGTCCCACAGCGTACTCAGGGTTGACGACTTCATGAGCTTCCAGTCGAGCTCCCAGACGATAGCATGGTCGCTCTCCGTGAAAGTGGAATATTGCTGACAATGTGTCCCCAAGATGATGAACCTTCTTCGAAAGATAAAGACGGGCTATAGAGTGATTGCCTTGGGTAATAGCATACACCGGTATTACGTTTCGTCTGCGTGCGCGCTTCTTTTCGATGTCCATGCCCGGTCGAGGTGTGGGCAATACTGGGAGCTCTCTCAAGTTCGATAGTGTACGATGATCATTTGTAAGGGGATTGTTCTTGTTAACATCTTCGTTATAAGGCGTCAATCTACCATTCAACGAGAGAGCCAGTGCTATCTCAATGTCGTCTGGAGGCGCACTCTTCAACAGTCTAGCTGACATGCTTAGCGCGGTGGTTTCTTTCTCTTCCAAAAAGGAATTGGATAAAGGACCCACTCCCTGTGGCGTAGGGACGGGGACAACCATTCTAGCACGGCTCTCATCCTTTGCAGTTCCGCCCGGCGTAACGATCCTAAATGGAACGCGAATCAACTTTGGAGGATTTGCGTCGGGAAACTTGACGACAATATGAAGTGCGTATGCATACCTAACTGCAACACCTCGAAAAGTCGGAGGAACAGTTTCTGGTAGCACGCACTCTACTTCAAAACACACACGCGAGCCAGGAGTCAGTTGTTCTCTTTCGCAGACTACAAGCGGAGCAGAACGAAAAATGACGCCAGAGTGACCCGCTCGTCCGCCGCCACCGATCAAATTAGCATCTGAAAGAGCGGCGGACCAGGGATACGGCTGGCTATTTGCCTGCTTCGGGACATGCAATATTCGTGGGGAATGTGAGGATGCAATCGGCTTGGATAGATGGTTGTCCAACGAATTACGTGAGGAGTTGCCATGTGCATGAGATACAAGCCACGAGCGGTCGGTGGACCAGCGACCGCTTACTTCACATACTATGTAGTCCAGGCGGTTGGAGGGGGAAGGCTCAGTTCGATGCCTTCGTAAAGAATCTGCATGCAGCGTTATTGTGGCTCGCAACGGCGATCCTGGAACGAACGACGGTGATAATGTGTGAGCAGAGACAGTTATGGTGGATGGAACCGTCATATCGGAGTAAGGGAGCAATTGCGGAGGTTTCTTGGTGGCGAAGAGGAAAGCGCAGGTCGATGCGACTGGTTAGCTATGCTTGTATCTTGTGTAGAGAGGAAGCTGCTCAATTCACAGCTCTTACTGTACAGCGCGGGGGAGCAAGGAGACGAGTGCCGCAGCAGGGCACGAGACGAGAGCCTCTGCTGAGCACGCGGCGGTTGGCGAGAGTGGAGAGCGAGCGCGCAAAAAACGCGCTTGCAACAAAAAACTGATTGGCCCCAGCCTGGGGCCCCCAGGCATTCACAAGAAAAGCCATGGCGTCCTCTTCTAAAACTTCGGCGAAAGAGCTCGTATGAGAAGTTTCTTGCGCACCCATATCTGTCGACAGAGATCTCAGTTCCTTATATTCTTCTGGCGTTCGATGCTGCGCATTTGAATGCTGAATTGCGCCTACGTTACTTGATTCAGTCACGAATTTGGGAGCACTCCAGAATGAAAGCCAGCGATGTGTTGAGAAACACCAAACTGTCAGTCAAGTTGATCCGCAGCACTATCGGGCGACCGCCGAAACAAAGAACCATTGTTCGCGTACGTTGCACAGCCCTGCATGTCACGCCCTCTTCTTGAAAGCTAACAGCCCTTTGTTCTCGATCCTATCGCCTCTTAGCAACTTGGATTTAGAAAACTGAATCAGACCAGAATTCACGAGGACGGTCCACGCGTATGGGGTATGCTCCAGAAAGTCATTCATCTTGTTAAGGTTGAGAGAATACACGCAAGCGATGTTCCAGAGAAGGGACTCTAATGAGAGCTATTCGGGAAAAGCAAATCGAGGTATCGCTGCGAATCAATGCTTCATAGTTCCTCGGCCCGCCACTTTCTGCTCAGTGATTATGCGTTTACGGTCTTCGGGGGATATTTGATGGGTAGAAAACACGTGCAAGATGCGAACAGGAGGGAGCATGCATTAAGGACCGAGCGACGACTTCAATTTCAAACTTGACAGCAGCGCGACCATGGGAGAGACTGCAGTCGTTTTGAGAGACGACATGTAAAGCATCACAGAGTACGTTTCTTCCTTGTTCCAAGTGCATATCCATCGTATATTCGCAGTGACAAGATCACACACTTATTCGACGTGGCGAACGAGGTGCCGAAGCTACCATTATTTCGTCACAGGACGGCGATCAGTGGTTAAGCGACCATTACTTTGTCACAAAAAGGCAATCAGTGGTTAAAAGACCTATTCATATTGCAGATAGCGGACCTGAGTGCTACACGCTACGCAGCGTTTTGTTTCTGGTTACAATCTTCTTTCTCCTTTCGTTGTAGAATCAACCTGTCGCTTCCTAATCGTGTTTGTTTGTAGTCGACACAGGGCTTGGCCAGTATTCATTCATTCATTCACTCTTCATTTCTTGGTTCCTATCCTATGGCACCTCTCAGCTTCCGTTGTAAGAATAAGTTATTACCATATCTTCCTTTCCTGCGATTTGTACAGAACGGCGAATAGATGTTCCTTGATACGTCTCCATCAGATCACTTTTCGAACGCGGAACCTGAAGAACGCAGGAACGGCTTTTCCAAACACAAAAGATGTGGGAAACCCCCTAAAAAGTAACACTTTGCTCGATCGGGCGGACGAAGACTCGTTGCGACACGGAAAAATACTGCTTGAGAGACATGTTGTTTTCCACCACCGTTAAAATGAAAGTTGCTACACTTGTACTCTTGGATTCCCCTCCGTTCCCGATTCTTGAACTAACTACGGAGAAACTTGGGAGTTTGTGATTGCGAGGACTTTCTACGAAGGTTGAGATATGTGCAAGCCTAGTCGCAGCTCTTCTACAACAGCGTCTTCAAGCTGGTGGTGCCAACTCATTCACGAGCTATAAGAACCAGCCAATCATCCACTGGTGTCCATGAACAGAAGGAAGATATCTGTGCATATCTAACAACTAATCAATGCACCGAAACTTTGTCCCACTATCTTCATTATCATCATGAGCATAATATCTACAGATTCTTCTCTCTCTTTTCTGAAACGCGTAAAAGTGCTCGTACCCAGAGTACTACAGGTACATCTATCATCCCAGCAATTTGTTTTGAGCAGCTACAACGGAATTCAACAGAAAATCTTTGCTTTCCGGCTCTACTTGTCAGCGCCATCACCAAACGTATTTACCTCAAAAAAGTCCCCAGGCATTGTTGGAGAAAAAGGTAAAGCCCGGAGGAAGTGTACGTGTTTGACTATAAACAGGTCTTTATGATGTGCATCATTTTCAGGCACGGACATCTGGAACAATAAGCGTGGCAGAAAGAAAACGGGAAGAAGCAATGAGAACTCGCGGAGATTCAAAAAAAAAAAAAAACGCTCGCTCGCTCGCTCGACTCGGTTCGACGGCAACAGCAAAATCAGAACCAGGTTTGAAAGGCATATCCATATACATGATAAACCAAACAACAACTTCCATCAAAAAGCTGTGCCTCCGATCAATTGGTGAAGAAAAGAAAAACCTAACTACATGTACACAAGCAGCTCTTCATCTTCCGCCACATCCCGTTTTCAAAAGTAAAAAGAAAAACAGAGCGAACAAACCAGAAGAAACAGAAAAGCGAGGCCCGGTCAGATCCGACGAGGAGCAGTGGGCAACGGAAGGTAACGCACGGCCCAATTAGTGTCTCATAAACCAAATGTTAACGTCATCAAAGAAATCAACCCTCATTCACTTGCTTCCACCGCACAAGGCTGCCCATCGCCTAACAACAATTCCCATGCAGAGCAAAGGCAGAAAAAAAGTTAAGGTGGACAACGCGGGAAGCATCAAGGCGGCGGAACTGGTGTGCGACACAACGCACATTCGAGTCTTATCTCCAGCCACTTTTCCAAGCAATCACTATGAAAGAAGTGATCACACGGAGTGACCATTCGTTCCCTCGAATTGACAGGAACCGGTTCCATACAAATACAGCACTCTCGGAGTGGTTCCGCAGGTGCACCAGCCACGAGTGGGCGACACTCACCAGTGGCGGCCTCAAGATCCTCTGTCTCATCATCCAGAACGATGGGACGATAATAGTCATACTTTTCCGGCAGCAGTTCCTTGGGAATAAACCAGCGCGGACCAAACTTGTACTGAGAAAGTAGAATGATAGCCTGAGTGAAAAGCCAGACAACCAACGCAATCGCGGACGCCGGTCGCGGCTGTATGTGCAAAAAGTTATGAGGGCAACCCCAAAAGTACAGCGGGATCGCAAGACGCGTAACAGTCGAGCCAATAATATACGACGGAAGCAGCGGGCGACGGTGGTCTTCAACAGCGTTTAGAATAATCTGCGGAACCCAGAAGGAATACAAGGCAAACAAGAAGAAGCGCAGATGGTCCTGAAGCTGATACAACAGAATGATGCCAATCAACAGCGAGCCGTAGAAGCGAGAATACAACATTGACAACTCGCGACGCATGGCTTCCCAGCCCTCTGAAAAGCCTGACGGTCGGCGAGCCTTCCAAATCAGCAGCATCCAACGCATAAGGAAGATCGAAAAGCAAATAAACTTGAAGAAAGCGGCGGTGGCAAACGCATTGAACAACGGCTGCACGGCGATGCCCATGGTCAAGTGCCCCAGACACAGGTACGAGTCAGCAACGGCCTGCAAGCCGACGGTCATGAGCGAGACGCGCCTGGCGCCCGCCTGCGTGCTGGTCATCTCCATCTGTCGAATCAAAACAATGACCTGAATGAAGGCGACGACGGTGACAAGCAGGGTGTAGTTGATGGCCTTTCCAAACAAGGTCTCTGTATCGAGCGTGGAGAGGACCAACGAAACCTTGGTGTTGCACTGCTCCGACACAAAGACGCCCTTCATCTCCACATACTCGTCGTTCGGATCGAGCTGTCGGCCAGACAGCACGCCCGGACCGTCCGGGTCGAACGGATGCGAGTCGGCGTCGCTCGGGGTCTCGTCCGTGAACTGCCCCTCGGTGACGGAGAAGGTGGCCTCGAACGGGCACTGCGCGGCGACGGACGCGCGCTGCATGGTGCGCTGCGGGCGGTACTGCTTGCGCTGCTTCTGGAAGCTGGGCGACAGCGCGGCAATGAAGCGGGGCTCGGACACGTTGAGCGGGGCGACGGCGGGCGTGGCGACGTAGACGCGGTACAGGCGGTGCAGCACGGCGGACACGTCCTCAAACAGCACGTCGCCCACCATGACGAGCGTGCCCGACTGCTGGTCGTACAAGCCCAGCATGTTGAGCGAGATGTCGCGCGGCGTGCGGTACGTGCCGTCGCGCACCAGCAGCTCGGCCAGCACGAGGTTGGCGGCCGGCGACAGCGACGTCGGGTGGTTGTGCGCCATGAGCAGCGCAAAGCCCGCCGTGTTGACGAAGGACGCGTTGGGGAACAGCTGCGTCGACGTCCACGAGCCGTCGTACAGGCGGCGCAGGTTGCGCGGGTACGCGTGCGGCGCCGGCGCGCGCGCGCTGCCGGCGGCGGCGGCAGCCGCGGCGGCGGGGTGCGCGGCCGCGGCCGGCAGCAGCAGCAGCAGCGCGGGCAGCAGCCATGCGCGGGCGGTCGCGCGCGGCATGTCCACGCGCGAAGAAGGAGCGCGCGGGCGTTGGAGGGGGAGGGGGGGGCGGGGGCGGGGGCGGGGGCGGGGGCGTCGCGCGCGGCAGCGGGCAGCGGCGGCCGGTGGCGGCAGCAGCAGCGCGCGCAGACGCGGCGCGGCGCGCGCTATAGAGTTACGCGCGGCGCGCCGATTCGAACGGCGAGCGCAGCGAGCGAGCGAGCGAGCGAGCCAGCTTTCCACTGGAACGAGTGCGGCGCGCTGTAAGGCAGTGTAATGCGGCTGCTCTGTCATGGGGGCGCGGTTTACAGTGCGGCTACCGGCGGGGGCGGTTTGACAGGGCTGGTGTTTATCATACAAGAATGCACTTGAGATTCAAGAGATAAGGATACGTTTGGTAGCTAGCCGCGCTCGCTGGAGCGGCCCTGCGACGTGACGGGGCTGAGCGGCTGCGGCGGCGCGTCAAAGGCGCCGTCGCTGGAGGAGGCGAGCGAGCGCGGCGGCGACGCGTCGGCGTGCTCGTTCTGCTCGTTGGCGGCGCCGGAAGCGGCGGCGGCGGCGGCGGCGGCGGCGGCGGCGTCGGCGGCGGTGAGCTGGCGCGTGCGGCGCATGTGCAGGCGCATGACCATGTCGGCGTTGGCGCGCAGCGCGGCGTGGTAGCCGCGCACCACGTGGCGCAGCGTGTAGTTGAGCACGCGCGCCACCCACAGCTTGAACAGCAGCTCGCGCCAGTCGGCGTCGCGCAGCTCGAACGCGTCCAGCAGCGCCTTGTACGTGGCCACCCAGCGCGCCTCGTCCATGAAGCGCACGGCCGGCCACTGCGCCGCCGCCAGCAGCCCGTCGCGCACCGCGCGCGGCAGCGCGCGCGCCGCCAGCGCGCGCTGCCGCGCGCTCCAGTTCTCGCGCAGCAGCGCCATGCTGCGCTCGATGTCGTAGCCCACCGCGGCCGCGAGCGCCGCCGGCACGGGCGCCGCCGGCTCGATGCGGTGCACGCTGGGCGCGCAGCTCACCGCCTCGTGGCGCACGCTCTGCACCGCCGCGAAGCACTCGCACAGCATGTTCTTGAGCTCGTGCAGCCCGCCGTACAGCGCGTGCACCTTGCCGGCCGGCATGTACGCCTCCAGCAGCGAGAAGCGCCGCTGCGCGCAGAAGAACGTGTACATGGTGTCGATGCCCCAGTCCGACTGCCGCAGCACGCGCGCCTCGCTCATCAGCGCCTCCACCACGCGCCGCGTCAGGCACAGCTCGCCGCCCAGCGGCTGCTGCACCCACGGCAGCGCGCTGCGCGGCCACAGCAGCGCAAAGCCCAGCTTGGTCACCTGCCACGTCACCTGCGCGTCCGTGCTCGAGCGCGGGAAGTAGTGGCGCACCACGTCGTAGCCCAGCGCCGCGCCGTCCTCCGCCTTGCTGATCCAGCTCTCGTCGAACGACTCGATGTCCGCGTCGTAAAAGTGCAGCCGCTTGAGCGGCTCCTTGAGCGCGTTGTGCGCCTGCTCGTGCGCGCCCAGAAAGTACTGCATGGCCGAGTTCATGCCGTCGCCCTTGCCGGAGCGCAGCTCCGAGCCGAGCCGCGTCTGCACCATCAGCCGCACCGGCTTGCTGTACGGCGTGCGCGAGCGGTTGCGCGCCTCGATGGCGTCGTGGATTTGCTCATAGCACTCGTTCTTCTGCGCGCCCATCAGCAGCACCACGTCCACGCACTTGTGCGACACCGCTACCTCGACGTTGCGCAGCACCGTTGGCACATGCTCTTTCTTGAACGGGAAGCACACCAGAGCCATGGCGCCACGCACTGTTGGTTGTGTTTAAGGCAACACAAGCCACGAACAGCACTGGACGAAAGGAGCACGCAGGTTATATATATATATATATCAAGTTACGAAGGCTAGCGGGACAGACAAAAACACGACGAGCGGCCTAAATGGATGCAGAGCAATGAAAGATGTTACACAACTACAGCGAGAGGGGAGGGAGTGCGGTCGAAAGCGGGCGGCAGACACCAAGGTGCAGTTGCGTGACGAGTGCAAGCGCAGCGGGCCACACGGAAAGCGGAGACAGTGGGGCGGGCGGGGTGGGTGAGGGGGGTTGGCCGACACGACGGGCAGGGTGAACGAAAGCACGAGGCGGCCAATTGGGGCTGCCGACGAGGGGAGTCAAGAGGATGCGGAACTGCAAAGGCAGTGAACGAGACGGGGGCGGGGGGGGCGACGGACAAGGGCTCGGCACGGAGGAGGAACAGGGGGCTTGGAACGGAGGAGGGACAGGGGGCTTGGCACGGAGGGATGGGGCGCGAAAGCACAAAACGGCCACTGAGGGGCGTGAGGCGGAGCGGCGGGAGGGCAGGGAGGGCAGGACGGACAGAGAACGGAGGCACAGGACGACAGAAAGAGCGGACTGCGAGCGCCGGACGGACGAAAGCGGCAGCTGACAGACAGGCGGCGCACCCGACTCGGGAGGGATGAGGGGAAGGGGGGGGGGGGGGGGGGGGGCAAAAGCGCGAAGGACAGGGGGGAGTGGAAGCAAGGAAGGAGGGGGCGAAAGGCGGGGGGGGGTTTGGGGGGCGGGGGGAGGGAGGGGCGCAGACGCAGCGCGCAGAGCGGGCGGTGAACGGCGGCAGGGGTGGGAGGGCGGGCTGAGAGCGCAGCGAAGCGGGGAGCTCAGCGGCGAGGGCGCAGCAGCACAACAACAGCAGGCGCGCACGCGGCGGCGCGAGCGCGCAGCGGCGCGGCAGGCGCTTTATACGCGCGCATCTGGCTGCGAAAAAACGGCGCGGCGGCGCGCGCAGCGCGCGAGATACGGGCGGCGCGCGGTGCGGCGGGGGGCCGCGGGCGGGGGGGGAGGGGCGTTTGTTCGCCGTGGGCGCGGCGGGCAGGACAACGAGCTGCGCTCAACGCACATGCCGTGACGCGCGCGCGCGTGACGCGCGCGCTCTCGCGCCGGCCCGCGCGGCGGCGACGCGGCGTGCAAAATTTGCAGGCCGCAACGTGACGGCGCGCCGTGTGCGCCGTGTGCGCCGCGCGCGCCCTTCAATTGGGCGCGCAACTCAGCGCGCGGCGCGCGCGCGCATGTGCGGCGCATTAAAGCGGCGGCTGCGCGCCACCCGCGAGCGCGCTCGCGCGCTCGCGCGCCTTCACGCGCTCCGTGTGAACAACAAACGGCTGGGGGGAGAGGGGGGGGGGGGGGGGGGGGGGGTTGGGGGGTGGGGTGGGGTGGGGTGGTGTATGATGGTGGGCGGGCGGGCGGCCGTGCGTGCGGTATGATGGTGGGGGGGGGGGGGGGGGGGGAGGGAGCGTGCGGTCTGATGGGGAGCGGGCGGGGCGGGGCGGGGCGGGGCGGGGCGGGGCGGGCGTGGCGGCGCGCGGTCACGCGCCGCACTCGCTGCTCCAGCGCGCAAGCGCGCAGCCGGCGTCGCAGCGCTCGGCCATGTACTGGCAGCGGCTGCACGCGGCGCCGTCGCGGCAGCGCGCGGCGCCGTCCAGCACGTTGAAGTGGTACGCGACGTTGTCCACGGCGACGGAGAGCGCGTCGCGGCCGTTGCCCAGCGCGCCGCGGCGCAGCGCGTCGGTGAGCACGGCGCGGTAGTAGCCGGCGGTGAGGCGCAGGCACACCTTGCCGCCGGCCACGGTCTTGAGGTCTGCGACGCGCACGCCGTCGGTGACGGCCTTGCGCATGTCGCGCAGCAGCGCGTCGCTCTGCAGCCCGCTCTCGAACAGCGCGTCCTCCAGCTCGTCCAGCGACGACGCCGTGCGCGCCGTCACCAGGCAGTTGAGCATCATGTGCCCGCGCAGCACGGCGTCGTTGACGCGCGGCACCCAGCGCCGCCGGCCGCTGTCCTCGTCGCCAAGGCAGCGCGCGCGCGCGTCGAACCACACAAAGTGCGTCACCGCCGCCAGCGCGCTCCGCTGCAGCGGCGGCGCGTCGGCGCGCTCGCCGCGCGCCGCGCAGTCGTCCACGATGAGCGCCTTGCACAGCTGCAGCAGCACGGCGTTCACGCTGCCCAGCTCGCCGTGCGAGCGCATCTTGTACACGTCCTGCCAGCGCTGCTGCTCGTACAGCGGCAGCACGCGCTCGTAGTTGCGCAGCCCCAGCAAGCGGCGCGCCATGCTGTCAAACTGCTCCACCACGAACACGACGCGCTCGATGAGCTGCCGGGGCCAGCCAAAGGCGGAGCGCAGCCGCTCCACAACCAGGTTGCGGCTTTCCTCGTCGCAGTACACCACCATGCGGTACATCTTCACCGCCTCCAGGTTGGCCACCAGCGTGTCCACCGCGTCCTCAAACTCGTCGTCGTCGTCATCGGTCTTGAACAGCGCGCTGACAAACGCAATGCGCATGTCGGCCGGCTCCAGCGGGTACGCGTACAGCGCGACGGTGTAGTAAAAGTTGGTGAGATCGGTGACGGCGTTGCGCCACGTGCCGTGGCCCTCTTCCAGCTGCGCCAGCACACGTTGCACCTCGCGCGACAGCTCGCGCCACGCGTCGGAGCTGCTCTTGGTCATCGCCTCCGCGTAGTGGTAGCGGCGCACAAAGTCGATCGGGTAGCGCTGCGCAAACGTCGCGCCCGACGCCATGCTCTTCGTGCTGCGGTTGCACTGCTCGCGCTCGGCGCGGAACAGCTCGCGGCGCTTCTCCTCCGCGTCCGTGTGCAGCCGGTTCCACGCGTACCACACCGTGTTCATCAGGTTCTGCTCGCCCACCTCGTGGTGCTCAAACAGGCCAGGCGGCAGCGCCACAACAAACTCGCGATCGTTCCAAATGGTGGCGTTCCAATTGGTATAAAACTCAAAGTCCAACATGTTGGAGTTGGCGTTGGTGCGCACCGTGTTTCTATAATCGCGCTCAAAGCGATCAGCCAGCTCTTGCAGAAACCAGTTGCGTTTAAACAGCGCCGGGTTATTGGTCCACTGGCAGTACTTTGCGGGCGAGCACCACACCGCATCGCGCTCCTCCGTGCCGGCGCAGCGCGAGAAGAACTGCGCGTACTGCTCGGTGGGGTTGGGCACCCAGTGGTGAATGTAGCAGTACAGGTTGCTCTGCTGCTCCAGCATCTGCTGCTCGCGGTTCTCGTGCATGATGCGCGCGTGCAGCGGCGCGCCCGGGCGCGTGCGGTGGCGGTAGCGCACGACGTGCGCGGTGGAGGAGTTGAGCAGCGACACGCCGACCGACAGCTGGCGCAGCACCTGCGGCGGGCTCTCGATGAGCGCCCAGTCCTTCTCCAGCAGCAGCACGTAGTCGTGCGACGCCAGCTGCACCATGCGCCGGATGGCCAGCCCCAGCTTCATGTTCTCGGCGCTGGGCTCCACGCGCGTGACGGCGCTCCACGGCGCGTGCTCCAGCAGCGGCAGCCGGCGGTAGAACTCGTCCGTGGACGCCACGCCGTTGAGGAAGAACAGCAGCTCGGCGGCGTGCGACACCAGGTCGTTCTTGAGCCAGCTGTGCAGCGTGTGGTTCAGGGTGTCGTACTCGTTGTGGAACAGCACCACCACGGACAGCGGCGGCAGCGCGTGGCGCTGGCGCACGGCGTCGACGGGCACGACGGACAGCCGGTCGACGGCGTGGTCGTCCACGAGCGGCTGCGCGGCGTCGATGGCGCCGCCGGCGGGGCCGAGCAGCCGCGCGTCGCGCGGCGGCGGCGCGCCGACGGGGGGGTCGTGCGGCGGCGGCACGCGCTCCTCGTCGCCGTCGCGCGCGAGCGGCCGCGCGGCCGCGCGGCGCGCCGCCCGCGCCCGCGACAGCGACAGCGCGAGCGCCAGCAGCACGGCCGCGCCCAGCGCCAGCCGCGGCAGGCGGCGCGCGGCGCGCGCGGCGCGCAGCGGCGCGAAGCGGCGCGACTTGCGCCCCGCCATGGCCGCGCCGCCGCGCCGCTGCGCCGCGCGCGCGCGCGCGCGCGTCAAGTCGCGCGCGCGCGCTGTCAGGCGCGACACGCGCGCCCACGCGTGCACGTGGCGCGGCGGCGCGCGAACGCGCGGCGCGCGCGCGCGCGCGCGACTGCGCAGTGCGCGCACGCAAAACAGCTCGACGCGGTGCCGCCTACCGCGCACGCGCTCGCGGCGCGGCGGAGGGGGGCCGCTGTGCGCGCGCGGGGCGGAGCCGCGCACATGACGCCGTCTTCGCCGCCGCCGTCATCGCCGCCGCCGCCGTCATCGCCGCCGTCGCCGCCGCCGCCGCTGCCGCCGCCGCCGCCGCCGCTGCCGCCGCCGCCGCCGCGCGCGCTGGAGCTGGGCGCGGACGAGCGGCTGATCGCGGCGCTGGGCGACGGCTTCCCGGACCCGCTGCAGGCGGACGCGCCGCCGTCGCCGCCGCGCCAGTCGCTGCTGCAGCTGCCGTTCCACGACGGCTGCTACTGCTACCGCGACGAGCAGGCGCAGCTGGCGCGCCTCAGCGGGCTGCCGGTGCGCTGCGGCGGCGGGCTGCCGTGCGCGTGCGTGCCGCCGCCCGAGCTGCCCGAGCTGCCCGAGCTGCCCGAGCTGCCCGAGCTGTGGCCGGTGTCGCCGCCGCCCGCGCCGCCGCCGCCGCCCGCGCCGCCGCCGCCGCCCGTCGCCGCGCCGCCGTGCGGCAAGCGCCCGCGCACCCCGTCGCCGCCGCCGCCGCCGCCGCCGCACGCGCCCGCGCCCGCCGCGCATTGCTCCGACTGCCGCTGCCCGTGCGCCGCGCTGCACGCCGCGGCGGCGGCGGCCGCCGCCGCCGCTGCCGCCGCCGCCGCCACCAAGTTGCGCAAGTGCTGCGGCGGAGACTGTCGATGCCCGCCCGCGCTCTGCCGCTGCCCGCAGTCGGCCATTCCGACTGCGTACCCGTGCCATGAGAGCCACGTGCGCTCGCTCTCGGATTCCATCGCAAGGTCCGTCGCCGCCGCGCTCAACCTCGAGTCGTCGCAGCCGCCGTCGGCCACCGCGCTGCCCGCTCCTGCCGCCGCCCGCGCGCAGCCGCCCGCGCCTTCCTCGTGCTGCGCGGCCGCCGGCGCTGCGCTGCGCGCAGACCAAGCCGCATCAGCCGCTGCTGTGGACGCCGCCGTTGCGCCTTGTTGCCGTGTGGACTGCACAACTGCCGCCAATGAGCCAAACAGCGCCGACATAGCGCCGTCGAGTGACGCTTCTGTGCCTCCCGTGCCCGCGCTCAAGTATGAGCAAACTGATGCTGCCGACTCGGTGCAGCTTGTCGCTGCGGCTGCTGCTGCTGCCATTGCCGCTGCATCGGCGCCTGTGTCCAGTTGTTGCAGCGCCGCGCCGGCCGTGGAGGACGTCAAGCCGTCCCTGCTGCCTGTGGTGAACCGTGAGCTGTCCGCACCGCCCCTCGCAGAGCTCAAGCCGCCCGTGCCGTCTCAGCCCGCCGCTACGTCGTTGACACAAATGTCACAGCCGTCGGCGACACAGCCGTCCCAACACGATGAAATCCAACCCACCGTATCTGCCTCTTCCACAGCGCAGTCGAGCCGGTCTCGACGCGCGTCCAACTCGCGTTCGTCGCAATCACGTGCGCGCGACCGCGTGTTTGCGTGTACCCTCTGTTCGTCCACCTTCTTTTTCAAGCAGAACAGAGATCGGCACATAAACGAAGTTCATCTTGGACGCCGTCCGTACAAATGCAATTACGATAAATGCAACGGCGCCTTCAAAAATCTCAGTGGACTTAAACAACATCAGAAGACTGTACATGAGAAGGCTAGACCGTTTAAATGTGACCGATGTGACAGTGCGTTCGGGCAGCGGAATCACTTGCGCCAGCATATTTTGGTGGTGCATGACAAGGTTAAGATGTATTCTTGTCCTGTGTGCAACATGTCCTTTTCGAATGTTGGCAACCGTACCCAACATATCAAACGTCGTCACCCTGAGGTCGATATTCCGAACAACAAGCCCCGCTCAACCCAAAACAAATCTTAGAACCGTTCTATAGTTACATGAAGGAGAGCCCTTCTGCGCTCGGATGTAACTTGTACAGCACAGAGACACGCGCTTGTTACTTGTGTATAAAACAGTTTTTCTTTTGCCCCGTCGCTCTCCCGTTTCTCCTTTGCTTGCCTCATCTACTGAACAGCTGCAATACAAAAGGTGCGCAGCCGGCGGTCATTATCGCGGAGAGAACATTCACCGTCTCCCCGCTCAAAACATCGATGCCGCAGATGTGCTGGTATCTACCAGCACTTTGCGCGTCCAACACTGGTCTCTCTTTACACACCCTTCCCTCCTTCTTGTCCAGCCACGACGCCTGCAACACGCAGCCAACCACAGAATCTAATGCACTGCCGATGACGCCGCCAAAGATGCCGGCTGCAATGAGCATCGCCTGTGATCGGTCTTGCCGTGGTCCAGTCAAAAAGAACGACAATCCCACAATGAAACCGCCCAGCGCAGACGCCAGCGTACCCTCCAAGGTTACACCCCCATTGGTACCACGCGGCACATTTCGCCAGGGCGCTGTAATCAATACAGGTAGTTTGCCTGGTCCCGGCATGGCGATGCCTATCTCTGAGGCAAACGTATCGCCAGCACACGCCGCAAAGAACAACAAGAACGCCAGCAACAACATGGACGCACTCGGCTCATCCGCTGAAACCGGCATATCCACTCGGAACCATACCACGTACAACACCGCGACTACCACAGCCGGTAACGAACTCGCCAACACCTGCGCAGCATTGCGATTTCCTTGCGCCGCGGTGAAACCATCTTCAATACGTCTCTTGTAGTCGGATTTGTACTTGGTGGCACGTGTGGCTGATAGGTAGAACGAAAGAAGTGTGAGACCGAATCGCAGGGAAGCCGCAAAGCTGAGAAAGCCGACGACAAAAGCTGCGACGGCGCCTGACGGTGAGAGGGACTTCCGACGGCGGCCACGGACCGCGAGTGTGGTCGCGAACAGAATGGCGACAAGGACGCGGAGCGTTTCAGACGCCGTGATCAGCGCCATCTCGGAGAATTACGCGGCGTCGGTGATAGATATTGGGCGAACGGGAATGTGTGATGATGAAGATAGAGTGGTGGATGGAGAGGACCTATTGGCCAGGTTTTTTGCGCACCCTGCTGTTCACCTATAGTAGCAAAGGGAAGACCTACTGTGCTTCTGCTTCTACAGTACAGGTATCATTATGTGTGCCAAGTGATCCTTTATCATGCCTACTGTCGGGATCTACATCATGCAAGAGCCGTCAACGGTGCCATAGTTTTGACTCGCGCATCTACGATACCCTTGACTTACCCATTCCTGAAACACTATCAAACGTGCAACACTTGAAGAAATTGAGCACGTTGAAAGTTAAAATCTGAGAGCACGCTGGGCATAGACAGACGATTTACCACCATTCTGCGAGCATCCCGTCCGCGCATCTGTCGAATCCGCAATGATCAAAAGGCTCAAGTGGAATGTGCTCCACGCTGATGACGACGACGACCCTGGTGGCTTGTCCTCCTCGTCAGACGAATCTGACCAGGAGCTATCGCCAGCAGCCGCGCTTCAAGTTCTGATGGAAAATGACCCGGAATTGAATCCCTCTGGTAATGGCCGTGCTCTTCTTCAGTCGAAAGAGTTGCAGTTACTTGCCCAGTCCCAGTCTCGCAAGAGAAAGAGAGCTTCTGACGAAAAATTAGACGACTGCAGTTCTTCAGACGGGGAGCATGATTTGACGTTCGACCTGGACGAAAACGATGACGAGCCGCAACAAACCACGACTCCGCAGTCAAACGAAGAGTCTGCTCCAGATATGGGCCATGGGTTTTACGAATGGCAGGAATGCCTCTTGTGCCCGGGAAAGAAATTTTACAGACAACAAGCTCTGAATGAACATCTTCAATCCAAAAAGCATTTGAAAGCGCTTCGGAAGCAAAGCGGCTTGAATCAGCAGCCACAGCCGGAAACGGGAAAAGAGGAGCCCGAAGCCCCCAGTGCCCATGACGCAGATAATAAACAACGCATCGAAGGAGAGAAGCGACGCTCAGCCACCCAGGCGGCTTCATCGGGACTCTTAACTCCGTCCAGGATTAAAAGCATGTGCAAGCAGAACTCGGTCCCCCTGGACAAAAGTTCTAAAGTACCTCCTGTAAGCGAGGCAAAACAGGATGATGAAAACAACCTGCGTGAAGAACAACGGCAGGAAACTCACGCAGAGGAAGCTAGAAAACGGGCAAAGCGGAAAAAGGACGCGGCGAAGCGTAAATTGAAATCTTTGAAGAGAAGAAAGTGGGAAAAGCGGAACAAGGATAAAGCAGTACCCAAAGCGGAAACCCTATGTAAATGATGTTCCTCTACATGCTGGATATGTGATAAGAAGTGTAGAAGCAATTGAAGTGGGGTCTCGGAGAGTACATGGGGTATTCATTACATGCGCCGATTCGAAACGTTTGCGACTTGCGTCCGCGAGTAATGAGTGGTGGTATCCTAAAGAAGGCTGGGGGCCAACCATAGATGACTCCGATATATGGGCAGGGTAGGAAACTCATTGTGTTTCTTCGCTTTGCTGCGGGGAAACGGTGTGCCGTTGAAGGGTTAATCCAGCCCAAGGGACGAGACGAGGTTCGATGTGCCATCACGTCACCACAAAGACCCATCTGACCAGTTTGACGTCGTCGGTACTGCACCTGCTCTGCGCAATCGTCGATAGGCTTCCCTAATCTGTCTGGGAGTGAGTGCACCCGTTTCACCGCGTTCTTTTCGCACTTCCAAAGCGGTTTCTACGACATCGCCAACAAACAGTTTACTAAGTCCCTTAATGGCGATGACATACTGATCCGATGCTTTTTGCATCATAGGGTTGAGAGCCGTGAGCACTTTCCGTACTTTCATACTCTTCAAATCACTTCGGCGATACTGCTCGTAACGGCGCAGTTGCGCCGGCGTAAGGTTTGACACTTGACTAAATTCAAATTCGCGCATCTTCATAAGATCCAGTGGAGCATCTTCGTCCTCAGGTTCTTGTGGCTCTGCGGCAGATTCAGTTGTAACTTTCAGTGAATCTTTCATGGAAGAAGGACCAGACTGTTCCCCGCCTTTTTTGTTTTCATCCTCCTTTTCAATAGCCATATCATGCTCATTTGCCGAGTCAACCGGGTCCATTTGCGGGCTTTCATCGACAATTTGCATGGAGGTATCTTCCATTGGTTCCATGACTCTTTCTTGGTCCGAATCCTGCATGCTGTATTTTCTGTGTGGTTCTCAGACTGGGCAAAGAAAGGGCTACAATGTTCACGCGCCGGGCGTTGGAAGCATTTTGTGTGAACCAAGGCCACTCGCGCTCCTTTCTTGTTCAGGTTCTGCCTGCTTCTGATGCCCTTTGAGACTTCTACAAGCGCTTACAGCTCGTTTCTTTTTCTGTAATGCAATACGGCAAAGTTAGATGTGGCCAGGGACACGCATCCTGTCGACTTCCGCTTCACGAAACACACCGCGCTGATGAGGCGCGCCCTGATGAAGAATGCATCGATGCAAAAGCTTGGTGAAGGCAAATATAGCTCGATACAGTACCCGGAGGAGGCCGTTCGATGTTACTTTCTAAGTTCGCAACTTCGTTGTAATGGGCAACAACTTGTTTTCGGGCTTGCTCAAAAACTGTTTTACATGTATGTGCTGTTATGTTCTGCCCCGACAACGTAGCCCAAGACACTTAACGTGAATCCCGTAGCGAAACAGTCATATTGAACACCATCTTAGCAGCAGAGCTTTCTGAATCGACAGTGAAATATCCGGTTCTTTCAAACTGGAACGTTTCACCAACCTTGGAATCCTCAGCACTGGCCTCTATTAAACAGTCCTTCACAACAACCTCTCCTTCCTCATTTAAGTCATTTAGCCAATCGTCCTTTAGAACTGAAGGGTCTGGGCTCTTGAACAGGGTACTATACAAACGAGCCTCGAAGGAGATTGCATTTTCCCCAACCCAGTGAAGGACTCCCTTTGGCTTCGTAGATTTGGCGTAATCCATGTCGGCAACCAGCTCTACAACCTCATTGTTTTCTTCGACCACATCTACAACCTTGATTGGATACGCATAGCGCAACATTGCGCTCTTTCCAGGAGCCAAACCGTAGTATCCTTTCTCGTCCGCCAATCTGAAATCAGTCCGTTCAATATAAACAGTCTTAGTCAACAAAACTTCACGTTTGCCCATTTCCTCTTTCTTCGGATGATTAGAGACGCTCAGAATTTCATTCTCCTCGAAGTTTCTGATAGTTACCTTCAATGGTCTCAAAACAGCCAAAACCCTCTTGGAGTTTGAGTCATGCTCGGTTCGGACCCAATGTTCCAAGACGTGCATACCAATAACGTTGTTAGCTCTTGATACGCCGATAGCATTGCAGAAGCGGTTCAATGAGTTGGGAGAATAGCCACGCCGTCTCATTCCTACCAAAGTGGGCATTCGTGGATCATCCCACCCGCGGACATATCCTTGTTCTACAAGCTGCTTCAGCTTCCGCTTTGACATAACCGTGTATTCCAGGTTAAGTCTCGAAGACTCCCAGACAAATGGACGGTAAAGGTCGAGCGCTTCTAACAGCCAGTAATACGAATCGCGTCGAATCTCAAACTCTAACGTGCACAAAGAATGTGTAATCCACTCCAAAGAGTCAACGATGCAATGCGTATAATCATAGGATGGATACACACACCATTTGTCTCCCACATGCGGATGCGGTGCATGAATAACTCGGTACGCAACTGGATCACGCATGACCAAGTTTGGATGTTTCATGTCAATCTTCATGCGAAGAGTAGCTTCTCCTTCTCCGTACTTTCCTTTCCGCATGTCGTCGAAAAGACGAATGTTTTCCTCGACAGTCCTATCTCGCCAGGGAGAATCGGCTCCCTCTTTCCGACCCTTTGAAATTTCATCACCAGTCTGATGACACACATATGCTTTTCCTCTCCTGATCAGTTCAACAGCAAGGTTGTACAATTCTTCAAAATAGTCTGAGCTGTACGTGATGCGGACTGGTTCATGTCCCATCCACTTCACCATTTCTATAATTGCTTCAATGTACTCGGTTTTCTCCACGGTTGGATTGGTATCATCGAAGCGGAGGACACATTCTCCACCCATTTTCTTAGCGTACCCGAAATCGATGAACATGGCCTTCGAGTGACCAACATGTAGGTACCCGTTCGGCTCCGGAGGGAACCTCGTCACCACTTTGCCCCCGGTTGCCTTTCGGTGCTTTTCCAAGAGCTCAGGAGTGTTTTCGGCGCTAGAAAGCCCTCGTGCCTCAAATCTATTGGGCACACCCTCAAATGGATCCGCTATTTCTTCTGTCCCTTCTTCAACCTTCTTCACAACAGGAGCTTTCTTTGTCTTCTGTTTCTTCACTTTCGGAGGTTTGGCAAGATCCGCTTCAGTTTTAGGGCCAAGTAACTCCTCTATGCGGACACGAATAAGGGTGTTGATAGCCTTTCCATCAGCAAATCGAAGCTTCTCCATCACTTTTCTCTGCATCAAGCCTGAATTGAAGCGATATCGCTTTTCCAAAATCTCAGGCTTGTTCGCTTCAATTGCTTCGCCAATAGCAGCATCAATGTCACCCTCGGACACGACTACCCCGACCCCGGCCGCGTCCTCAAACTCTTTTTCGTCTATGGTCACATCATCCAATTTCACCTTGGCATCTGGAACAGCACCGCCCGCAGCCTTGTACACACCGTTCAACCACGCAGCAGCAGCTTCGACATGAGGAGAATCGTCTACCTTTCCACATCCAATTGCGCTATAAAGAAGACTACGTCCGTTCTTACCAACGATGGAATTCAGCTTCGTTGTCGCCGTGTATAACAGCGCCGCTTTGAGCGCTCCCTGTTCTGACTTTGGACTCAGTGAAGCGCAAGTAAACGCATCGAGAAGCGTCTTCGTAGTCTTATCGCTTTTTCCAACTGTCTGAGCCAGGCGCGATTCCAAACCGAACTCTTCTAAAGTTGTAACTCGCTCCTGGGCTTCCGGCGAGACCTCTTTCGCTGAATTTGATGGCATCTCGAAGTCGTTGTATCGCTGACCGCCCTTCTTGTTACAGAGATGTGAACAATATTTGAAATGTGATCACTCAGTGACTAGGAGAGCTCGACGCGTTCGAGTCGTTCCTAACCCGACGATACAATGATACAATTTATAGATGTGCAAAGGAGAAGCCTCCCGGAATAATAGACAGTTCGATGTGCAGCCGTTCCCGTCATCAAGTCATCAATGCTGGGAACGATAGCGTTTCACACGTGGGGATCAAGGAACCGTCGTCGACAACGTGACGATGCATTGCTGGCCAGCGAACTGGCAACCATAGAGCGGAAATTGCGCATGGCTCGGCCACGCCCTTCGCGCGATATGATTGGCTGAATCAATCATTTCGGCTACCTCGATGCCCAACCCACTCAGACGGTCCAAGAGGGGGCCCCTTCTACTGTACGCTGCTCTCTTGTTGTTCCATGCTGCCATGACAACGACGTCGGGCAGGCCGCTTGCTTCCTTGCGAAACCCAAAGCTCCGTGTCTTCATCGTCGCACCCCCGTAGCTTATACCCTCTTTTTCGTTAGTTTGCATACTTTTTGACCAGTACTCATCCTGAAGTTGTCCATTTAAGTTGCAAGCTATTTACCCTTGTGCTGGAACGGGTGTCTATGCGAACAGTTGTAACAGCGGTTTACAAGGACATCAAACGAACGAGGTCAAAAACTCTTTGTCTTTAGAGCACTTGCACGGCTCTAGGTCTAGTAGGCCTCTGTTGCGGACGAAAAATAACGCTTTGAAACATGTCTAGCTGGGATGATGACGACTGGGACGCGGATCCAGCTCCCGCAGCACCAACAATACCATCTACATCCACCTACAATAATACAGAAGCACTTGGTAACTGGGATGATGAAGATCAATCCGAGGATGAGGAACCGCAATTGAAGAAACCCTCTGCTCCCATGAAACCATCTAAGCTTCGCGCAAAGGCACTCAAGGAGAAGGAAGAACAGGAGCGACAACGCGAGATAGAGAAAATAATGGCGCGCCAAAAGGAATTGGATGAAATGGACGCAGTGCAGAGAAAGATTCGGCAGCAGCAGATTGTAGAAGAAGCAGACTTTGAAAACACAAAAGACCTCTTTATGGACGGTGATGCTTCAGAAGGAATGAAACCCCCTGCAGAACCTACTTTGGATACTTTTAAGCCAGTATCTGACGCTGACTACTCCAAGTTCGCACAGATGGTGGGCGAAAGATGTTCAGAGCTGAATGACAATCCCAGAAGAACGGGACGTTACATGGATTTTGTTAAGGAAATGTTGCGCGTTGTTGTTAGGGGTCTCGGGCCAGATGACACAAAAGATCTGTCAACCTTTGTCGGTGTACTAAGCAACGAAAAGAGAGATGAATTTAAAAGATCGAAAGGCTTCAAGAAGAAGACAAACAAGAAATCAAACGTGCGAGTAGACAAGATGACCGACATGCGAAATGACGTATACGATGATTTTGCTGACGACTTCATGTAAAGCAATGATGAAGGCGTCCTATTCGTACCAAACGTTTAGGGAAGGGAACTTGAGCTCTTGATAAGAAGATGTTGCTAAATTTGTTGATTGCTGTAGTACAACAACGATGCGAAAGAAACACGCTTCGTCTTATCTGCTGATCCGTAATCGATATGCGGATGCTTTTCAGAAACTGTAGCGAGACGCACTGTCACCGATAGCACTGTGAGGGTATGTTGGTAAGGACACCAGTTAGTTTAGTGCAGCAGTACGTGTGAGAGTAAACTACAACCACGCCAGGGCCAATTGCTTCCAATCCGTTTGCCAAGAGTTCTGTAGGATTCACCAGATGGACACAACAATCATAGTACCCCAGCTTCATCTTCTCATTGACCTTTGTCGTCTCGAATTTCGTCTATCGGACGGCGCATCCGCTTTATCGCCAACCGAACTTGAACCTTGCTGATTCCCATTGGCATGTGCACGCCTCCTCGACCGACCGCCCCTTTTTCTCGGTCTCCTCGGCGGGGGCTCCTCTTCTTCGACGCGACTCTTCACTGGCGTGTCATCATGTTTGGCAGAATCAGAACCTCGGTCCCATTGTGTCGACTCATAGTGCCCATGTCGCCGACGTTTTGAGCTGCGGTGCTCGTCGGACCAGTCCGGTGAATGCGATCTTGAACGACGACGGGACGATCCGTTAAATGGTGAACGATCGCGCGCACGCTCCCTCCGACGATCTCGACGATCTCTGCCGCGTTCTCCGCGTTCTCCGCGTTCTCCGCGTTCTCCGCGCTCTCCGCGTTCCCTATCGCGCTGTCGCTCTCGTTCTGGTGAGAAGCGACGAGGAGATTGCGATCGTTCTGCAGAACGATTGTGCTGAGAATGTCTCTCATTCTGCATGCGCTCGCGAAGACGTTCCTTCACCTCCTCCGGGATGTTCAGTTTCGCAGCGGTCTCAAACTCATCGGAAGAGTCACGCGCCGACCGGCGCGAAGACGGGCGGCGACGCGAGTCGTCGTTGTCCTGGTCGGGGCGGTACACAAGAACTCGATCGCCATACTTGTTGATGATAAGCGTCTCCCGCCCCTTTCCTCGCCGGGACCGAGCGCGCTCGCCATCCGGCTGCGGTGAATGTCGACGCCTCGAGCGTCCCGGAGAAGCAGAGCGTCTCGGCGAACGGCGCGGTGACGAAGCACGACGAGGAGAAGATCGATGCGGCGAGTGTTCGCTGGGAGACCGCGAGTGTGATGGCGAGTTGGACCGCCGCGTACGACCTGCGGTGCGCGGCGAGGCAGGCTCGTGCGCGTCGTGCTGCGCAGGCGCGTCGTGGTGTGAACGCTCCGCGTTGCTCTGCGGCGGGTTGCGTTGCTTCTGAGCGTGAGGCGGTGGCTGACGCGACTGCTGAGGCTGGCGCGATGGCGGCTGCTGCTGACGCTGTTTCTGCTGCTGCTTTTGCTGCTGCTGCTTTTGCTGCTGCTGCTTTTGCTGCTGCTGCTTCTGCTGCTGCTGCTTCTGCTGCTGCTGCTTCTGCTGCTGTTGCTGGCGCTGTTGCGGCGGGTGGTTGGGTGGCAGCCACATGAGCGGATGGGGCATAAAGGCCGGCGGCGGCGGCATTCCGGGCGGAATGAGAGGCGGGGGCATGCCATGCGGAAACATGTTGCGAGGCGCAAAAGTGGCCATGGGCGCGGGGAAGTTGGAAGGCGGCGCGGAATGCGGCTTGGGTTCGGGCGGGTACAGGAAGTTGTTCGTGCGCCGAAGGCAGCACGGCGACGGAGACGGGCGCGGCGGGCGAGGCGGACGGCGGCAGGTCCTTGGCGAGCGCGGCGCGCAGCGGCTCGGCCAGATCGGGCGCGGAGAGCGCGACGGCGGCGCGGCCGAGGCTCTTGCCGCACGCCGCGTCGACGGCGAAGCGCACGTCGGAGATGGCGCGGCGCGCCGGCGAGTGCGCGCGCGCGCAGAGCGCCTCGACGTCGGCGTCCGACGTCCACCACGGCAGGTTGCTCAGCGCGAGCACGGACATGACGCGTCGCGCGCTCGCCGAGCACAGCCGCCAGCGACGACGGCAGCAGCGGGCGGGGAGCAGACGCGGCGCGCGCGCGCCGCGCCGACTCGACTGAAGGCGGCGCGCCATTCGCGCCGACACGTGGCGCGCCTCGCGGCGAAGAGGCGACAGCGCCGCCTGCAGGCGGCAGCCGCGCTCGCGCGCCGCGTCTCTGCGCGCGCAAGGGCGTGTCGCCCGCGCCCTCGCGCGGACGCGTCTGACCCAGCGTTCTTCAAGATGAGAAAATTTTTAGGCCTCCTACAAAGCTTTTGAAGCGGTTGTGTCACTTCGGTCATGCCCGATACGCTGTCACGACACGTTGGACAAGCAACAGACTATTGAACGTGTCAATAATAGTTTCGTTGCTTTCATTGAATATGATCGATTCGTTCAAAACCAGAGCGTAGGCTTTCAAAGACATGAAAGCTGTCCGGCAGACACACTTTCCATTCAATCGAGAGTGTCCGCGGCAGAAGTCGAAGGACAACGCCTTATCCTTCAAGGTCTTTGCGACCTTCTGTAATTGCGAGATACTTACGTTCCTTTGGCAGCCCTAGAGTCTGGCTCAAAAATCGGTTTATACGTGCAATGTTGCACTCTCTATATTCTCCACCCAGCTTGCAGCACCGCAGCAGAGCAGTGCTCTGTTCACGACGCCCGTTCAAGTCTGTGCACTGCTATCTGACCGTGCTTCCACTTTCTGCAACTAATTCCATCGCGTTATACTTTCGTCATCCGCAACGCATTACCTATAAGAATAATGATGTCGTTTACCATTTCAACATCTTAAAGCGCACATTATGTCCACAAACAACAATCGTCAAACGCTTGATTCGCGTACGTCTTCGAGCTCCAAAAGAGTCGGGAGAAAAAGCAGCTGGTGGTCATCAGAATGTTTCTCACTTCAGCCTGCCACTGAGGGATCCTCTCTAGGCGAAACTCTCTATACTACCTGCAATGGTTGCAGATGGCAAACCAAAGCCGCCACGCCCAACGCCACACAACTTGGTCACCATTTGGTAAGGTGTTCATTTACATCACCAGAAACACTTTTAAGGCTTCTCAAAACTCCCTCACTACGCTGTGCATATGAGGAGCTTGGCAGTCCGGCGAATTGTTTCGGATTACCGATCACTCCAGTTAAACGACGCCCAGAACATGTGGAGAATGTGAGACCTACGAAGACTACCAGGCACGAAAATCTTTCGAGCCATAATATGATGCGGTCGCAAAGCATGCAGTCTTTTCAAGTGCGTGGTAAGCCTGCTGACGACAAACAGACTCGTCTGAACAACATTCTGACTCGTTTTGTTGTGCATCATATGTTACCTTTTACAGTTCTGAGCAAAAAAGAAGGCGAATGTGAACTCAGGGAGCTGGTTAGACTTCTGGATCCTGCTCTAGAGAATGCCGTACCTACTATAGCTCGAATGGCTGGTAAAAATATACAGGCAATGTATGAGAAACGTTTACAAGCTGTTAAATCCTCAATAAGTGCGGCACTTAAACACACGTATGGAACACTTATCTTCGATGGCTGGACAGATGCTAACTCCGAAAACGTTATCAACGTTCTTCTCTGTATAACGGGAGTCGATACTTGCAGGAAGACCTATTTTCTACGCTCGGTATACACGGGATCGGCTAGCTGTGACGCAAATCTATACGAACAAACTGTGACATCCGTCTTCTCCGAATTTGGAGACATGAAGCGTTTGTGTGCAGTGGTGAGCGATAACGCTAGCGCGTGTATGAAGGCTAAGGACCAATTAGCCTTGAATTACAAACACATTATCGCCAGCCCCGACCAGACTCATGTCGCGAATCTTTTGATGCAGGACATCGGCGAGCTACTATGGGTTAAGGACATACTTGAAACTGTATCCGGAGTGGTGAGTGATCTGAGGAAACACTCCAAGCTGTACTTTCGATTCAAGCAGCTAAAAGAACAGTACAACAACGAGCTGCGTAATCAAGGTTATACGACTACAAACAGGGAACTGGACGACTACAATCGACTGATGCCACTACGAACAGCGGTTTTGCCTGTAAGAATGGCGCCTACCAGATTTGCGAGCTCAGAAGGAATGATTCATTCCTTTCTGAGAGGAAAGCCAGTGTATCAAAGACTGGTTAATTGTTCTGATTTTGCTACAACCTTGTATAGTGGTCGAAGTGATGTGAAACGCGACGTATTTGAGGCGACTGTGCGCGATAATTCTGTGTACGAGAAGGCGTTGGATATTTATCATGTGCTGCGGATTATAAGGCACTATCTAAGGATCTTTGATGATGATAGTTCTGTAATATCTGAGGTCTACCCAGCGACGAAACAGCTAGAGTCTAAGCTCTTGGCATTGCCATTAACAACTTTCTTTACGCAGGAACGGAAGGACCAGGTGACAAGCAAATTTCGTCAGCGAATGAGTGGTGCAACACAGCGAGTAAGGGTGTCTCTTTTGCAACCTATACACTTCGTGTCATATTTCTTGGACATCCGCAGTGTCAATGAGGACTTTAGGCCCTTCAGTACCGAGATTCTTAAACATTTGCGTGCGTTCGTTGCATCAGATGTCTTCCCACGAACTCAAAAGTTACCAAGCTCTGGTGGAGAAGACGGAGCAGTGCACCGACTTTTCGAACAGTTTACTTATGTGAGGCTATCTTGGAGAACGGATGTGGATAATCCAGGAGAGCGGGAGGTTTTGATGGCCTACAAAAACATTCCCGTTGTTTACTGGATGCAGTGTAGGGAAAGACCGTGGCTGAGAGATTTTGCACTGCGTATTCTATCAGTGAGCCCCTCTTCGTCTAGCGTTGAGAGGAGCTTTAGTCTGCAAGGACGAATTCGCACTCCGTCGCGAAATCGATTGCATCCTATGAAAGTGGAGAAAATGATGTTCTGTGCCTTTAATCGTGCGTTAATGAGTCGAAATCAGCGCCCTATATCGTCTGTGAGAAGGTCCCACTTCGCATCTACTGCTGATTCATCGAACAATGCGGGCAATGGAGATGGCTCCGGAAATTTGGTGTCTTACTTCGATATGGAATGCAGCGCAGCCGCGGAGAATGAAGAGCCCAGCAATGAATATGACTTGCTTGACTGGGAGCAGGTCGAAGAAGACAGTGAAGGACTGCCGGATACGAATGTCATGCGGGAGCTTTTCGGATAAAAGGGGGATGTAGAAAGATAAGCGTCTGTATACGTGTGATTATAGTTTAAATGCGATGACTGCAGACGACGGCCACAAAGGTGAAGATAAAGGTTGATGCGTAGCAGCTTGGCACACTTTGTTCCTTCCAATGTTTCAACTACACAACCTTTAGCGGTCCAGCTTCCCAATCGAAAAGACAACAGAAGTAACACACAGATCCTCATGCGCTGGCCTTGATAGCGAAACTTGCCATTGTCTGCCTGTTGGCTGCAAAACCATTCCTACGGGTAGTAAGATACCCACCAATAGACATGAGAATACCACATTACCGCCCTTTCCTTCACATAGTTCTTATCATCTTCGCTATTGTGATGTAGCCTTGACCAAGAACTGATTTGGGTGTGCCAGCTGCATATATTGCCTCGAGATACTTTTCGGAAACGGATTTGAGCGGTTCTTTCAGCATAAACTCGGCAAAGGCCATGTTTAAGTGCGACTCACACACCCTTTGAAGAGTAAAAATCAATGAATCCAGTTGGTGTAGCTGACCCATTCCCCTGCATCGTTTATTCAGCCCATTTCTCAACCACGTGACAGAGCATATGCAATGACATTTTCATAACTGATGCATCTACTCGCACACTCAAACGTTCCCCAATTGCACCAGCCAAAAGAGAGTTCATTCCATTACGAAGAACACCAAATTCATCCTTGAATCTATCAAAGATATATCTCTGGTTGGTATTAAGCAAATTGCCGACGTGAATCACGACAAAAACGTAAGTCATATATGACTCATCGTCCAAAACGCTATTCTCCGTGAACTTTCCCTACTTAAAGCAACTGCAAAGTCCCCAGCTTGATTGATCTCGAATACACAGCCAAAATGATGCCCGTAGTAGCTACTTATGTCCCTAAAACTCCACGCAAACCCGATGCCACATCCTTAAGGTAGAGAGAAGGTGGTTCCATTCCATTGGACTCCAGAAAAAGAGCAGATAGTCGAGTCCAAAAGGATCTGGCATCCATAATCAAACAAAATCATAACGCATACGCTGCCGACATCTGTTTCGTGCCCGTGTGCCTAATCTTGTGCTATTATCTGTCTCGCTCGCAAATTGTGTCTACTTGTTATTCTCTGTTAACGCCCGTGAAATCACGGGACTGTCTAGCGGAAAAAATGCGCTGGTTGTGCGCAACAGCCTTGTCCTGCTTTCGCGAGGTACACAGATCGGTTTTGCTCTGCGTTGTGGCGGAACTCTGGTTTTAGACTTGACTTCGTTAGCCTTATCGGTTTCAGTAGTGATATTGTTGGGCGTCAAATGCTCCTGTTCAAGTTTTGTGTTGCTTATTGTTACACCATACAAACAACCTCCGGGTGCATGACACAAAGGACCAAGTGATTCTTGATTGCACTTGCAGCTGTTATTGGTAACAAAGCCTGGAATGTATAACGGACTATCCGGCGGAACACGTTTGCTTGTAGTGCGTAAGAGTCGTGACCTGCTTTTCCGAATCATGAGTGTCCTTTTGAGTTTGTTTTGGTGCTCACGTCGGTTTTGTTTGTATTGAGATCGAGAGCCGGTGAGCGTAGTAACTAGACGTAATTCGCGGAGTCGGCAGTACCGACCAGAGCTGTTTGTGAGAACATCTGAGATTGGGGTGACATTGGCCTGGACTGGCCCATAGTTTTGACGCAAGACAAAGGCTGGAGTTTTGCTTCTGTACCGGAGCCTCCGGTACAGAGGGATTTCGACGGAGGCCTATACTTTGGATTACAGGCTCATCCTGCCAGGCTGGCAGCCGCAGTCTGCAATTGTGGCAGTGGCACTGCCACGCAGACACATGCAGACGTGGAAATTCGAAAGGCTCGTCAGATGTGCTGCAGCAGCACACCTGACGAGCCTTTCGAACTTTGCATATACTTTCGCATTGCATTGAAGTTGAAAACCTTTTCGGATTTCCAATTGTCTTTAAAAACGCTGAAAGTGGGTGACAGGAGGCCACCACTGGCAAAAACTTTGCACTGCACCGGGTGACGGGAGGGTGACGAAGAAAATTTTTAGAAATCGTGCAACACTGGTCTGACCCCCCCGCCCCCAGCCCGCCCGCCCACCCGCCGCCGCCCGCCCGCCCGCCCGCCATGTCGCGCCCCGCGTCCCAGTCCGTCGGCGCCACCGCCGTGCGGCGCGCGCGCACTCACTCGCTCTGCGCAGACGCCGCCACCGACGGCGCCGATGCGCCGCCGTCCGTTGCGTACGCGCTCCGCGCCCGCAAGCGCGCCCGGCTGGCGCCGCCGCCAGACCCGCCGCCGCTGCTGAGCGCCGCCAATTCCTCGCGCATCTCCGCGTCCCGCCATGTTTCGTACGCGTATGCCAGGGAGCGACGGCGACTCGACCTGCTGCCGCAGCTGGCCGCCGCCACCGCCGCCAAGGCGCCGTCGCAGACGCCGCATCAGCCGCCGCCGCCGCGAAAGCCGTTGGCGCCCTACTGTCTGCCCAACAAGGCCGATGCCGACGGCCACCTTATATACAAGCTTGGCGACGGCTTGTTACCCAGCCCAAAGTTTCCCAATGGCCGCTACAAGATTCTTAGTGATCTTGGCGAGGGTACCTTTGGCAAGGTCGTCGAGTGCTGGGACCGCAGCCGCGGCCAGCGCGTCGCCGTCAAAATCATCCGAAACGTCACCAAGTACCGCCAGGCTGCTCGTCTGGAGATTGACGTGTTGCTGCACATCAAAATGCACGATCCTGCCCAGCTTTACCACTGCGTCCGGTTCTTTACTTGGTTCGACTACGAGTCGCATGTGTGCGTTGTTTTCGAAAAGCTCGGCCCTTCCTTGTATGAGCAACTGCGGCGAAATCGTTTCCGGCCCTTTCCGCTGCAGCAGGTGCGCGCCTTCGCCTTTCAGCTGCTGCAAAGCGTTCATTTCGTGCACAACCTCACGCTCATTCACACTGACCTCAAGCCCGAGAATATTCTGCTGGCGGACCCCAAGTGCCCAAACGACATCAAGCTCATTGATTTCGGAAGCGCAACGTTTGAGTCACAGCATCACTCTGCGGTCATTTCCACCCGCCATTACCGCGCTCCAGAGGTCATTCTGGGGTTGGGCTGGACTTATCCGTGCGACCTATGGAGCATTGGCTGTATTCTTGTAGAGCTGTACACTGGCCGAGCTCTTTTCCAAACTCACGAAAATCTTGAACACCTCGCCATGATGATGTCCGTCCTGGGACCCATTCCAGATTCCATGATTAGGCGCGCAGATTGCTCTGGGCAAAAATACTTTACTCGCTTGAAAAGCGGCCGAAAGGCGCTCAATTGGCCGCAAGGAGCGTCTTCCAGGGAATCTGTGCGCTCCGTTAACAAAGTGCAAGCACTACACAAGATCATCCGCGACCCGGATGCACACGCCACATTTTTTGACCTCGTACGTCGTTTGCTGGACTTCGAGCCGAGAACTCGGTGTACATCGGCTGAAGCCCTTCAACATCCTTTTTTTCAGGACGATATACTCTGCACACCTCAGCATGCCTCTTCAAGTGCTGCGTCGACTCAACTGCAGCGTTCTTCTGCCTCGTCAACCGTCAAACGGAAAAGGCGATCGGTGAAGAGGAAACATGCGCAGAATGTGAGCACAATAACCTCCAACGCATCTTCATCGAGTTCTGTGGTGGCTGCCAACCCGCTTGTGCTTTATCAGGACGAAGATGTGCATCAGAGCTCTTAGTCGTTCGAGCACTCTTGTAACTTCCCGGTCGCTGGGCATGTATATCTGCCAGTTGAACTAACATGAACTGTGTCTATTGTTTTTCATGATCATGTTCGCCTATCCTGTTGCTATACGGACTTTTAATATATCGTCCCATCTTATTTTTGTTTACTGGGCACGCTCACATGTACTTTGGCCCTCAGCTAATAAAGAACTACTGGAAACCTGCGTCGACTCGGTTTGTCAAACTAAAGGAAAACGTCTCATTCGCTAGTTGCTGTAGACAACTCCCTTTCGTACGCGACTCAAGCGAGTTCGCGAACGCCAGGTTTGAGGAATGCGATAAGCAGACGTGCAGGCACGAGTACGAGGATATGCGTAGTGCTAGAGCGCTGAGGGCAAACCTGATGCTCTCGCGTGGAGAACTTGGGGCTGGACTCCGTGTACAAGGGTAAGGCTACGGTCGGTAAAGGGTTACCAACAGTACTGCGCTTTACAGATATTTCGTTGAGGTCGTGGCAGTAGAAGGATAGGGTGAAAGGGTTTCTGGTAGCTTTTTTTGTTTTCGGATAACCCTCCAGCCCTCTTGTATGAAGGATTCACAAACATGAATCTGGAATAGACAGAATCCGTTTATTCACATTCATGACTGCGTTAGTTTGACTGGACTGGTGCCTCTACCGGTAGCTTACAAGATGTGGACGGAAACGCGACTATTCTAGCTGTTAAGATTTGGTATACCATCGGCAAAGGGTATAGCGTACCATTTCGTGTCCTAGGTTGGACTTACTTCAATCCTTAAGCTTTGTACGCCTTTGAAAAGTGGCTTTGTGATTGTGTGTGGAAGATTCGGACCGATACCTGGCGAGTCCAGCACTGCTTCACACACCCCAAACTTACCATGCACGGAACCCATCCATGTTATAGATAGTGCAGTGAGAAAGCCCTTGACCCCCCCTCCCCTCCATCGACAGATTCTGTGACCAAGCCTGGAAAACGACTTGTCTTGGGTTGCCGCTCGAACTCGTGTCATCTCTCAAAACTGGATTCCGGTAATACACCACAGGATACATATCCGCGCAGCTTGGATGCTTGATAGGTCCAAGAGTATCTTTCCACATTCGCAAGTGGTTGAGAATATACATAGCATGTGAGGCTCCTACAAGTCGATTTTAGCAGATCTTTGAGCTGTTCCAACATGACAGTTGTTGACCTTTGCAGCAAACCGTAGAGAGCAAAGCGATTCATTAAAGCTTTCGGGTGCATGTGAAAGATTAACAAACATCAGAGCTTTGGAGTCACCTCCCAGAGAATCCTGAAGTAGGTGGGTGAGCTTCGAGTTGCGATATGGGACGTGGCCTGCTTTCTTGGAAAGCGCAGAAATTACATCTCCGAGCGCTGAGAGGCTCTTGTTAATATGTTTCGTCTCTCGCAACCGTTCTCCCTCCGCTTTGCTCTTTTCCAGTCGTTCTGAACCGGCTAGATCAATGAGATTCAAGAGACCCTCGCGGCACTCCCGAGTCCCAGCATTCTTGCCACGGACGTATAGACGGAAAACTGAATGTGAACGAGAGCTTCTTTCATTGGATTGAGTGGCTGCGGTCGCACGGTTCTTCATAGATTGGGTTATGAGCTTCTGAATATGAGCTTCGTCTTTCACGGCTTCGACGGTAAGATCAGTAACTGATGAACTCTTCTTATCTTGACTGTAAACTACCCGATGCTCCCTGGATTTGCCACCATTGGCGGAATTGTCGACGAGCAAATCCCTGATCGACTCATTGTAGATTTCCAGAAAGGAGGCTTTGAGATCAAATGTCCATCCGTCCTTTTTCATGCTTCTCGCTGTTTCAAACACTTGTTGAATGGATCGTGGTACCATTCCAAGATTGGAATCATCACCACCCCGTTCTCCTAGCATAGTATAAGTCTTTCCGGAGCCGGTTTGACCGTAGGCAAAAATGCATACTCGGTACCCATCAATAGCACTTTGAACCAATTGGGAGATTTCTTCGAAAACAGTATCCTGCGAGGATGTTGGATCAAAGACCCGGTCGAACTTGAACGGATAGCTCTGATGAATGCGAACAGAAGGTTCATTTGGAGGAGATTTGGCCACCACCCCCTGGCCCTTCTCATTATAACGAAACATTTCATCATTCGAGGATTCGATCTCCTTGCCAATCGGTGGTCGAATTCGACAGAACACACGAATATTACCCTTTAGCTCTTGGATGGTGTTGTGGAGACGTCTACGCTCTGCAGCGTCCTCTCGCGCCTGTCGCTCAAGATCTTGAATTTGGTTCTTGGTCTCTTCATTTGCGGTAATCAGTTCTTGCGTCTCTGCTCTCGATTTCGTTAAATCATTATGCAGAGCATCCAACTTCAGGTCAAGTGCCATTTTCTCCGAGTTAATAGTGGAAATCTTTCGCTCTTGTAGAGAAACTGATTCTTTGAAGTTATCGAGCTCATTGGTCCTAGCAGTTAAATCGGCCTCAAGATTTGCGTTTGCTTTTCTCAAGCTGTCTCGCTGTTGCTCAAGGTCGTGAAGCTGAGGCTTCAGTTCCTTCTTGTATGATTCAAAGGCATCAAGCTCTTTCTTTCTTTCAGCCTCACCTGCAGCTTTTTGGTGCTCGAGTTTATCTCGGTTAGTTTCCAAATCCTCGACCTGGCTTTGCAACGACTTAATGCGCTTCCTCAGGGACTCTTCAACTTGAAGTCGTTCCGATTCGAGTTCTTCGTTCTCCCGTTTTGCTCTTCTAAGCGCCGCCTCCGCTGATGACTGTTCTCCTTCTGCAATTTCAACACGGCGTATTACATCCTTCAGCTTCGTGGTAGTAGAATCTAGATCAGACTCCAGCGTCGCTTGCCTCTTCCTCGCCTCTTCTTCTATTTCTATTTTGCTACCCCGCAGCTGGTCGAAGGCAGTGTGAAGTTCGTCGAGATTCTTTTGAAGCTTTTCGGCTTCTTCATTTGCGGCTTCAGAAATTGATGGAGTATTCGCTACCCTTTCCTTTTCCAGGTGAAGCTGCTGAATTTCTTCCTTCAAAAGCTTCACTTGTTCTCTTTCGACGTGAAGCTCATTCTGAACGTCTTTGAGCAGCTTCTGGGCAATTATAAGCTGGCTCTTGCATTCCACTTTCTCTTCCATTAGTTCCTCTAGCTTTCGTTCATATTCAGGCCTCACGGATTCAAGCTGCGAAATAGTTTCTAGAAGCCTTTCACTCGCCCCTTCTTCAACAGAGTCCTTGCTTTCCTTCAGAGACTGTACAGATTGATCCACTCTTTCTAGAATAGAAGTGAACTGAGTGAAAACTTTCTTGTCTGCAGCAGGAATTGCTTCAGGTCTGGTAGCCGTAAGTCCTCTCGAAAGTGTACGGGATGCGTTCGTCCTGTTAAACGGCAGTGTGTCTCTCCGGGAAGCCTCTGTGCCTGGTCTGGAAACTGTTCTCGCTTTTGGTCGCGGTTGCTGAGAAAAGCTTCGTTTCGGCTTAGCAGCGAGGCGCTTGTTAACTGATTCACTTGCAGTGGTGGTTGATCGTGTGCGCACAGAGGTTTGGCGGCGAGATGGTGGCTCGGGAATCGCCGAGGACGCGTTCGTGGACTTGGGCGGCACTTTGTTAATCATATGCTTAGATTTCGAGACTCCCAATGGCCTCTGCGTCTGTGTCGCTGTTAAGTTGTCCTTGGCTCCTGTCAATATTTCCTTCAGCGGAGGGCGGGATTGAGACTCCATCGCAGTGTTTGTGGGTGTATTTTCCAATGACTGCGAGGGAATCAATTCGCATGAAACAGACGTTCGAGACGAGAGTTCGGTCCGAAATGCAGCTGATACTACGAATACCAGTTCAACGTCTGACGCGTCTTCCCAGAATGTCGATGACTGTCAGAGTAGCTGAGCACTGAGGAATGAGTTCTTTACCAGTCCACGAAGAAGACAAGCAGAGTGCGAAATTTCTGGTGGACGTGACGAATACACCAGTGTACGCAGTCTTCTGCTGAACGGGAGTGTTTTTCACTTCGGACAGTTGGACGTTGGTCGATTTCCCTTGGAGAGCTCGGTATACTTGTGATTCACAAGTTGTGAACGGATATATTGTGAGCGGTTTTCTGAACGTTAAGATTCTTAACTTGAGAAACTTATTGTTGTGGTATGCATGTACAAGGGTAGTTTGCACAGCTCCTCATCTTTTTGAATTCTCGGGTGAATCATTGGTTTGATTTGAATTTGAAATCGGTCATTAGCACTTTGTTCCAACGCCAGTATGAACTCTACAAGCGTATTCACATATTCATGAGAGAAAGCGAGAAAATCGACGAAGTACAAATCATGAAAGTTTTTTTAAAAAAGTTTATGATTGAGCTGTACAGTGCGAGGCACTAGTCCGACTGTAAGCTACCAGGTGGCACCGCAACAATATGTGGCAAACTGATTTGCAGTGAACATTAGTTCGCCACATATTGCACCTATATTGACATTGCCAATGTACCAAGTTGGTACTGTATGTTCTACCCTTTTCCTTGTTCGACTAATCTCCGCCCTGGAAGCCCTCCGGCTCTGCCGTGGATGGGAAAGCCCAAACCTATTCCACGCTCTGGAGTCGAGTTGGACTTACACAACCAATACTGCGTAGATCGTACCGGTAAATCCAGCCCGGAAATGTCTTCCAAAATGACAGCAGGGTAATACTTGTGATGAAAGTCTTTCGCGATAGATGTCGCTTGTCCTCTTCCGTTCAGCGTGCAGGATATTTGCGGATTTAAGATCAGTGTAAATGTGGGTGAGCGTGGACTTGTAAACGCAAAAACGAAATGAATGCTCTGCACTGCAGTCTGCAGCTCTTCCGAGATAAAAGGCACAGGCGCGTCTGCTATTGCGAAACGTTTGGAAACATTTGCCGCGCAGCTACTCAAGCGAATGAGACGCATTGATTCAGGCGGTATCTACCAGAAAGGTAGAAATCCAAACTACGTGGCAACAATATGATTTCTTGATACCGCGGTAGTGAAGGACAGAGAAAAGGGGGTGCGAACCCCTCCCTGGATGCTTGAAAGGGCTGTGAATGAAGCCAGGATAATTGGGGGGCTGCTCTTGCATGCCCTCTCTTACGATGGCGTGGGAAGCAGGGTATATGTACTGGTAAGCATCATGCTTACCGTGATTGCAATCGAACTTCTAGAACGTGCTGATTTTGCAACAGCGTTCTACTGTTTTTTCATCCTTATACTGGAGGCAATGTAGATGGCGCGGATATTGTTCAGAGCATCATGATGTAAAGCTCTCATTGAGATCGGCGTTATGCAAATTACATTCAGCACAATCTGGCGGGAATTGCACATATTATGGAGCATTGTATGCGGGCAGCAGTTGCAATATCAGTTTTGAAAGCAGGATATCATGCGAAAGCTTTCTTGGTACCGTCGGTAGCCCATGAGGGGCTACGAATTAACACTGACTGTTGCATCCACGATTGTAAGAAACCCATGTCAGTACCCAATTTGGAGCGTTTTGAAGGACCCACTCGTCGACAAATGAGCACAGCCTCACTGTGAGCGGCAGTTCGTTGCAGAATCTAGTTGTGGTGCTCATTGCAGAATCTCGTTATGATGGATCAAATTAATCATATACAGCCTAGTTTGTACGGTGAATGCCCCCGTACCAGGCAACGTATCCTTGTTTCAGATATAGGCTTCTCTTGTGGAGCCTTGTATTGCCCTAGCAACGTCGCTCAAGTGTGTTTTTGTGTGACGTATGAACATATAACACCAAAACGACAGGTCGCGACAATAAATCATGATGCGTGCGGGCAGATTCGGTGGAAGACTTTTCGTTTGCGCCGGATGGATGAATGCTGATCTGGTTGATCTTCAGCAGAAGACGCATGGATCCGAGACAAAATGTCCGAGAGAGCATCATTTTCTTCATCAAGGTATCATTATCGTTCTTCCATCGCAGTCTATCGGATTCGTGCTCTTCTCAACCGTATCGGGCGTTTGCAACCGTCGCATCAGACAGAACATGTCGTTCGCATCAGACAGGGGAGAAAGGAAGCGACCCCCCGGAGGAGAGCTCGTGCGTTTATCCGGTGAGAAAAAAAACGCGCAATTGAAGTTACTACCTCTACGAATTCCGCACCAATTGGTTTCAAACACTGCGGCGCAGATGAAGCAGTTCCAGGCGGTTCTGTTTTGGAGCGAACTTACGTAACTCGTCAACGTCTGATCACCCAATCGCAGCGGCGAAGCCAATAGAAAATGATTGCTTTTCGCTGTATCCGGCAGGGCCAAGCGGCGGTCGGGCCGCACCGGGCGTTGGCAACTGTTCTCGATAACACGTCATTAGGTTGAGGAGAACGTGAAATCAGCCAAGCGAAGAAAAGCGAGGATCGGGCTGAAGCGAAGGGGGGATGCAGAACGATTCATTTCAAGCGGCGGTTTGCGGAGCATGCAGAGTTATCTCGACAAAAATAATGCGTATCGACAAGGGGTTCGGACACGCGGTTGTGGTTGTGTATGCCAACGACGGCATGGAGAAAATGAGTGGTTTGAAGCGCTTTGACGATGAACACGATGTTGACGGCGAGCACGTTGTGGCTTTGCTTCGCTGCACGTAGGGCGTTGAGAATGGTGCTGCGAAGGCAGTCACACGTCGAACATGAGCATGGTGGCGCTCAAAGGCGTGACGTGTTTTGAGCAAAGAATCAAGACGGCGAAGTGTTCTCAGGTTTGGCGCTTAGCAAGGGCTTGGGTAAATTGGGGGCATGGAGCATTACATGACGATAAGATGGTGTCCATTGACGGATGGCAAGAGTTTTGGGAGCAGAGCATCTGTTGATGAGAGCCTATTGAAGTGAAGTTTACAGGCAAGGGAGCATTGGTTTCAAACATAACATGGCGCGATCATTTGGAAACTGTAACAAGATTCACTGAGTGTGGCTCCGGGTGTTCCCCGTGGGAGAAGGTGTTTCGCAGAGAGAAGGGGGGGGGGGGGGGGGGGGGGGCACGAAGTTTGTGGAAAGGAAGGAGCGCCGTTTTCAACTTAGCGTATTGAGAGGTTTCAAGAGAGCCGAGTGATCGTAATATGATACAGTACCGTCAAACATCAAGGAGGCTGCCGAGGGGGCAATCTGCTGCGTGGGCGGCTCCTGGATAAATGTACGTGTGCGCGGGCGATGGGCGCGCACGACCGCAAGTGGGTATTAATAGCCACGTTAGTATAATACAGTATGCAGCGCATAAGGGGGGGCGGAGAAGTGCGGCGCGCAGATAGATGGACGAGCGCGCGCGCATGCATCGCGGTTTGTGGCGCTGTCCACGCGCACACGTGCGGCGACGCCTCTTGACAGCGCACTGGCGCTGACGGCAATGGACGCCGCGCGTCGAGCAAACACGTTGATCTGCGGGCGCGCGAAGATCGCCCACGTTGCGGGTGTTAGCCGCACGGCGGCCGCGCACCGCCACCCAAAACGTGGCATTCAGCGAGCGAGCACGGCGCGCGCACGCGCGCCCCACGCGTCGGCGCGTCGGCCAATGCGCGTTGGCGATCGGCCATTCGCCACGGCGCGCGCGCGCGCTCGGCGCGCTGCGTGGCGCGCTTGCGCGGCGTGCGCGAACGATGCGCGCGCGCGCCGCCTCCGCGCGCGCCGACGCGCGCGCCCGCGCCGCGGAGCCGCCCGCAATGTGGCCGCCGGCTGCACGCGCGCGCGAAGCGTGGCGGCTTTTTGCGCGCCGCCGACGCTGCCGACGCCGCCGTGGCGGTGAGACGCCGTGCGCGAGTGTGAGCACGCGCGCGCCGGTGTGTCATGCGAGAAATCACCGCCCACTGCGTGCCCGCGCTATAAACGCGCCCCCACTCGCGCATGCGTCTCTCTCTGCCTCGCAGACTTCTGTCTTCCCTCTCGTCTTGCAAAGTTTAACCGCGTTAAACTTGAGTGCAGCCCAGGTATCAGTCGACTCCCTGCCCCGCTTTATAAATCTTAACTTTAACTGTCCCCGCTCCCTTCCCGCCTCGATCTTTGCCGCACATATCTCATCCGCCGCCTTCGAGTTTGCTCTACCCCCCCTCCGAAACGATCCGCCCTCTGGTCTCTTCCCCCTCCACCGTCGACACTCATCACAATGTTGCTCTCCTACCTTTGGGCGACATCCGTCGTCATTGCCTCATTGCTTTCCGTCGCGCATTCTCATGGTATGATGTGCACCCCTCGTCAACGTGCGGCGTATCATTCCGTCAAGTGCGGCTCCGACCTGGACTTCCCCGATGTTGTCACCGACCACTGCGCCCACTGTCTCAACGGAGGCACCGTCGCCACCGTCAAGGCCCACCTCCCGCCCACCGGTTGGAGTGTATTCGAGCCCACCAAGGACTTCTTCGGCACCGCCAACCGAGCCGGTCTGTGCGGAGACCCCATGGGACGCGTGGACCATATGATCGGTGGCGACTTTATGCCCTACTCCACCGTCCCCATCGTCGCCCACTGGCAAAAGGGTGGACAAGTCGACTTCTCTGCTGAGATCGATACTAATCATAATGGTTACTTTGAGTTCTTCCTTTGCAACTTGGATGCTTGCAACAAGCCCGACATTGACGCTAGCTGCTTTGTGAATAATAAGTGCGTCAAGCTCAATCGGGTCGCCCATCCCTCATGCGAGAACCCCTCGTCCGCCACCATCCATGAATGTGGACCTATCGACGCTGCCTACCCCGGTCGGTGGTATCTGCCGTGTCGCAATACTGGTCATGTTGGCGTCCACATTGTCGGTGGTGACTCAGGAACCATGCGCTATCAGCTCCCGCCTGATTTTGAATGTAAGCATTGCGTCGTGCAGTGGTACTGGGCCACCGCCAACTCTTGTGCTCCGCGGGGCTTCAAGGAGTACATTGAGAACTACAACTTCCCGTTCGGTACCACTTGTGACTCTGATGGCGGCGGTAGAGGTACTTACCGTGCCGACATGTCTGTGTGCGGTGGCTCTTCTCTGCCAGAGGAGTTCTGGTCTTGTGCTGATGTGCAGATCACACCCGATGGCACCAGTGCAGGTGCCGTGCAGGCTCTCGCGAACCCGGTGCCGGACCCGGCAGTGGTTGCCGATGATGAGACTGAAGTGAAGGAGAACCCGCAAGAAGTGCTGGAAATGGCTTCACAGGGATTGGAGAATGACATCACCATGACGGCTAATGAGGATTCCGGTAAGCGCAAGCAGGAAGAAATGATGGCCGCTTCTGGCGATTGCATTCTTGAAGATCAACCTTGCGATGGTGGAACGGAATGTTGCGACATGCAACAATTCTGCGTCAAGACCGACAGAGCCGGCGGCTTCACATGTCGCTTCTGGTGGAGTCTTTGGGAAGACTCCGAAGCACGATCAAACGCTGCAGAACAATAGAAGCTCTGTGGTGTCATTGCTCACTTATTTTGATCTGCTTAAATACTTGTAACCATGCGCGTTCCCTGCTGCGTTTTTGCAACGTGCTGATGTCTTCTTCAGCTTGAGTTTGAACTGGATATATCATAGGCATGTTGGCTCTGCGAAACGGCTGACTCATTGTACATACCTCTTTGATCAAGTACTGAGCATCTCCGGTGGTTGAGAGAGCACAGGCAACGGATGGAAATGGATGTAGCAGCTTGCGTGTCATATACATGTATACTGTATGGCGCCCTAGAGTTCCTATATCGGCAGACGCACCCAAGCGCTATAAGCCCTGCCCCGTCGTTAATTTTTGCGCTTGCCGAAACGTTCATGCTCGCAGTTGTTTCTACCCATTGCATTTGTCTCGGAAATACCACCAATCTTCAATTCGGCTCGGATCGCCAACTGTCTAGTTTCGATATACTTTAACATTTGGAACTGAAAGGCATTTGGCGGGAAGGGTCATGCAGATAGGGGACAAGATGTTATCTATCCCATCCTATGTTTATTGCTTTGTAGATAAAGTCAGCATACCATGCATTTGCTTTTCTATAGATGTACATATGAGGCTCTGTGTGCCCAATTAACTGTTCCTGGTACGCATTAGATAACAATGTTTGAAGACACGCGGCAAGGCTCTAAGGATACTCTGTATGCCACCCAATGTGGTTCTTCAAAGAAGTTGCCAGTCAGGCCATCATGTCCTACCTTCGGTACTATACCTATGTAAAGATACCTTTGCCAGTCTCTGTGTGCTTGAGGGCCATTCATTGCCGCTCCCGAAGTGTGGTGAAGATGGAATGTCATGAAACAGTCAAGGAAAGAAGAGACAATCGCGATAGTCTCGAAGGAAACTGCTTCAGTTTTACTTCCAACATAGAGATCACACCAAGCGTCCATGTCAGCGGGAGCCAATACAACCTTTCGAACAAGTCGTCGCTTTGTGGTCATGCATGTGCCCATGTGTGTACGTCATCGTTTCCCTCCCTCTCCACCGCCACGTTTCTTCGCCCGCCACACAAGTGGCACGTCGAATAGCAGCCACTTCGCTGCACCACGACCAGCCATCATGATCGCCCTCACCAGAACTGCTTGTTCATTCTTAAGCTAAGGCTTAAGAGTGGTTAGAGCAGTTTGTCAGGGAGAGCTTGCCTGGCAAACAAGTCTTGATTTGGGCGGTCGTCCTTTTTGCCGTCATGCATTCGCAGCAATGACTACGAAGCCGCACGCTAATAGGCCACGCGACCGTTCCGCTGATGAATGCCGAAGAATTCGGCTATCGTCGAATAGAACTGCGAACATCATGTTCTCCTGTTATTTGTCTTCGATACATGTAATGTTACATACAGTTCCAGTCCTAATAAGTACCATCAGGCCCATACTTCCCAGCGTTCCAACTCCCGCCTCTCCCTCGTCGCATGGATGCCGCAGTGGGACCGGACAATCCGCGTCTTCCACCACCACCACCATTACCAGCCTGTCTCCCGATGCCGACACTGCCATATTGACCTCCTTGCTCCGCATAGTACTGTCCTGAGCTTTGTTGCTGGTGTTGCGATACCCCACCATTGTGACCACCATACCAGCCCCAACCTGCTTGTCTGCCGTCATGTTCCTGTCTTTGACCATATGTTTGTCTCGCGACATGTTCTGGTCCTCGCATATCTCTCTGCTGACCTAAGGCATATTGATTTTGACCTTGAGACTGTGCTTGCCAACCTGCTCCAGAACCCCAAGCTGTTGGTGTATGGTGCATGTTTCCCCCTCCTGCGTAGTATCCACCATCTTTGCTGGCTGGCCTGTATGGATCAATCTCAACCCCGTACACGCCCTGTCCCCCTTGTCCCCCTTGTCCCCCTTGTCCCCATCCACGACCATATCCACCACGCCTAGTCTGCTTGGCGTGCATACCACGTACCCAACGAGGCATAGAAGGTGCTGAAGAACCTAATCCACCAAACATTGAGCTCACATCACTCGAAGGTCGGTTGATAACAGGTAGGTCGTGTTGGAATGAATCTCGTCTCCCGCGAGTTGGACCACGATTTCGTCTACCTAACGAAGACATTCGACGTTGTCTGTCGTTAAGTAAATCACGGGCAGCACGTCCAAGAGGCCCAAATCGGGCTTGCTTCCATCCACAATTTCTTGCAGTTGACTTTGTCCAATCATCCAGGTAGTTTGGCGGCAAAGTTGCTCCTGGTAGGAGACTTGAGCGATGTGGGAGATACTCGGGCACTTCAAATGTAAATGCTAGCACTTCTTGGTAGCCGAGCTCAACGCAGTCGGAAACTTCTCCAAACAAATATCCTCTTGCTTCTTCGGAGCTGATTTTCTTCACTTCGGTATCAGATGTCGAAGAAGCCTTTCTTCTCGATCTTCCCAGATGGGAGTCTCCATGAATTATGATAGAGGATCTACCAAAGGAATTTCGATGTCGCTCCTCTTCGGAAAGCTTTTCCTTCAGTGAGGACAGGGCGGAATTTAACCTGTTTTCATCGATGAAAGGTAGCAAGACCACGCCTTGCCACGCGTAGCGTTTGCCATTCAGATCGACCTCAAAGTCTTCAGGGTAGTAGTCTATGATTGGCGACTCCGGGTTCACCATCAGATCTGAGTAACAAGTGGGTAGCACAAGTTTGCCACTGGATGCGGGCATAACCGCTTGTAACTGAGAGAACGGCTCAAACGGTTTCCCAATCTCAAACTTCGCATCACTTGATACAAATTCGCTTTCAACGAGATCCGATGCAAAAGGTGCGTAGTGATAGGGGTAGAACCATCCCCATGATATGCATCCGACGTAATAATACTTCATCACCCATTGAAGGCCCTCATGATACTTACGTAGCAAACCTAACTTCTCCTGTTTGTGGTTTTCCCCCCATGCGAACTTCTGTTCGTAATAACGATCTTTCCAACCATCCTCACCGAGCTTAACAGAATCGACCACTTCAAGCTTGTTCATTTCACGAAGACGCTCCTTTAAAACCTGGTCGAATTCAGCCTTTGTCCTTTTGACGATGGCATTGGTGCCAGGAACTGAAGTAGCAGCGGGTTGATCATTGCCAGTTGACGGCGTGGGATGCTCTGGCCCGCTCGTAACAGGTAATTCAGCTTCGTTCTTGACGGCACTGCCAGAGTTTTGCCCTTTAGACGCTTTGTCTTTGAGGTGCTTCAAATTGGCCTTGATCGCTTTCGCCGCTCCAGAGTTGGCTTCGGAATTACCAAGCCCAAACACACGACCAGTTTTCCGACCAAGCTCAAACGTTGGCATTGTGTCCAAAACCGCTTGATATCCAAGGTCTTTCCTCTTCTTCTCTGTTTGACGTCGTTTCGAAGGACGTGTTTTATCTGCTTCATCAGCACCTCCTTTTTCGTTAAGTTGAGAAATATCCCGTTTTTGGCCGTGCACATTGTGGTGGTGCTGCCGCTGCTGATCTTTAGCTCGCTCAGCTTGCAATCTTTCGCGGTGAAGACGCTCTTTGAAAACGTCCTCCTCCTTTTCTGCAGCCTTCTGCAGAAGCTTTCTAACACGCACAAAATCAATCTCACCCTCAGCTGACGTAAGATATCCAATATGTACCACCTCCGTTTTGTACAGCTCGATGAGATAGTCAATCGCCCCTTCGCGGATATCAAGCGTAGGCAGATGAGGTAAGAAATCGTTCCCAACAAAGAAACACATAAAGACAAAGTCATCGATAACCCTCTCGAGGTCGTATACCATGCTCGACAGACGTGTCAAAGATAGTTCATTTGTGATATCGTCCTTGAACTCAAGTTCTAGGTACTCTCGAAGGATATGCACATGCAAGAAATGAAACGGCTTCTTTCCACCAAGTTCTGACCGGAGCTTTATAGCCACCTGTCCCGTTTTATCCATAGTGGTCTCTACTTGCTTCGAATTTGATTGCGCAGATAACGCGGCCGGAGTTGGCTGTTCGCCTTGTCTTTGAGCCCCACGTTTGGGGAAGACTTCCTCACGCAAAATGGTGAAATTGACCTCATGGGTGGCCAACGCCAGCATGATAAGGTCGGCATCAAGACCATACATTACATGTTTGATTGACGGGTCGTACCCCGGTTGCGCACGTTCACGACGGATAAATTCGGCGATTTTGTGCTCTCCTTCGCCAGGCACCGAAGCATCTGAGAAAACTACAACAACATCACGCCAGGCAGGTGAGTTTTTGACGCGTTCGGCGACATACTTTTGCAGGGCAACAGCAAGTCGAGCCATGAACGGCGTTCCTGGCGTGATCACATTAGAATCGAAGTGAAAACTAGAGGCATTGTCGCTTCCTTGCTCTTCATCGATGACTTGATTTCGTTCGGACCATTCGGAAAGAAGCTTCTTCTCTGCTTTCAGTTTCTCCTGGTGTTCCTGGGCGGCCCGAAATCTTCGTGAACGTTGTTGGTTAATCTTCGCACGCGGTGCAACGCCATCAACTGCCATGTATAATACCTTTCGAGGTCGAACAATACCGAAAATACGATCAATGTATTGACAGATAGCTTGAAACATCTCTTGCTCGTTCTTGGGGGCTGGTCCATCCTCCGGGTGAGTACACGGATGAATAATGCCATTCATATCTAGGTAAAGGTTGTCAAATTCCGTGCCATTTGGATTTGGAGCGGACGCATCGACGAGGTTCTCCTCACCGGTAACCTGGTCGAATTGAACTTGTTCCACGCAATCAATGAGAATGCGTGGATACTTCTCGGATATCCATCTGAAATACGCCGGAATACCCATCGAGTGTGAACCACGTGATAGTGAGAGCGAAAGGATCAACAGCGAATCATAAGACAAGAACAGTTGAATTATGCGCGCTACGAGACGGAGAGACGGAGAGACGGCAGGAACTCGAGTCGAGACACGCAGCGACGGGGACTGCGGCGTTTCTCCTCACTTAGCTTGTATCTCTAGCTCAATACCCGTGCTGAAGGATGTAGTGAGATCTTTCGGCCAGGCCCTTTTAATTACTCTGTATCCTTTGGTACCTTTCGTACTTCGGAGCATGAGTGGCGCTGCGTGCCATGGACAACAAAGATTGCCAGCTTTGCTGGCTGTCGTTTTTTGATGGAGTGCACGAGCCCAGACAAAGGTTCCCAAACCGGCCTTTCAGGGAAGGGGTACACGCAAACCTGTTTCGCGAGCGGTGATTTTTCTCAAAAATTTGAGCGCCGTGCCTACCTTTACCCTTGTAGCCAAAAAGTGGATCAATCAAGTGCGCCCTTGTATTGGCATCCTCAATGCGGATCACGTCGTGACTCCGCGCCGGCGGTGCTTTCTTGTTGTGGCGGAGCCCTCCCAACCCCGCTCCTCGGTAATGATTTCTAGACCATGGGCCGCGCTGATCTCGCGAGTCACAGAAGCTCATGGCCCTCAGATACGAAGCCGGTAGCGTTTCCAAAGCGAGCGGCCTGGGTCCTCGATCACATCTTGCGTGTACCAAACGTCAACATAGCCTCCACCATTAGCACTATCCGTGATGCTACGACTCAGAAAGCTCAAGTTTCCGCTCTTAAGTTGCTTGGAGTTCAACTACGCGATGCCCATACTATCAACAATAGTAGCGGTCAGATGCTATGCGCATGTATGACAAAGAGTGCAAACTCAAATGCAGTGTACTTTTGTCGAATGGCAGGCTCTGTCTTTACTGGCGTCCTGTTCGAATCGCCCGATGCTACAGCCGGTTTGGTCTCCACTGCGCTTCGGGCTGTTTTGAAATGCCCTGTTCGTCTCGATGAAGTGCAAAAGGCGTTCACACAAGTCTTTCAGCGTTTAGAAGATGCTGCATCGCCTTCCGCATCCTCAGATTCTCTGATTCCTTTTTCTACGCTCGTCACGGACATGTGTTTTATATCCGTAACTGTTGCAGACCCACACAACAAAGGATGGGTATTTGACCAAGAGACGCGCATAAGGGGTTCTCTCAGTACAGTCAACGACGTTATACAGATTTATTTGCAAGTTACAATGAGCGATGAAATGCAGACTATGAACCTACTCTCCAATACTGCAGAAAGCTCCTCGTTACTGAGCCAGCGATTGCAATCAGCGAACGAGAACAAGAGACTCTTGGAAAATGCCAGCGATTTTGCGCTTAAAGCCGCTCAGGATTTGTTGAGCGGTCTGCGAAAGTCACACCTGGAGAATGCGAGTACTAGCTTTTCTATAGAGGTGATCCCCATCGTTAAGAATCTGGTCGGAAGCTGCAAAGAACTGCTTTTATTGTCTACTATTCCACGCAATTGTGCGTTGGCTTGTTCTATTACTTATGTTACTGGTTTGCTGATCTTAGGAGCTGAAGATAGCGCTGAACAGGTGTCCAGTCTATTGAAGAGAAAAGTCTTTGTGGAATTGCCTCAGTTTCCTCATTTCTCGAGATTGTCATTACTGCGAGCCATTATGGAAACTTCCGCTGCAAGAGTAGCCCATCCGCTAATCCTATTCCCACGTGACGACCAAATTTGGTCTACAGGGGACAGCTGCACTGTGTTCGAGCGTTTGGTCCTGATGACCAAGGAGAATGGGGACGCTCACCTCAGGTATCTAGCTATGGACGCTCTCGTTAAGTGTGTTCGCCGTCGGCATCCGCTAAAACTTGGAATTCAATTGCGCAAAGCTGCCGTTATGGTGATTAAAGGACGATGGAATGAAACATTTCCAGGTACTACACTGCAGATGAAGGAGGCCATCGAGGCCCTGATAGCTGTAGATGGAAACGACGCGGAAGCAAAGGCGTTTTGGGAAGATATGGCTTTCGCCCTTGTGAAGGGAAGCTGGTATCATCGAGGAATCTATGCCCCACTCAACATCTTAGTCGCTCGTGTTGGAGCCATGCGCCTTCTGCAATGTGAACCAAGATGCCAGGATAAAGCTATCGAAGCCGCATGTGCGGATTCCCGCCTAACGAAGCCAGCAGCGGAGTGGTTAGGTGCTTTTTGGAATGCTCTCCGCTCTGAGTGTAAGAATTCCGGTACTAATTTCGCTGATCTAGCCTGCGATTCACTTCTATTATCTCTAACCGACGCTTCTCGCAAATCCCGTCGAGAAGTTGTTGCGGAACATATTCTTCCTGTCTACTTTCAAAGATTGGACAAAGCACTCGTTGAGGTTCACGCGAAGGCATTGCTAGAACGTCTAGAACGACTGAACATTGATAGTCCCCGGCAGACCGGGGCGGTTGTAACCATAATGTCTGTGGCGAGGAATCGTGGAGTGTTCGTTGGTTCCTTTGCAGAACCAGGAACTTTGCGTTTGATAACAGATGCCTTAATGAGTGCTGACGATGAAATGAGGTCAACTACGTTTGAACTGGTCGTAACTTCTCGGGCTCCTACAGAACCAATCAGACAAGAAGAGCTCGACTTGGTTCTGATGTATCTACCACTGGCTCTAACCTATAGCGCGTCGCTTTCCCATCGGTCCCGATTCAGACATGGCATGCGACGGTTTTTTGAGCGCTTCGCCGCGTGTCAGAAGGCTGCTTCCGATGGTTGTGGTGGATGGTGGACGCGTGAGCGAAAAGAAAAACATAATGGGGTTCGTACAGCGAGCTTCGAAAACATGCGCGAAATGCTGGTTGATCGACTGGTTCGATTTGAGACTGCGTGCTTCAAGATTCTGTTGGCAAATGTTTATCCTGGCGCTAGTTTCGGAAGGAGGATGAATGCGTTTGAGCTGATGATTCTTATGTCCGAAAATCTTGGACTCCGTCGTTTTCTTTCTTCGCCTCAGTCATACGGTGGCGTACTGGCAGGTATATCCGTTGGATTACTCGACGAGTGGGAAAGAACCCGTCGTTCTGCATTGCGCGTACTACTATCCCTTCCAGACATCCCTCCAGGATTGCAAACACTGTCTGAAGCGGCTGCTATACAAGAAGCTTCCATTCCGTTGCTGCAATCACCTAGACTTCGTGATGTCGACTCTGGGGCATCTATTATCAGATTTGTGTACAAGAAACTAGTTCTACCGATGGCTATTTCAGTGAAAGAAACTGACAGTTTCTCGGAGGTAAAGTGTTTCAGTTTTCCTAATGGCCTTGGTGCAAAGCCTCTATTGGAGTCTGATGTGCCAAGTCTATATTACGCTAAGACCATCTTAAACTCCTTGGAAGAGACTTTAAATCTTTCGCGTGCCAATTTCTCTGAGGCTTGCGAGTCAGGTCTCTTTCATAGCAGGTTTCGAATCTTGCGGCAAGTCTTGAAAGACTACAATTGGAAGGAACTTTTTGGTACCGACAACCTGAAGAGTACGTCCTCTCTTGTATCCAAGATTATTGATCTGGCATGGAGCTGCACCCTTGTAGCTTTGAAAGGTGTCTCTTTTGAGGCGCTCACTACGTTTTCTGGCTTCGCAGCTGGTGATGAAATGATGGAAGGCGAGCATATCTTTCTTCACGAAAGAAAGCAACTAGAAATGACAACATGTTTTCTCAGCCTGAAAGAGATTTGCGTTACTCTGGGTATATTGAGTTATGAAGTTTCTCTCGAAGGTGTGTCTTCGACATCCGGAGAGCCCCGCCTGATTAGTTCTGAGGATGTGACACGAATTGGAGATCTCTTTTTGCACGTATTTGCAAATACTAGGCACTGGGGTGTTATTGACGGGGCAGCAGAAGGCTTTCAACTCCTTTGCGAAAGGTTGCTGCTGACTTCTTGTTCCGCACTTCGCTCTTTACCGAAAATATGGTCTACGAAAATGATCCATGACGCATTAGGAGGAAATATGTACGTTCTCCGGCGCAGCGCTGGCGTACCAGCCTTAGTTAACGCAGTCGTCAATTCTGAAGTCAATAGTGACAGTCGATCTTTACACGCGCCATTGCTTGAAGGAATCGTGACATACTTGTCAAAACACCTTGAACAGTCGCACATGTTTATTGACCCTGCTAAGGTAGCATCAAACCGTTCCAAAGAGGAAGAAGGTGTTTCCCATGCGCTGAACATGTTACGATCCTTGTTTCTGAATACGAAGATCGCGAAACGTATCTTGAAGTATTTTGAGAAGACTGTCATACTTTGTGTGAAAGCATTCTGTTCCGCTTCATGGTTGATACGAAACTCAGCAACGATGCTCTTTTCGGCATTGGTTCGACGTGGGATTGGGGTTTGCATCAAGAATGAAGCTATTTCTCCGCCGTCGCTCTCCTCGTTTTCTGCAAGGACAGGAACCTCGGCCACTCTTCTTGGGCCTCGTCGGATACAGGGCGTCACTCCTGTCCAGTTCTTTTCTAGATATCCGAATCTGCACCCTTTTCTTCGCAATCAACTCCAACTATCTGTACAGCATGCAGAGAAAGGCCAGGAAACAGACTACCCTTCTCTATTCCCAACGTTGTATTTGTTGTCTTCTCTCAGTCCAGGAGCCCCAGAAGACCCAGCAACAACAGTATCCATGAAACCATTTCGAGAAGTTCTGAGAAAATGCTCTCACTGGCACTCGGACTACATTCGTCGCGTAGGAGCTTCAGCATGTGTCCTTCTTGTTGAAGACCACTTCAGCACTGCTGAATTCTTGAAGGATCTTACCATTTCTGCGATACCGATAAATCCAATTCTTGCTAAGGCAGACACTGAAGAATATCTGTATGACATTCATAGAAGAGAGAGAAGGTCACGAGGACATGATGAATATGCACAAATTCTACGTCAAAATCATCTCCACGGTGATTTATTGACGGTCGAAGCGATTTTGCAAGGGATTGGCCGGGGTCTAGACATTCAGTACATGAAAGACATAGTTCAAATGTTTGCGGATTGTATCCCCAAGAGAGTATGGGTTGCTAGCGACAAAAATCCATGCAGTTACACTCGTGCAGCAATGGTTCGAGTTATTTCTATCATATATCGTATGGCTTGTAAGATCATAGATGATCCAAAAGCTTCAGATGCTTTTCCTTTTTGTACGTCCTTCATCAATCTCTGCCATAAGTTGGATGATACACTGCGGAGAGAAGAACCTTCCGTCACACTCAAGGAGAGCTTGATTGGAACCCCTGCTTTACGAAAAGCGTCTTCTGCTTTGTCGAGGCTAAGGATCACTCGTAACGCTCAAAAAGCAAAACAGCACCCACATCTACCTAGCCTCCAATTGGCATTATTCGACATAGAAGCCACTGTTTTGACCGAGGATCCCGAACTGAAGATGATCGGCTTCGACAATTCTCGCTTTTTGTTAAAGGTCTATATCGTTGATTCCAATGGAAGAGAAATGGTCAAGTCCCTGTCAAATGAAGTGACGGCATTGTTACTTAATATTTGGAACCACGCAAAACACTGTTGCAAGACTGCGGAAGATGAAGAGCTTCTCATTTCTGCTTTGAAACTGCAAAGTACACTGTTTGACCTTGCGCGGCAGCATGGGAGTTCCAACATCTTAAGAAAACATTACTGGACCGAGAAAGAGCTCGAAAGAATTGTTGAGCTTAGCAGATATCATCCTTGCATTGATGCAAGAGAACAAACTCTAATATTGCTTGGCCAGGCAGTGAGTGCCAACCCAAGTTGGGTACGTTTAAGCTCTGCTTGGATGCAAGGGCTCGAAATTGCCGTCAGTTCAAGCAGTTCTTCAAGCCGCATAGCAGTGTGTACGAGCCTCGCAGCCAGTAGGATGGAAGTCTCTCAAACATGTGCAGAATTGTCCCAAAAGTTTGGGGCAAGAGGCTACCTCTTATGGACAAAGCTTCTACAAGACGACAATGCTGATGTAGTATCTCATGCTCTAAAAACAGTGCAAGCATATCTCTGGGAACAGCAAAGTGTTACAAAGAGTGTCTTGCCAACTCTGACAGAAATCTTCAGACGTTTGGCTGAGCAGCACAAGACTTCACCCGCCCTCTTCCACTTCACTGAAATGTTACTTGCCGGGAATACACAAGCTGAACAAAGAAGCCGCAGGCTTTTTACGCTCCTTGGAATGCTAACAGGTCAACAGACTAAACACGCAGAAGTCGAATGTCCCAAGCAAAAAATGCTTGATGCTGAAAAGTCCCAGAATACGCGGTTGTTTGAACTTGAAGAAAGTTCATTTCGTGGGGAAAGAGTAATGTGTATGCAGTTTGTTGCTCGATGCTACAGCCATATTTTGTCTACTATGCCAACTAGCAATCGGTGTCGAACGGAAGATGCTGAAAATCTGATTGAAGACCTGTTTGGTGAGGTACGCATGGCTCTTGATTGCGCGACGCAGTCAATCAATGCAGGACTCTTTGGGTCGAAGTCGTTTAGTAGTCCTGGTTTTGAAACTTGCTATGCGTCCATATTGCGTACCTTTCTCGGCATACGTTGCGTGCAAATGACTTCCAGAAACAAAAAGTCTATTGCGTTGAGGAAGATGGCAGGGGACCTCCGAGTTGAAATTCGTCGATGGAAGTCCTCATTGCATCCTGTTTTGACAATGGCAATGAATGGCCTCTGTGCCCTGGTGGATGGCAATAGAGGACCGTGGGGAGCAGAGGCAATTAGCCAAATCCTGTTTTTGTTGTAAAACAAGTGGACGTACGTCTCTGCAAGTCGAGTTCTTTGCCTTCACAAAGCATGCAGTCTCGTACCTCACTTGCGGGATGCCCATTTAAGTATATTTAGTCCCGTCGGAACGAATATTATCCCCAAAGCGAGCGGTAGAGGGGCATTGAAAGGAGAATCGAAGTACAAGGAACCCCATTTAACTAAAGCAGATCCTATGGCAGAGAGGACAAAGAGCTTGATTGTGAACAACAAGTTCGAATCTGGTAGACTGGCGAGATCCTCAAACCCAAGAAGTGAAGACTCCTTGATTTGACTCTTTTTAGCTTCATTACTAGCACCGCCAGCCCCGTTGCCCGCCCTTGAAATGCGATACGTTGCCAATGCCATAGTGGTATTTCCAAGTACGGTAAGACCTGCCTGGAGAAGGACCAGTACGCTAAGAGATGGTGCGTTATAAAACAAGTGATAAGTACATGCACAAATACCGCTCGTGTGTAATGGGAGCATTCCCCACGTGAGACCTTTCCATTTCTGATTCTTGGATGATTCGGCATATTGCCACACGAGGCCCATGGCAATCAGCCATTCAATAAGACTGGATAAATGAATAACCCAAGTCGGGAATGACAGGGCATTCTGCGGTTCTTGATGCAAAGGAGCGTATATTGACGAAGCTAGATGAAGGAAAACTAAAAGAGTTGGCAGTAGCTGAGCAGTCAGCTTTGTTGGTTGTTGACTCTGTTTCAATTCTTTTTCCAGCTTTGTAGTTTGTTTTTGTCTGAACCCAAGCACAATAAGGAGATTAGTTATTGTGAGGAGAGATTCGGCACCACCATGCAGCCAGTCAATGTTTGCAAGAATATCATGGTAATGGACCTTTGCGTATATACCTGCTGGAATCGTTGCAAACACAAAAACCAAGAGAAAGCGAAAGCCAAAATTCACAAGAGGTGGGCATTCAACCTCCGAACGGTTTAGGAAGTAGAGGAAAGTAAGATAGGGCATCAAAGACAACGCAAAAAACTGACCAGCCAGTCCGTCTATCGTGGCTGGAGAAACTGACCACGGATCAACCAACATTTTCGTCACATTGCCATGTAGCGAAGGCGAGATAACCGGCATAGCTCTTATCGGTGTACCCCTCAGAGATGAACGACGCCATCTGGTGGTCTGTCCCATTGACGAAAAGCTATAGACCTGAGAACTAGACTTTATCGCTATTCCTTGCAGTCCATATGCTGAGTTGTACGGGAGGTACCAAGACCCTACGATTGATCCCACGAAAGCGCAGTTCATGTCAAACTCGAATGCTTCCTTGTAGCATGTAAACCCTTTTGGTTTAGTTATGGTTGGCGTACTTTTTTGGGTTGCTCTTCGAAAGGCCAATCTGTATCGCGCGGCCACACGGGGATGAGAAGATATATCACGAGGTTCAAACAACCCACAAGGATAGCTGGGATGACCCTCGAGATTGTGTTGTGAAATGTTCACAGAACACGTGATTTGTCTTCCCACTGATGCTCTGGCAGGAGTGGGGGCTACTGGTAAAAACAGAAATTGCCTGGGTTTTGCTGAGATACACCATGCTGGTGAGATTCTCGCTTTCAGCCCTTGGCTGCGACAGCTATAGAATGCAAACTGCTCACAAGATTTTCGAAGTCACGGCGTGGGATACAAGTCCAGAAGAGTGGAGCTGTGCAATCCTATCTAGTCGAGACTGTTTCTCTGCTGATACGTAGTATCTACCAGCAGAGAAACAGTCCGGCGAAATGGAAATCCTTGCTTTCTCGCTTAATATCTACTTCTCTTTCCACAATATACTAAAGGGTAATTTAATTATGATGTTCTATCATCATTCGCAGATCAATGGGGGACGTGTTGCTCACCAGACAGTCTCAAACATGATTCAAGATTCAAAAAGAATTATACCCTGACTTCCTCACGTTCCCGCACACTGTTTCTCAGAAATCAAGCATCAATAACCGTAATCGTTATCGTACTCGTAAAATTTGGGACAAACGCCATCCAAATACCTTAGTCCGCCGAGCTTAAGACAATGACACTTGCTATAGGAGAACACCTCATCATCATTTTCGAAGATACAACATCCGGGAAAGTCGTCTCGGACACAAGGGGTTGGAGCCACGGACGGTGTCGACGATGGTGAAGGTGAAGGCTTGGGTGACGAGGATGAAGAGGCTGAAGGTATAGGTGAGGGAGATGAAGATGGTGAAGGAATGGGTGACGAGGATGAAGAGGCTGAAGGTTCATGTGAAGGAGATGAAGAGGGTGAAGACACTGGCGGTGGTATTTCGGGACATTTCCCTCTCGATAACACCTTGTTTAGAGGGTTGCACTTGCATGCACATTTGTTTCCCATTGTGACGTTTCCGTCCGGAGTTGAACAGCAAACTGGCCTTCGTTTATTTCCCCCGCAGCAGAGACATTTGTCCACAACTTCTCCTTGTTGACACTTTCAAGCGCATTGATTCCTCCTCCGGCGAATGCGATTTTTCAGGGCGCAGCACACCCGAGGGCCGCCCAGTTTGCCACACTTGCGATAACAACGACCACCAAATCTTCCCCTGAAGAAGAAATCAAGTGGGTGTTGCTTTATCTCAGGTAGAAGAGAGGTTTCCGTGAACTCGGAAGGTGCCATGTTTCTTGCGCGTTCGAAAGGATCTTCATTGAGCTGATTGTACTCGATGTGTTTAGTCGTTTGAAAAGACGAACGTAACCATTCATGAGGGGAGTCATACTCCATGTCGCTCATGGAGTACGAAACAGCGAGAGCCAGCGCAACAGTGACAGAAACAAAGAGCAACAACTTCAGAGATAGGCGACGAGGAAGGCGTGCGCCAATTCGTTGCGTCCATGAAGACCTCTCTCCGGTGTTGTTAAACTGCAAGGAGTGGCCCGGTGCACAGATTGCTTCATAGTTGGATGGAGTGTCCATTCTGCAGGATGAACAGAAGAAACGATTGCTCGTTGTAGAGGATGTTGAGCGGAACTGTCGAATGAGGAAGGCTGGGAACTCTCATTTATATCAGTCTGTGAAGGGACTTTTGCAGAATGGGCAAGGATTCGATGAGGAGTTTCAGTATCACAGTTTGTGCAAATGCGCAACAAGCTTTGCTGCATCGGGACGACATCATATCGTCCCCGTGCGGTAAAGCACCATGATGGTGAAACAGAGATGGTAATCGTAGGATGAAAGATGATACACTGCTTCCATGTTTATCCTGAGTTACCGGAAAAGCGGCTCAGGATTGCAAACTAAATATTAGGGTACAAGTTGGCATTGATTGGACATAATCGAGTAGCGTAAAACGTTGAGGTCAAAGATGGAACACAGGCTGGACGAGACTCGTGATCGGACCATTGCTCGCGCTCTATATCTGATGGTTGATATTCCGCAAAAGGAGCAACGAGTATGAGGAGAGGGTTTGGTGAACGACTGACGTTGTGACAAGACGTGGCGGAAGGTATTGTGATACGATTCCATAAGCGGAATTGGCGTAACTAAGAGATCTCCAAGCGATTATTCGAATTCAATATGTCCGTCAACGCAGCAAAAAGAACACGTCGCTTGATGGAAAAGTCTCGCGGACAGGACTTTTCGATATAGAGTTTGCTCGTAAACCATGTGATGGGAATACTCTGGAAAATGAGAGCCAAGGAAATGAGGAGAGGATTGGGCTTACGACTGACTTCTGACAAGATGTGGAGGAAGAAATTGTGATACGACTCATGTAGCAAACTTGGCCTACGTAAGAAAGCTGCAAGCGGTAATTTTGGTTCAAGTTGTTGGTGGACTCAGCGAGAAGAACCTGTTGCTTGATAAATTAATCTCGAGGACGGTACTTACCGATATGCTGCTCTCCAATGTTGCTTAGTATTGTACAGTACAGTTCGATAGGTGATAGGAGCCACGGGAATGAGGAGAGGGTTTGGTGCATGACTGACGTTCCGACAAGATAGGGAGGAGGAGGACGTGATATGTCTTCAAAAGCAAAAATGGCCCGAAGAAGAAAGCTCCAAGCAATATCTCGAGTTCAATATACACGTGAACGCCGTGAAAAGAACAAACTGGTTGGTGGGCAAATCTCGAGGACGAGATCTGTCTTTGTGCTGGAATGCTGGGCAGCGTATTGCGGCGTAGCGTAAGGATGCTTGTTTGGAATTTAGTCTAGAGTACGATTAACCTTTGCGCGGGGGATTGAATCGAATAGCGTAATAGCTAGAAACAAGGAGATGTGAACTGCGGGTACCTGCAAGGAGCTCGATTAAACAGAGAAGGATGAGGCCGAAGTTAACGGGCAAAGGTGCAGCGGTGTGTTGCAGCGATGCGTTTCACTGTCTGTTAGATACAGACGGATATACCGGTCACATGAGGTGTAGCTCGAGACCAAGCAAACGCTCTACGCCAAGAAATCGTCCGGATATATCTGCTGGGGGTGAACGCCGCCGCGCGTAGCGTTATGTTTTGGAGGAACTGTTGCGTGAAATGTCGCATCGTTCTCTGGTGCCATGAGACTTACAATGCGAATCTCGAGCTCTCGCTGGCCCAGCAAGCCTCTACGCGTCCCGGAGAGGGTGCCACGCGCCCTAAAGACATGCCTGCGCCGTTCTTGCGGACAACGACAATCATGAACGGCTGTGCATTTGCATGCGTCCAACGCGAGCAGAGACTCTTAATGCCCGCATCTACTTTTTGTAGCAACGCACGACCGTTATTTTCCAAACTATCGCCTTCAGCTTGTGTAAAACTATCGAGTGCTGCTGCTCAAACATGGAATATATCATGTCATCGATCGAATCAAAGAGGAGCATCATCACGTGTCATGAGGCAAGGTCGAGATGACGTGCCTTGTATCGTCAACATGACATCCCGTTCAGCCTTTCGCTGATATGGAGAATCTCTCTCTCTCTTACCCGCGCAGTATCGGATGACTATCATGGGCTCGTGAGGAAGACCCAAGTACATGTGCAACATCGGCAACAACAAGAAAAACGAAGAATTGTCAGAGTATAGCAATGAGAGTGCAAGGTATGTGCTGTTGAGCTGTTTCTCTGGTCACTAACGTCATGTTTGCGGAGCCTTTTTCTTGTTTCAATTCATCGTCGTAGAACACGGTTTAGCTTGTCCGATTCCCTTACAAAGAAAAAGTCGAGGCCAAGAGGCTTTTGTGTCGCATCGTAAAGTGCTTCTCGGCACAGTGGAGAGAAAAGTCAGCGCTGTTTAGGATTTTGGACGGATTCAATCCACCAAGGCCGTAACAACTTGGAGAAGTACGCAGATATGTTTCCGTGCCGAAGAGAAGGTCGAATGGGAACAACTGTCACCCGCATAGCCGAGCCATCATAGGCTGTTGGTCGGAAGTGTGTGAAAACGCCAAGATGCCCAACTTCCTTCGAAGGAGAACGGAATCTGTCTTACCTTGGTGCACAAGAACACACACTGGTTATGCGCATCCGTGAAGATGTAAGGCAAATGAGAGACAACACGGTGTAAGGGACAGAGCTTCGACCCATCTAACGGAGAGCAACAGGTAAGATTTTGCCCATCATCATAACTGTCGCAACAATAACTGAAGTCCATAAGCGGGACCTTGTACTCTTTACGTGACTCAACCTTGAACCTGCAATGGACACATGAGATGATCTCATGTGTCCATTGCAGGTTCAAGGTTGAGTCTCATTGAGATCCGCCTTCACGTGGTGTGTCTGACTTCCCTCCAGGAAGCGAAACGGATCTAAACTCGGGACTCCGAAGGAGACCCACACCTTTCGAGCCGAACAAGATGAAAAAATCAAAAATTGACGACGGACGGAGAACGTTACGCATACTTTAACTCAACTGTCGCGGACTTAAGCGTGCAGAACTGGCGTGCATAGCGCACAAATGGAAAGCTGATATCTTATGTTTGCAGGAAACGCATTTACGCGAAGGAGACTAGACCCCTAAGATCCAAGGATTCTCACTAGTGGGTCGATGTGACAGAAATGCGTCATACGGAAGCCACGGCGGACGGGGTGGAGGTGTTGCAACATACCAGAGACTCGATCTACGTGTAGATTTGGTAACGGACCGCGCAATAGTCAGTGGAATTGACCGAGTAACTGCAGTGGCACGGTCGAAAAAAGGTGTGCTGTCTATCGCCAACGTTTATGTTCCACCTCAAATGAAGAGTGTAAGATGGTATGAGTCTCTACATGAGCAAGATATCGTTGTGGCTGACTGCATTACATGTGGGTCATGGTATCCTACCAGGGCAGAGGCCTCAGGTATCGAGTTCGAAGAGCATCTTCGTAGCACCGGGAGAGTGGTTATTAGCACAGATGGCGTTCCGACCCATACAGACCCAGCCAGAGGAACGCAGAGCGCCATTGATGTGATAGCTGTACCGGAAAATGGCTTCACTTGAGAACATGGGAAACCACGGACGAGCCTTTCTCCGATCATCACCCTTGTCTTCTCACGTTGGATATGGACACGAAGTCGTACATTCAAAGGAAACGAGCACGTTGGTGCATCAAAAAAGCAGACTAGAAGAAGTATCAAGAAGAAGTAGAAAAACAGCTTAGCATGATAGATGATGATCCAAAAAGTAGTGTACATGAAGATTATTCGCGATTGTATTCTGTAGTGATGAATGTAGCAAGACAAACAGTTCCATTTGGTAAGAAGAAGAGAGAAGCACCTTGGTGGAATCACGAAGCAGCAGAGGCTATTCAGGAACGAGTAGCGAGATGGAAAGAATTCCGACAGAACCCATCAGAAGCGACTAAAGAAGCGTTCTGGCAAGCCCAAAAGTACGCCAGAACAACGATAGACAAACTGAAAAGGGATACGTGGCGAAGCATGGTAGGCAGTCTCAAACCGACAGACGAGGATACGAAGCTTTGGAAAGTAACGAAAGCTATTGAGGAAGGAGACTTAGAGACACCAGCACTATGTCCGCCGAATGGAGAAACTTGGCATGACTCGAGGAGAGCTCTATGGTTCGTGAAGTCGGAAATCAGGCAAACTCGAAAACACAGAACCGACAGGATCATGAGGAACAAGTACAGGAAAGCGCTGGACAAATACCGTGAGAGCACCAGAGTACCTGGGGTGTGCACAGAGCAGCAGTTCAACATGTCTCATCTGGAAACCGCTCTCAATGAGATGGAGCCCGGCAAAGCTGCCGGACCAGACGAGATTCAAATCGCGTTCCTTCAGCATCTACCACAAATTGGGAAGAAACTCTTGCTTGATCTCATAAACAAGAGTTATTTCGTAGGAACTACCCCAGCACAGTGGCGCTTATCCCAGCTCGTACCGATACCGAAGCCAGGAAGAAGAGGAAAGTTCCGTCCGATATCGCTCACATCAGTAGTGGCTAGAGTGTCAGAACGCATGGTCAACCGCATATTCATGAAGTGGCTTGAGCCGAAGCTTCCGCCCTGCCAGGCCGGCTTCAGAATGAAGCGAACAACTGATGAACAGGTGGCCACCATATGTGAGAAAGTAGCTTCAGGATGGAATGAACGGAAACAGACTTTGGCAGTATTTTGCGATTTCTCGAAGGCGTACGACAGTGTGGAGCACCACAGGCTTCTCGTAAAACTGCAGGAGATGGGATGTCCCACACAATTATGGAGATGGATAAGAGCGCTGTTAATGGATAGACGGTGGACATGCAGATGGGATACAGCGGATAGTCGACAATTTGTAGTCCCGCAAGGAGTGCCTCAAGGTGGAACGTTATCACCAGGACTTTGGTTAGCCTATATCGCGGATCTAGAAGAGAAAGTGAAGCAAGATGGTGATAACATCAACTTAAGTATGTTTGCAGACGACGTTTCTATGTGGTCAACTTGTCCAAAGTTGGAGTTATGCAAGAACGCGCTGCAACCAACATTGCAAAGATTGGAGGAGTAGTGCGCGGAGAACAACATCACACTGAATCCGAAGAAGACATCTATTGTCCCGTTCACGTACACGCAATGGAAGAAGGATAGGGATAAACTCGCTCTGAAGATTGCAGGAGAACGGATAGACTTACAGGAAAGCACGAGGTTTCTAGGAATAGTGTTAGACTGTCGACTCAACTTTCATCACCATATGAACAAAGTAGCAACAAAGTATAGGGCCCGATGCCGCATACTGAGACGCTTGACTGGCACCCGATGGGGAGCAGACTGGACGACCATGAATACTTTCAGGATTGGGCTCGTGGAACCTTTGGCCAAGTATGGAGCTTCTGTCGTGATTCCGAACGCGCTCACAGTCGCCGTAGAAGAAGTCGAAAGAGCGAGAAATGAGGCGGCTAGGATACAAACAGGGTGCGTCAGGTCTTCACCAGTACAGAAGTTACGAAGCTTACTTGATCAAACCAGCCTCTACTCTGTAGCAGTATCTCAAGCTGCCACGTTGTATGAGAAAGCAATGCGGTGCCCTTCACAACGATTGACACCAATTTTGTTGGCACTAAAGAAGGAAACCGTACCGCGTATCCGAAAGTCAAGGTCAACGTTCAAAACAGCAGCTGAGCATCGCCTTGCAGAGAGAGGTTTGTTACAACTGCCAAGAGCACTGCTGCCTCGAGAGCCCGGTTTGGTTACTACAGGAAGCATTAACTTTCACCACACATCATGCTCAAAAACAGACCCAGTTGGATTTCAGAAGCTGAAAGCAGTAGAAGCGTTGAATACATTACCAAGCGCAAGTTGTGAAACATGGATAGATGGATCCGTTGGTGCCCCTGATTGGATCAAAACTGCTAGGCCTTTGCGTACCGCCGTGAAGTGGCCAGAAGGATGGTACGCAGGAACGATGGTTTACCCGGAAAGCTATCAAAACGTTTGGGAAGAAGTTCGAGAATTTGTTGCAAAGCGAAAGAAACCCCCAGATTTCGTAATCCACTATGATGATGGACTTGATGTAGGGTATGAATTCAAAGGTGATAATGGACAGGAAATTGAAGACCGCTTTAACGATGTTCGAAAAATGGAGCCTCTTAGGACAGCAAAAGTTGGAGGGAGTGGATTTGCAATTTGGTGGGACGAGAATACCGCTTCAGAAACTGGAGTCTTCCCAGCAGGTGTTAATGTTTGCTCCTTCTTTGCCGAAGCGACAGCCTTATACAAGGCTTCCGAAAGAGTAATAGCGAGGGTACGGCAAGGATGGAGAGGAAATGTAAGATTTGTATTGGACTCACAAAGTCTAGTACTTAGTCTCCAGACATCAGTGAGAGATCAGCCTCGTTCCGTGCAGGACATTTCAGTAGTGCTCAGTGAAATTGGATCTGTTTGCTCAGTCGATGTACTTTGGGTTCCCAGTCACTGCGGATTAGAGCGTAATGATTTGGTAGATGAATTGGCAAAGGAGGGACTTAACCTTCCAATGGACATTGAAATCTCCGTGCCCGTTGACTTTGCAGAGGTTAAGCGAACGGTATCAACACGAAACAAGATGCAACCACTACTGTCAAGTGTACCGCCGAACATAGAGAAACCGGTCTCGTTGCGAGAATCCGAGGTAGCGTTGTCTCAATTGTATGTGGGACACACTCTAGCATTGCATCCACTTGCAACATACCTTACTGGTAAGAGAGCAGTCTGCAAATGTCGTCCGGGGGTACTGAATGACGTAGAACACTACGTGTTGAGATGCCCGCCGAGGAAAACGTCTAGAGTAATGTGCTTACCACCCCGTCACGATCGTCGAGGAATGAGTGTAGCGGATATTATAAGGAAATGGCCCAATAGAGTGCTGGGTTTTCTAGTGAAAGAGCGTTTCTTTCATCAGAAACGGTCCGCAGTATGTAGGAATTAGACTACTGCGCCCGTATTAGAGAGAGAGAGAGAACCTGCAATGAAAACTAGAGGGTGTCAAAATACAATTTAAATAGTATTCTAGCTATTGGGAGACAGAAATAAACTATTCGCTACACAGGCGGACAAGAAATAAATAATTCGAGTTTTATTTACTTATTTTTTATGAAGACGATTGCATCACCTTGTCTACATCAGATACACACCACAGGTCTTGATTGGCGTGCAAAAAAAGCTGACTCTCGAAATTAGATGGCAGCATACTGCCACGCCAACCTGACAAGACATAGCCTGCCTTTGAAAAAAAGCGCTCACAAGCGTTGGAGGTAGGTTGTATGAAGCGCGAGTCAATATAGCGCACAACATTATTGTTGCCCACTCGTTGCCGCTTCAAGGCGCGCTCCGCCATCGACAGGGACATGCCTGAACTACTGCTAACAGCAGTAGCATCAACTTCACACCGTAGTTTCCTTACAAAATTCCTTTGTTCCGCCGTTAGCTCATGTCCTTTTCCTCTTTGTAGTAAAACAATAGCAGACTCAAACGTTGAGTCGTAGAAAGTATCAGCGTTAAAATCTAACCTGTTACGTAGAACGGGATAATCCTGAATTGTTTCATGAAAGAGCGCACGAACATCCGCCATTGCAGTACCATCTCTCAATAATTCCAAACTAACGGACTGTAATTCCTTCAAGCGTCCACACAACACCTCAATGCAATGATGTTCAGAAACGCTAGGAATCAATTCATCCACCTCACTGCAACCAAGTTCCCCCAGTAACGAATGTAGCTTAATGTAACGACACAGCATAAGGTACGTCGAGCCCCAACGCGTAGGGCAATGTAACTTCGGCTTCAGTTTAGTCACAGTTCGTAGTTTAGCGGCGACCAATAATGTTCTCAATTTCACCATCAACTTATGTACCTTATTGACAAGCGGTTTTTCCATCGATATCTCATCCTGTACCGCAAGGTTAAAGCGGTGACTTGCACAACCAACAAGCGGAATCGATGCCTTGTTAGCAGTTGCTTTGTTAACTGCACAATTATCACCAACTAGTGCGACAATATTTTCCCAAGTTTTGCCATACAGTTGAAGAACGTAAAAAAGAAACGAGTAATGTTGATCAGCCGATAGACTTAGTTCATCCCCCATAGTTGAAATTGTCAAAATAATTCTGGAATAGCCTAAATCATTTTCCGCTTTGAACGTAGCAAACACTGCCACATAATGAGTATCTCCATTAGTCCACCCGTCAAAAATTAGCGACATTTGATCCGGCAAAGAAGAAGATATCTTGGCCTCCACGTGCTCCACCAAGCGTGAAAGGTACTTTTTAAATGTATTCAAGCTGACAGTTTGAAGTTTGCAGTGCTTTCGAATAATACTGTTAGTGACAATTGAGAAAGGAAACAATCCTTTGGATACTAGTTCCATTCACCCATACATTTTCACACTATTAGCCGGTAGCTGTAGTGCTGTAAGTGATGAAGGGTGTGCATTCTTCTGAAGAAACATCAAGTCGTTTGCATGCTTTTCGCGCACATGCGTGACAAGATTTGTAAAACCTGATCGGTTCTTTGTGCGTGCAACGCCACATTTGCAGCGCCATTTAGCGCTATCGGGCGCTATCTGTTCAAAGAAGTGTTTGACAATATCCTTGTTGGCCAGACTGCGTTCGCGTGGCGCCATGGTGTTTCGAAATGCTCTCATACCTGGTTCGATGCTGTGGGCATCATTTGACGCTTGTGTTGTTGTACTACCTCTCGCTGATCGCTGTACTGCGATCAGCGAGAGGTGGTACGACTGTAAAAAACTCGACCGTTGAATGGTTTGAACGTTCAAAAATTTGAACGTTTGTATTCCGAATAATTTGGTCATTGGGAATAACTTATTCTTGTAGGGGGTCACAGTGGAATAAATAATTCAATACTATTTATTCCAGAGTATTTAAATACAATATATTTTTGACAACCTCTATTGAAAACCCCGAAACAGAATCTGTTTCGCTGCTGTCGATCAAGCGCATCTGTCACATCGCAGTGAATTGACAATAGAAAAAGGGTGTGTTTACCGAGTAAAGGCAGTGATGCGGAACGGACCAGGTCCATCGAGAGGGACACCGGAACTCTGTATCTGATCCCGATTTAACTTGCTTCGATAGATGACAATATGGACGGGTTGGCTACGTTGCAAAGAACCAAGTGGGGCTTGGGAGATACACAAATTCTGTGAGTAGTCGCCGTAGAACAAGTTTTCATGGACAAACTTTCCCCCTCATGGCCTTTTTGCCGTAGAGTTTTCTGGGGGAAGCTTTTCAGGCACCCAGAGCCTTCTACATAGTCTTTCTGAACATTCTTGTGAAGTGCTTTCGAACCACAAGGTGGAAGATCCATCATGCAGTATATGTACACTGGATCGTATATGATCGTCATCATCATGATTCGAACGACTTCGTCGGGGCTCCTAGACGATTTAATTAGGCATACCAAATAGTTACCGTCATCAAAAACTGAATCACGTTAAAAATCGAAAACGCGTACCCCTGGTACAGAAAAATTCAGCCCCATATCTCCAAGTCAGCCTCGAACTCGACAGAAAAGGCAAGGAGGAAGAAGGAGCACGACGGCTAGTGTCTATTCGACAATTGGCCTCATATGAGGTCAATTGGCCTCATATGAGGCCGAAATTAAAATACTCATTATTTTAGTTCACTTCCTTCCATCGCAGTTTAAACCAATGTACACAGTCCTCCTTGATCTCCTCTTTCTTGGCGTCAACCAAAATCACGAGATTTTGGGACGTAAACGACAACAAACTTTGTTTACATCACAGCACTCGACACATCTACGCAACTACCTTCCAGACCAGGGCAATTATGAACAAAGGCTAATTTGGAACACCAACAACTTGAGAAGGTTATGAACCTCTTAACTCGTAGTAGCCGTTCTGTAGACCCTGTGTACCGCAAAAGCACATCGCGTAACTAGAAACGACACACGTAGAAATCAGTTTGAACAAAAATGGCCCGCTTTCTTCTTCACAGACACCTTTATTCTTCAGTCTACATCTGTTGTGTTTATTGACGTATGTTTGTACCTTAGACGCCAGATTCAAACAAAAGGGCGCCACACGCGCTGCACAAATCCATACCTCAAAGCCAATGTTCTTTTGCGCTCACCATATGCCGCAGCATGTCTTCGACGACATCACAGTCGCCATAGTGACTCCATCCATGCGTCGCACAAGCAACACGAAAAAAAGAGAGAAACGCAAAACAAAGACATCAGAGCGCAGCAAGAGAAAGCGATAGCGTTGATAGGTACCCACACTCCATATCAGACTATCCGCACTGTCAAAAATCTTTCTCTTGGCAGCATATCACGTCTCAAAACCAAGATGGAGAGGGCAAAACAAGAGAAAACTCCATATGATGACAGAATTCATGACACAAAGAGAGGCCCCAAAAAAATTCTTTCGTTTTCCGACCAGCGGATGATTGTCGCTCGAATGAAGGAAGTCGCCGAACACGTCTTTACGGTTTCCACGGAAACATTGAAATCAATCGCCGCTGATACTGCAGACGATGGTCGCAAGGGCTTTCCCAACAAGCTCCCCAGTGACGATTGGGTCCGTGCCTTTCGTGCCCAACACAGAGATGGAACCCTGCGAAAGATGGAGTCTCGCGAGGGCGCAAAAATAGCCGCAGGCAACCCCGAACATGTTCAAACTTTTGTCGATGCACTCAAACTGTGCATCAATCAGAACCCCGGTATTGCTGATGATCCAGACTTGGTCTGGAATATGTATGAAACACAGGTGTCTATAAATATGGAAGAGACAAAAACGGGGTTCGTGAGAGCAAACACACATCACGGTGGCTTTCGAATGAAGTGTGATTCGGCTGGTAAGCATTTGACAGCAGTGGTAATTGCCTCCGCTTCCGGCCATGCTCTCCCGCCGTTCTTCATCTTTGCGGGAAAGTAGCAGATGAAGAAGTGGTTCGACCAACTTTCAGAAGACATATTCAAAGATGAAACAGGAGTGCCACATTGTTTAGCCCAACAAGGATGGTTTCCTGGAGACAGTTTTGTGATCGGTACTGAGCACGGGTCAATGACGAAAGAGGTCATTCCATTTGCAATTGAGCACATAAGGAGACACGCAGCGAAGTACACGAAAGGGCGGAAAATTTTACTCACTCTCGACGGCCATAAATCGCGAACAGGATGGAAGTGGTTACAACTCGCAAAGGAAGCAAATATTGAAGTCGTACAGAGCCCTGCGAATACGTCACATTTTCTTCAAGCCTGTGACCAGTCCTTTAACAGAATGTACAACGAAACAGTGCGCGCCACATACGACGCATTGAATGTCAAAGCATTCATCGATTTTGGAGACATGGGAATAAAGCTGAAGCTCGGCACGGCAGGCTACAAAGCGTTGACAAGCCCAGTTGTGAGGAAAGCCTTCGACGTGATCGGAATGTGGCCAATGGACTTTCGCTTTCTAAGATGGGCAAAAGAAAAGTGGAACGGCAAGCAAGAGCAAGAATCTGCGGGTAGTCGGCGTTCGGATAGGTTAGAGTGCCACAAGCAGTGGGGGGATATTATGTCCGTCGTTAATCAACGGCTCAGCAAGGAGCACAAGATCGAAAGGCTCGGAGAAATTCTGTCAAACGGACGAGACCGTGTGCAGTTCCTTATTTTGAACCGCACTCCCACGAAGAAGAGTATATGGAAGTACCCCATGGAACACTTCGACAGAAATACTCTTAGTCGTGGTGCCCCTGCTTGTTATCTGACGCATGCTGAACTGATAAAGAAAAGGAAAGAGGAAGAGGAGAAAGAACGTGCCGAGGAGGCTGCTCGTGCGCGTGCGAAACAAGAAGCGGCCGAAAAGCGAGCACAGCAGGCTGCAGAGAAAGCCCGTTTGAAGGCAGAGACTGAATCGAAGCGCAAGAAAGCAGCGGCAGAGAGAGAAAAGAAACGTAGATTGGCTGTTTTGAAAAGAAAGGAAGTGGCTGAGCAACGCGCAAAAGCAGCGGAAGAGAAGAGAATGAAGCGGGAGCTGGCTGCGGCAAAGCGCTTGCGGATTGCTGAGGAGAAGAAGGAAAAGAAGGAACAGACTGCCGATGCTCGAGGATTCAAGCGAAATGGTGAGAAGCGCAGTACGGAAGAAGCTGGCCCAAAGCGTCAGAAAACAGATGCAATCAGTTCAGGAAGTACTCCATTGGTGTCTGTACCTTGCAGCGGAGCTTTGTTGTCTTCTAACGTTGACGATCGCTCCTCGGATGATGACTGCGAAGGGACTGGCGAGCCAGAAAAGCAATCCTTTACGCAACGCTTGGGTCTCGATGACGAAAGATCCGAGCAGAGTAGCGACCAAAGTGACGAGGATGATGTGGCTAGGAGCTTGTTAAAGCTTCATAACATGGACACTGATCTTCTGAAGACGCATACGTTAGTGTATCAAGATTCTGTGGGTGATCAGCAATGTGTAGATGACCCAAATTGGCTGAGTTGGTCGCTGGTGCCCAAAGAGGACGTTGTTCCGAAATGACCGGTGTCGGGCAGTATTCGGCCGTTCTCGACAGGAGAAGAAGAACGGGCCGCCGCGCAGAGAGTCGACTGCTTTTCTGCACGCTACTTTGCTCTTCAATGAGACACTCAAAGAGCTTCTATTGGAGCAGAATTGTGTTTAAATTTAACCTCTGAGCTTTGCGCTACTCATGATTCGTTTCAAATGTGTTCCAAATTGCCCTGGTCTGGAAGGTATGCCACAGGCAAATCGTCCGCGCAGAGTTGTTAGAAATCGCGTCCACAGTCGTGCACGATTGGTAGTATCCGAAACTGATTGCAAACGTTTCTTCGAAATCTAATAGGAGACAAAAATGATCAGTGGAACGGTTGTGTGCACATCTCTCAATGTCAACAACGGCCGTCGTAGAACCATCGTGCGAATCAATTCCAAGTTACTGGGTCGCTGCAAAGAGTGTGACATGAAACTTTGCAGCGTCAAAAACGGTGACCATGTCACCACTGAAACAGCACCGACTCTTCAGTGTCAACAGTAGTTGGAGACAAGAGGCGCGCAAACGAACGAACAAGGTCAGGAAATACCTCTAGGAGAGCAACGTAAAAGGTCATGCAATCCGAATGAGCAAGCCGCTCCAACACCAATCACAGAGGAAAACATTGTTGAAGCGAGTTCCAAAGTCGACGCTCATTCGACGATTTGGAAGATGCAAAGTGTACCGTTACTGCTACATGGTCAGATCCGAATGAATCAGTGAAAAGTTATTGGTCCAACCGAAGAATTTATTACTGCCTGTCATGCTCCCCGGGATCTCACAACTTTTGACTGTTTCATGTGGATATTTCTTTCCTCCTATTTAAACATTATTGTACACAAGACGAACATCAGATTAGGAAGCATGGGATTCAAGGAAACAACTGCCGGGGAGATTCTCAGATTCTTTGGGGTCATGATATTAATAACTCGTTTTGAATTCACAGATTGACGAAAATTATGGAGCTGTGAATCTTCGTCAAAGTATATACAAGCACCCGGATTGCGTAAAGCTATGGCCCGTAATCGGTTTGAGGCTCTCCGGAGATGCATCATTTTCAGCGGCGAACCTGAGGAAGAGATGGAAAACGAGGCACGGTGGTCACGTGTGTCCGACTTCGTTTCAGCAATCAATAATCATCGACGAACGTTTGTACCGCCTTCAAGCTCGTTGTGTGTGGACGAAAGTATGTAACGCTGGTATAGACTGGGTGGACATTGGATAAACATTGGACTTCCGAACTACATTGGTCTGGACCGAAAGCCAGAGAACGGCTGTGAACTGAAAACCGTTTGTTGTGGTCAGAGCGGTATACTTCTCAAAATCGAGATAACAATGGGAAGTACTAGCACGGAGACAATGGATTACTGAGAAGAATTTTGTAGAGCAACGCAATTCGCGTGGTTATCAGGATGATGCGACTAATATAGTCAGGGATGAGTATAGGAGGATGCACTCGAAAGTTATGAGTTGGACCATATTTTGGAGGTTACTTTTGGATGGCTTTCCCAGATTTTTACCTGTAATCAGGGTTTCCATTGCTGGCTAGTACGGCTAGGTAGACGCGTGTATGACACGACCGTGTGTGCATAATATGGGAGGATAGGTGGTGCACCTGAGGCGCCTGACACTGGATTAGCCACGTGTAGGGACCCCTGCGGGTGTGCACCATGTGTACATAGTTAGTTTAGACCTACTTAGGTGAGCTCGACCTCGCTGTCGCGAGCACCTTTGTAAATTCAACCCGAGCACTGCTCAAGAAAAAACTCTTTGTCGAGTAGCGCTCTTTTGAGTGGACTCTACAAGAGTGAGGCTCTGGCGCCAACCGCCTACGTAGGTTATCACTCTCACGAGTATAGCCGCGTCTGGTTACGGTGGTCCTACCCTCTCGGTACGCTTGAGGAACATCTGTCGTTGATGTCACGACTTGCGAGTCATACCCAGTGTAGAGCAAACCCTCCTCAGGGATACCGTTTCGGTAGTGGCAATCATAACTTATGGAGACGCCCATCGATGGGGAACTCGAGGTTATGAGTAGCACGATGACGTAGATCCGGACCCGGAATGTGTACATGTGTACCACTATTTGGTTGTTTGGATGGAGTGATTCTTTTCATAATTTTTAGAAGTACCCCGTGGGTTCTGGTCCGCCACTGTCAGGACTGCCCGGGACGGAAGGTGCATATGAGGTGCTTAGATTAATCTATTATTTAGATATTTTTGATAACCCTCTACAGGGCCGCTAATTCTACTACTTAGGTGATGCCTCACCGCCATCACCAACCTAGTAAAGGTAACCCGGTGTGCCGCTCTAACTATTTCGCCTGCGCGACAACTCCAACTCCTCGCGGAGCGAGTTACCGCAACACGGTCTAGTTATCCCCCGGCTCCAACCAGGAGAGTTCACGCAGTGCATACCATCATTGGTCTTGTTTTTCTTTTGTTTCTCTTGTGACTCGTGGAGTGCACACATATTTGTTACCGACCGGTACTTTCTCTCCGCCCCAGTGCTTGGGTTTGTTTCTGTTCTTTCTTTTGTTTTTACCATTGGTTTGGTTCATTACCGCCTATTTCTATTTAGTTGTTCCACCTTTGGATGTCTACATTTGGCTACAGATACCGTCATTGGTCAGCTACGATCTACACTACTGTGTCCGCCTTTCCTGGCCTTTTTCCCGTTCGGGCGTTCTTTCTCAACCCTGTGGTATAGCCTGAAGTCCTCGTGGATTTACAGCCACACCGGAGGATACGGGGTGCGCTGTCGCTGTGCAAACCTCTCTTGAGAGCGGAGATTCGAACTGCCTCGGTGGCTTTTCCCTTTCTGGGATTGCTCCACAAATTGGTCTCCCGACTTAGAAGCTTAAGAACGGGTTAACTACAGTTGGTGTTAATTGTTGTTGATCGTTTTCGATTGGTTTCTTGTTGTCCAGTTTGGATATCTTTGTTACTTTTGTTGCCATTGTCTGGCCTTGGTTTGTTGCTGTACTGAAGTAATCAGTCCGACCACGTCTGGTTTATATGGCTGGCCTTTCAGAGGGATCTCGTGAAGGTTCGAACCGCTCCGCCGCCCGCGCGTCGAAGCAGGTGTCGCGGAATCCTACGCAGGAAAAGCCGACATCGGCCCAGGTGAAACAGAACCCGGATGTCCCGGCTACCCAGGCTGGTTGGTTGGCTGTGATATCTTCCCAATTGGGTTCTCTCGTACATGAGGTTGAAGAGTTGAAGACCCACGTGCAGGTTCTCCGTATATCGAATACCGATCATCTGCAGGATATTCAAGATCTCCGGGCTCGTGTCTAGGAAGCCCAAGTTAGGGATGTTACTGCAGAACTACGCACCATGCGTAAGGATATTAATTCCATGTTGGAAGGTTTCGGTGCCCCAACCATATTCGTATCGAACATCGAAACTCGTTTCGAGACTCTCCAGAGTATGATGGAGCGAGCCCAGAGTCGCATCGATACGCTGGAGGCTACTTTCCGGGCAGATGAAGAGTTCATTGCTGCCCAAGCAAGGGAAGATTCCCGCCCTCGGGTTTCAATCCGTCATTCTTCAAAGAAGTTCCGAAAGGACCGACCGACTACGTATGAATACCGTTTGGTTCGTACTGACTCCGACTCGGACAGTTCTACTACTTCGTCATCTGACTGGTCCAATGATGGATATCGTGACCGCCGCGAGCGACCGACACGGTCCAAGGTTACCTATGCTGCGCACGGCACCATCATGACCCGCGAGAAGGGTAGGAATCACATTGGACTCAAAGAGTTGAAGCCCTCTAACATCCTGTTTCGGAAACTGTTATCGTATCGATATTATCGCTTAGACGATTCATCACTTGATCGTACTCCTCGTGGGACAGGTCGTGTGAAGGACTGTATCAATAGGATGGACCTCACGCTGAAGGATCACGCTTTCAGTGGTGAAGACCCAATTTTGGTACTGGACTTTCTCGCCCGTTTCGTATCGGAAGCCGCCATACTCATGATGAGTGAAGCCCAGGCTTTCGTGGCACTACCGTATTTCCTTAAAGAAATGGCAGAAGATCACTTTCGCTCCGTCATGGGAGTTTCCCGTGCTTCGGAGGGAGGTGTAACTTTTTGGCCGGAAGCTGTTCAATACCTTCTGAGGTCATACGCCACTGGTACTGCGATCCAGTCTGCCATCTTGGGGCTTTACGCGATACAAAACAGAAATCCGGAGAAACGGAAACCCTTTATTCGACTCGCCTCAATAAGGCTTTCCATCCTTCTGGAAATGTATATTCTCACTATGAGCGATGCGCTTTGTTTTGCTATGGTTTAGATCCTGCCATCAGGACACTTGTGTCCCGGTATCGGGAATCCGACAGGAAGGCAACCTACCTGGAACTGGTTCAGTTCGCCCAGGCAGAGGGAGATGCTTTGCGTGCTCGCCAACACCCGAAACATCGGTCTTCTAGGATACTCCATGCGGAGAACTCACCATCACTCTCGTTACTCCACCGTTCTAAGGAAAATCCAGGTGTGGATAATTTTCATTTGGCTCAAAGCCAGGGCAGACAGTCCTTGCTTAGTACGGAGTTTCCGTCAACCTCAATTTTCTCTGAGGAAGACCCGGCTTTGTACGCGGGAACACAGGTTATACCACCGAAGGTCCCATATGCCAACAACACCACAGGTTTCAGTAGACCCGGTTGGCGGGATAACACTACTGCGCAACATCGGATGGATAACCGTACGGATACCCGTCCACCCTTCGATAGGTCAACGCTTATCTGCCATGTTTGCTACCATCTTGGTCATGTTTCGACTCACTGTCAGTTCAATCTGAAAGATATGTCGAAGATTATCGAAGCTTATGAGTCCCTTAGGAAAGAAGAACGTGCGCGCGTTCCGAATTTGTCCTACCAACAGGTCCGTTTGCTGTTCTTGCCAAACACCGTTGTATCGGTCTGCAACCTGGTGCCGGTATCTCTAGGAGCTCAAACCTCTGAGGTCGTTCAGTACTCAGACGGAGGCAAAACTGCTTCGGTGGATTCGCCTTCGAAAAACTAATTTTGGGAGTCTCCCCGAACGGAGGGGCGCCCACAGAGTCGAGGAGTGTGGCGCCCGAGGCGTCATCGCCTCGCTCCCCAGTCAAGATCCTTACTAGGAAATCGGCTGAATCCGACGTGAACTCGAGACACTTTGGTGTTCTGCGTCGACCGTGGGTGCGGTATAGAAATCGCCGTATCCCGGATCAGGTTATGGTCATGGCCAAGTGTAACTACAAGATTTAAGCTGACCTTGGCTTGTCTAACCAGTTTATGGTTCGACAGTTATCTGTTCTAGATACAGGAGCTGTTCCTAACCTTTTGGTTAAATCGTTGTTGCCTGCCTCGTTACGGCCGTTGATTCGTCAAGGTCCATCGCTGGATATTGCCGATGCAAACAACAATCCGTTACGGACAGAAGGCTTCATTGACCTGATGGTTCGGCTCGGCCAATGTACAGTCCAATTGGAATTTCTCGTATGCGAATCACTAGCTGCTCCCGTTATTCTGGGCTGCGATTTTTGCGACAGGTTCGTCGAAGCGATTCGCCCGCGTTCCAAATGTGTGGAAATGGAAGATGGTTCAACCATACCGATTGTTCGGAAGCCGCTTCGGCAAGATTTAAAGCGTCAAGTTCCTCTCCCTTCCGCACAGGATAATCCAAACATGGATAGAAGTTCTACTCGTTTACAGTGTGCCCGTTCAATTTCGATTCCGGCGGAATCCCAAACCTGGGTCACTGTGAGCTCGGACCAACATGTTTTACGTGTCGTGCAACCGATACAATCATTGTATGATTCTCGTCGTCTTGCTCTCGCTAATGGAGTTGTTCATATTGAACCTCAGAAGCCTTTTAAGCTTTTGATAGCCAATTTGGGGCCTCAACCTCAATGGTTAACTAAAAACCAGGTTATTGGTTCAGTAATGCCGCATCCGGCCGCTGTAATACCTACAAAGGTTACCCTCGCGGACGTACTCGGCGTACAACACCCTGAGAAGGGGGAAGAGGAGTTAATTGCAACCGTTTCGGATGTCAGTACGCCGAACGCACCATTAGAGCCTGAGGCAAAGGCTAGTCCCCCGGGACAAGAACAGAAGGATCCTGTTAAGGAATTGGAAGAATTGAATCTGGAGCATGTACCAGACACTCATCGTGAGAAACTAAGTGATATGTTGAGGGAGTTTACCCCGATGTGGGATGGTTCCCTAGGAAAGATCTCGATTACCCAGCACAGAATTGATCTCCTTCCGAACACTCGGCTGATAGCGCAACACCCTTATAGGGCTGGCCCTAAGGCTAGGGAAGAAGGAGAAGCTCAAGTTGAGAAGATGCTTAAGGCTGGAGTCATCGAACCGGCCCAATCCCGGTGGGCATCACCGGTAGTACTAGCTCCTAAGAAGGACGGATCGTGGCGATTCTGTATTGATTACCGTCGCCTCAATTCGGTTACAGTTAAGGACGTCTACCCGATTCCACGAATGGACGAATGCATTGCCTCACTCGAGAGTGCTCAGGTTTTCACGGCCTTCGACGCAAATTGGGGATATTGGCAAGTTCCTATCCGCAAGGAAGACCGTGACAAAACCGGTTTCGTGTGCCATCAAGGCTTGTATCGTTTCAAACGAATGCCCTTTGGGCTCACAAATGCGCCCGCTACGTTCCAAAGAGCATTGGATATTCTACTGGCTCCATACAAGTGAAAGATCTGTTTGGTATACCTTGATGACATCATCATCTTTTCCAACAACATGGACGATCATTTGTCTCATGTGCGAGAAATCATGCGTGTTCTCCGCGATGCCGGAATAACTCTGAAGTTAAAGAAGTGCGAGTTTTTCACCGATTCGGTTCAGTATCTTGGACATACGATCCGTCCCGGAAAGCTTTCGATTGACGAAGTTCGTGTGAAATCCTTGAAGGAAGCAAAGCACCCGACGAACCAAACGGAACTCCGTTCTTTTCTTGGACTTTGTAACGTGTATCGTAGATTCGTTCCGAATTTTGCCGAAGTCTCTTCTCCCCTTAATGAGCTTTTGAAGAAGGGCAGGCCAGTTGAGCTGGAACCCTTCAGGGAAGCGGAAGCTTCCGCATTTCAGTCCCTTGTGGACGCTGTAACGTCACCACCAGTTTTGGCTGTACCAACTCCTAGTTTACCACATTCGGTTGACACAGACGCTAGTGCCTACCAAGTTGGTTGCGCTTTGTTCCAAACCTTGGAAGACGGAACCCGTACACCGATTGGCTATTGGTCAAGGACACTGAATGTTCATGAGAAGAACTACTCAGTATCTGAGAAAGAATGTTTAGCCGTCGTCTGGGCATTGAACATACTGCGACCCTACTTAATGGGTACTAACTTCGTGGTGCATACCGACCATTCGGCCTTCCGTTTGCTCTTCGGAATATCGGAACCCTCTGGCAGGTTAATGCGCTGGCGTCTCCGTTTTGCGGAATTCGATTTCGAAGTTAATTGTAAGAAAGGTTCTCTGAACTGCCAAGCAGATGCCCTTTCTCGTCTAGGGACTAACGCCTATACATCCGCCACGGAAGACTTGGAGATACCGTGCTTTATGGTTATGACCAAGGATGGTTTGATCGAGACGATAGATGGTGACGTGTGTGATGATTTATTCGTTACCGAATCCACGGAACCCACGTCGGGTTTCTTTGTGCCTATTACTCCTGAGGAGATGATAAGAGAGCAGTTGTCCGATCCATTCTGTACGCAGATACGCTCTCGCCTCAATGGAGGTTTTCAGATCCCGTTCGCTTTGAATAACCAAGGATATTCGGTTCGTTTCGTTAATAAGGAACATCCACAGATTGTGGTACCTCATACTCCACAGCAGAGAGTTTTGCATCTGTCACATTATGTGAAACTGGGTGCTCATCCTGGTGGAAGGAAGTTGTATTTGACTCTACGCAGAGATTTCTATTGGCCCGTAATGGCGGTAGACTGCTACGCAGTTCGCCGTGGTTGTACGGAATGCTCAAAGAACAATGTCCGTCTCCGGAAATACTCGAAGAAGCTCACGCTTTTTCCCGCAAGGGCTCCACTAGAGTTCGTGGCGATTGATATTCTTGGACCGCTACTCCGTACCGCTCGTGGTCATCGTTTTCTTTTGGTTATTACCGACAGGTTCTCCAAATTGGTTCGTACAGGTCCTTTAAGGACAATCACTGCAACGACGATAGCGCAAGCGTTCGTCCAGCATTGGGTTTTTGCTTACGGCCCACCTGTTCAGGTTCTATCCGACAATGGGGACAATTCGCTTCGAAATTTTTCCAAGACGTCTATCGTATCCTTGATGTCAGGAATCTGTTTACCACTACTTATCATCCCCAAGGGAACGGTAAATTTGAACGGTTCAACCGTACGATGCTTAACGCATTAAGATCCTATGTATCGGATCACCCTAAGAATTTGGACTTATTCACAGACGCTATTACGTATGCTTACAACACACAGGTCCATCGTGTTACCGGTTTATCCCCATTTGAGCTCGTACTATCGAGGATACCGCCTCCGGTCGCTATCGAGTCTCAACCCAAGTTAGGAACCTTCCCTTCACACCGGTTATATCGGGATACCTGGAAGGCTTGGTTAGGAAAGATGGTTCCGGTCGCTCGGAAAGCTATGTCTAAAGCACAAGCTGCCTACAAGGCTAACTTCGACAAGCGAATTCGTACGCTGTTACCCTCAGTTCTTAATCCTGGCGACCTTGTCTTTGTCCGTAAGGAATATTACAATCCTGAAAAGGAACCAAAGCACATACTCTCTCCTATTGCTGAGGGACCTTATAAGGTAGTTTCCGCCGGAACGGAGACTGTCGTACTGGATATCAATGGCTTTCATGAACGGCTCTCACGCGATCGCGTCACTGTTGCTCCCAATCCTACTGTGGAAACTATCGCTGTACCTCCACAGGGTAATTCAAGTGAAACTGAAGCCACTTCGCCGTCAGGGCCCGCTACAGTTCCGCATCGGGATCGCAGCTTGACTGATTTGCCGCAGGAGTCGGCTAATTCTTTATCTACTCTAATAGAGAATCCTGTGGACCCACACGCCCATGTAACCCCACCACCCGAGATTGTTACCGCATCGGTATCTCAGACTGAGAGGGGGAAGAGACGCATGAGGTTGTTTCGTCCTCGATACCGAGCTTCGCACCTCGCGGCGATGAGTTGCCACAGCGTGGAAATCCTCAGAACCAATTGGTTACTTCCGTGAGGATCGTTCGTCCACTACGAAGACTGTGTCCGCAGACCCTGGCTTGTCGTTTGCCGCGATGAGTTCACCGAAGTCTACCTTGTTCAGGTCATGCATAATGCTACAGAGCACACCCTCGTGGGAGACACAGCACAAGCGCAGAGCACGTGCCCACTCGCTTACTACGCTTCAGCGTCAGGAATTGCGACACGGCGTGTTCTCCCGCTTGGGCGACAATTACAGTACTTAACAAAAATTTTTCAAGCTACCCTTGTTGAACGGTCTTGTCCGTTCAGAAACGGCGCATTGCGCAATGGAAATCGGCCAATTTGGCATATTTTTGATGCATTACGGTGCCGCCGTCGCCCACCGCAATGAGCGGCGGGGCACAAGGACACTTGGTGTGTTGCACAGCCAATGGGATTCGTTTGCACACGCCCACGTGTCAGAAATCATGTCCAATGTGGATTGAGTGCACTACCAATGAAAATGGTTTGCTCACTTCCACGTGGCAGATGGACGAACCAATTAGATGGTGTTGCACAACAGGAATGTTTGGAAGTGCACATGGCCACTTGGCAGTTGTTCCCTCAATAGGAATCAGTTGCACAGAGCCACGTGTGTGGTGTTCCAACCAATGGAATTGCTTTGCACTTGCAGGCAACACGGCGCGTAACCGCCGAGCTTCACCGTCAGAACGGTCAACTCCCGTGATATCGACAGGAATACTCGTATTCGAGATGCGATAACTTCGCACTACGCAGTCCAATTCGTATGGAATTTAACTTGTGACAATCAGCTCGTCGCCCTCTTTCAGGGAATACCTTGTTTGGTTAATCTGCGCTTGAGACTATCGAACAACACGACAGTTGAATCGATACATCGATGCTTAATTGTGGAACCACTACTGGTTGTTGAAAGAGTCAATACGCCGTCAGGGCTGGACTCTTATACCCGCATCATCTTGGGAACTCCGTTAGGAGACAGTAGGGTGAATTCAACGACCGACCAAGCGGTCTATCCACGTGAGTACGTTGTGGAGAAACTTGTGAATCTAAACAAGCTCCAAATGGAAAGTGGCTTTATCGCGTGCGATGGTATGGATTTCCGGCATCGGAAGACACCCACGAGCCTGTGAGACACCTGCCTAGGTCTTTCATCGTTCGCTGTCACCGACGCACCGGTACACCACTACCGCCCAACATCGGCGAACCCAAACTGGGTGACGCTACTGTAGCAATGACGCGCGTAGCCCGCAAAGGGAACTCTCGTTGCTCGAGAATGAGAAGAAGAAGAACTTGAAGTAGTTGCTCTATGAAGAGAAGAAGAAGATGAACTTGCGAATGAAGTTGAAGGATAGTTACCATGGAATGGTCTACCAATTATGGTCATGAAGATTTACCGATAACGGTCATTATGAAGATTCAAGGAAGAAGAAGAAGAAGAAGATCTACGAAGAGGAAGCAAAGAAGACTTATCAGAAGTTTACCACTAGTTGTTGGTTTTTTTATTTCGTTTACCTATCATTCAGGTGATGTAGTTGGTCAACGCCAAGCGTTCCCGAGCATCCCACAAAGGAAGTTCCTCATGATTGGAAGTACTGCGCCGCGAATGCGCGCAACTCTCCGTCGTGGAAACGTTCCCGGGAATGTTCACACCCATTGAGGTCAGGAACTGGTGATGGTAACCGCTTCTGGGTCAGCCACCACGGGATTGTCCATAGCTGGGTTGTAGCCAAAGTCCGCACCCGGAGCGCCCATTCCACATCTTGGTCAACGCTCACTGCGTCGTAGTGCATCATTGGATCGTCGAGGTCGGCCGGCGGTGCGAACTCGTCAGCATCGACATACCCCCTCGGGTACCATGAGGAATGATACGCGGTGCGTCTCGAATGGCCGCAGGCGAACATAACACGCCCTCGTAGGGATCGTAATAGACGAAATCACAGGCTCGGTAACTCCTACGTCCTGGAGAACGGTCGAAGACCCTAGGCTGGCCACGACCACGCTGGTTAAAAGGCACGGTGTCCCAATTCACGCTGTCAATGACATCGACCAGGTATCTGAGTTCTTCCAAGTTGGACTCACCCCCAAGGGGAACTCGTAGGTCGAGCGTACGAAGATTGTTCCGTAGTGCCATCGGAAGATACCAGATTCGGCACTGGTCATGCGCTTCCCATAGGAGGAACACGGCCACACGGGCAATCCATTCGGTTAGGAACACGGACCAGTAACCGCTTTGTCGGTTGGCCAAGAGCTTCGAACCTAGGTAGGTCAAGCACGGAGGCAACTCTGGGAGACATCCACGAGGAACTTCCACCATACCCCACCAATCGGGCAGGGCTCGGTAACGTCCATGAAGGAATCGCGCTGCGATCGCTCGAGCTTCCACGTTCTGGTAAGGAACCAAGAATCCGAATTCGGAACGAGCCTTGCGCTCATACCGGACGCGGTCATGCAAGTAATCGCCTCGCGGCTTGCTTCGCATATACCGGAACTCGGCACGGAGCAACGGTCGCTCCCAGCACAACAATTCCTCACGGACAACCGGCGCGCTAATCCATCAAACTGTTGGATTGTCCCCGCAAGGGCAGCCAGTTGGCACCGTAAGATTCTTCTCCGCGAGTTCGGAAGATGGCAACATCGAACCCGTACTCGGGCGGAATGAGGGTATTACCAGGGGTACGGACCAAGCGTTGGTATGCGATTCTCGCCATGTTACTTCTCGCGTCATCACGAGTCTGACCATGTCTCACGGGAGATGACCAAGAGGTATCGCTACGCGCACGCGCCAATCCACGACTGGGCAACCGCAACTGGAAGGTCACCAGGGAGTACACCATTCTGGCATACGAGTCCAACAATGCGGCGTCATTTACCGCTACGGTATGGAACCAAGGTGCCCGGGAATATAATCGGGGGTCTTGCAAGGGATCGCAGTTGATCAGTACGCTACGCGGAATCCAAGTTGGAATTGCCGGCACGGTAGGCATAGGATCGGATGCGTTCCACGCGCCCACGTCCAGGGCTTGACCAAGCGGTACTGTTGGAGCAGAGGAACGAACAGAAACCGGTATGAATCTGACCCATCAGGGGATTTGAAGGCCCCGCACCAGGGAAGGTCCAGCGTTCTGGAAGGTCCCGCTGCGGACGGAGTCTGCTGTCCGGAAGACGGAGGAATCTGTTGGTTAAATTGCTTTCCGACATCGGAGATTTCGGAGGAGAAAGTAGGAAAGGTATAGGTACACTCGCGTTCGAGAGGTCTGGAGAGACTGGTGTGATATCCGAGTGTGGATCTATGGAAGCCGAGCGTTCGGAACCCGCCATCGCGGTCGGATATTTATACTGATGTCCGCACGGAACTCGTCGTCAACCAGGGTGGTTTCCTCTTGAGAAGAGGATGTGTAGAGCAAACCCTCTCGGGATACCGTTTCGGTAGTGGCAATCATAACGTATGAGACGCCATCGATGGGGAACTCGAGGTTATGAGTAGCACGATGACGTGATCCGGACCCGGAATGTGTACATGTGTACCACTATTTGGTTGTTTGGATGGAGTGATTCTTTTCATAATTTTTAGAAGTACCCCGTGGGTTCTGGTCCGCCACTGTCAGGACTGCCCGGGACGGAAGGTGCATATGAGGTGCTTAGATTAATCTATTATTTAGATATTTTTGATAACCCTCTACAGGGCCGCTAATTCTACTACTTAGGTGATGCCTCACCGCCATCACCAACCTAGTAAAGGTAACCCGGTGTGCCGCTCTAACTATTTCGCCTGCGCGACAACTCCAACTCCTCGCGGAGCGAGTTACCGCAACACGGTCTAGTTATCCCCCGGCTCCAACCAGGAGAGTTCACGCAGTGCATACCATCATTGGTCTTGTTTTTCTTTTGTTTCTCTTGTGACTCGTGGAGTGCACACATATTTGTTACCGACCGGTACTTTCTCTCCGCCCCAGTGCTTGGGTTTGTTTCTGTTCTTTCTTTTGTTTTTACCATTGGTTTGGTTCATTACCGCCTATTTCTATTTAGTTGTTCCACCTTTGGATGTCTACATTTGGCTACAGATACCGTCATTGGTCAGCTACGATCTACACTACTGTGTCCGCCTTTCCTGGCCTTTTTCCCGTTCGGGCGTTCTTTCTCAACCCTGTGGTATAGCCTGAAGTTCTCGTGGATTTACACCCACACCGGAGGATACGGGGTGCGCTGTCGCTGTGCGAACCTCTCTTGAGAGCAGGGATTCGAACTGCCTCGGTGGCTTTTCCCTTTCTGGAATTGGTCCACACCAAGGAGGTATCAGACTAGATTACGAAGTGATCCGACTCTGTATAGAGTTTCGCCGTGGTTACGGAACCCCGTGCATCCCTGTTGGAGGATCTCGCCCCGCTCCGGGCACAGTGCCGAGGGGGCTCTACCCGTCGCGTGTGGGTGTTGGTTGTTCGTTTTTGTTGTGTGTTGCTTTCCCTCTCGGGACTACACCTGTCATTGGTAGTGACGCCTCGTTGCCGATACTACCCCATCTCTGGATTTTCTCATCGTTTCCCCACGATCGTACCTGGCACCTCTGTAGGTATAGCCAGTCGCCACTTCGGTCTTACACCCGATCTACGGTGGTACAGAGGGCTCTGTCACTGGTCTACCATCTCGCAAGAGAGCGGACCTTCGGGCAGTCTGGTGGGTTTTCACTCTTCCGAGTTTGCCCCACAAATTTCAGCATGGCACATCTGCTCTGTTGATATTGGTTCAAGATTGGTTTGGGAGTGATCGTCTCGTGTGCGCTGATTCCTATTTTGCTTCTGTTGAAACAGCAGAATCTCTTTTGAAAAAGAGGATGCGATTTATTGGTGTTATTAGAAACGCTACAAGATGGTTTCCTATGAAGCGATTGTCAGAACAAACTATTACGAATCGTGGAGAGCATGTATCAATGGTTCCGAAGCTTATTGAAATTGAAAAAGAAATGATGGCTGTTCTTTGGGTGGATCGGGAAAGAATATACTTTATCAGCGCATACGTTTTGACCAATCCATGCACTCCAATCAATCGTACTCGCTGGAGACACGTGAACGGGACGGCCAAAAAGCTTTCTCTTTCGATATCCATCCCAGATGTTTGTGAAAAATATTACGATGCATGCTCTAAAAGCGATCGTCACAATCGTTGTAGACAGGATGACCTCAAAATCGAGAGGAAATTTGAAGTCAAAGAATGGTCTTTCCGGGTTAATACAACTTTATTTGCAATGTGTGCGGTAGATGTCTGGAATCTTTACAAAAGTTCTACTGGAAATTTAAGAAACCTATCACCACATTCTTTCTATCGCAAACTGGAAGACCAGCTAATTGAAAACAACTGGGATTCTATTGGTCGAATCAGAAGAAATCCTGAAGAAAAGGTTGATTCTAGCTTGCCAGTGGCTGGAACAGGTATTCATCTGGCGCAAACAACTCGGAAGCGAATGAAAAAAGATGGAACTTTAACAGCTGCGGTTTACCAGGGAAGATGCAAAATATGCAAGAGCAACATTAAGTCGAAGTTTTTGTGCTCTGGATGTCTTAAGAGTCGAGATATATCTATTTATTTATGTCACAGTTCGACTGGTCGCTCTTGCTATTTAGATCATTTGCGTGACTGTCACTCTATTGTGGACATAAATTAGTCAAAATGGTATGAAGGCTGATGTCAACATTTGATTAAAGTTATTATACGAGTACTTTCAAAAGGAAACGAAACATAAGTTCGATTTCCTATAGCCCCCTACTTAATCACTCTGAGTTCTTGACTTGCAAGATGCACTTTTACTCTCTGACGAAACTACCCCGTTGACAAATGTCACCTTGTTCTGTTTGCCGTTCAGGTGAGAGCTCATGCGTTCTTAATGTAAAGCGATTTTGAACAAGTCGAGCTGCCGAAGCAGTTTTTGAGCTTAAATTTGAACTCAGCGAGGTTCGAACTTGGGTTTTTAATGCTCTTTTGTAGTCTTTTGACCACTCACGCACGTCTACACTAACTACATAGGCGTCAAGTTCAAGCATTTGAATGAAAGAACCAGAACAGTAGTTCAAACTGCTGTTTAAACTTTGAATTTTTGAATCGTGCACTTAAAATAAACAAAATTTTACACAAATCTACTTCAGCGCCTTGGCCTCATATGAGTGCAGAATGCCGGTCGGATAGACACTATTGTCTATTGGACAAATAGCCTCATATGACACCAGAATTACAATTGGCATTAAACTTCAGAATCTTTGCCAAAATTTCACGTAGTTAAATGTCAACGCTTGCTCAGTCTCCTCTGTCGAGGCGTTAACGTTGATTCCTTTTCTGTCAACAATCAAGCTAGAAACAACACTGTCAATCCTCACTATTTGCAATAAATTTGTCAGCTATGTCGAGAGCAGTTGACCTTCGCAAACAAGTTGGAACTCAAGTTCATGCACGTCCGCGCCTTGTTACATCTATAAGTGACTGCAAACGTTTCCTTGGCACTCTTTAAAAAACCAAACTAGTCAGTGCAACTACTACTGCTGTCTACACCAATGTTAGTAATAAACGTAAACAGATAATTGTCACGTTTAGTTTAAAGCTTTTACGCCGTTTCAAGAAGACTGACATAAAATTATACAGTCTTAAAGTTGGCGATCATGTTACGTTTGCGAATTAACGGTATGTGCCTGAAAACGTTACCATAGCGCAAATTACGGAGGCTCAAACTAGAAACAATACCGATGAGACCGTTCAGCGATCTAATGTGACCAGTGACAATACAGTGAGAGAGGAGGACAGCTATCAGTCCGCAGGTGCCGATCGTGAGGCAAAGATTGACGTGGTTTCTGCTCATTCGATAAATTGAAAGTCACAAGATGTACCTCTAAACGTGAATGGTTCTGTGCAAATGCACCGGTGGAAGATCATAGAACCAGCCGGAGATTTCAATTCGAAAAGTCAGGCTCAAAGTGGTTTGACGCCTTATGACATTTTTCTGTTGTAGTGCAAGGCCTGGAAGCAGGAAAACACCACGAAGACGTTGGGGATCTTCCTGTACTGAAGGCAACCAAGAGAACAGAGCCTCTCTGGAATGGCATAACTAGCCGGGTGTAAAAACGGTGCCAAACCGTCACGACGGCGCGTTGAGAGTTGAGCAGAGAAGCGTGACTCACACGTGAGTATAGCAGCCTCGGAAGAGGGACGAAACCACAGAGTGGGGAAAGGAAAAGAAAGGGAAAGAGGGAGAGGTAAGAGAGGTACGGCATATCGCCGAGGTATTCCCTATACAGGGTCGAACACAAACAACAAAGGTGAAACACTCCCAAAATTGGGTTCTGCGGAGACGCAGGGTGGAGGGACGCACCGTGACAACGGGGAGTCCCTCCGATAAGAAGTGGTGCACCGCCAAAGGCGAGAGTGGCTAGAGCCGAGATTCTTGAAGTAGGATCACCCGTGGTTGGGGAACTTTACTGGTGCGACGTCGGCGACGCCGTCGCACTAAGTAGTGTCCTCACTAAAAATAATAAATAATAATAACTAAACACCCCACTAATTGTGGCAAACGCCCACGTGTAGTGGCCAACCTCCGCTCAGCTCCACCGTGTCCCACTTGTCCAAACCATCTCGATGGCAACCACTAGTTGTGTAGAGCAAACGCGGAAACGCGGTATCAGCGAAGTTGATACTCATAACTCGTGCACAGAGGTTTAATCCTAGGAAAGGAAAGTATGAAACTTGGTTCAAAACTGGGGTATTTTGAGGTGGTTGGATGTCGGAATGTCCGCTGGACTGGCCATGGTGTGGCACGTGGTATTGAGTGGTCGTGGGTACACGTGGTCTTATTTGGGTCTATTCACCGAGGAATTGTTTCGACAGTCGAATTATTTACTGTCCGCTGACGCGGGCTGGTCACGTACACCACGTGTGTGGCTTTGCACAAGTATGCACCAGATTATTTAATTTAGTTTAACAAATTTACCGGTTACGGTATAAGAAGTGACCTCGCGGCCACCTCCACCTTCAGTAAAGGGTAACCGGGTTCGGCTCTGGACTAGTTTCGCCTGCGCGAAGTGCACCACTCCTCCCGGAGAGTCATCGCGTACGGTACGTTCTAGCTCCATCCCTCGGGATCTTTCAGGCAATTCTGATCATTTGTGGCCATTGCCCCCGGGCTTCTTCCGTCTTCGGACACCTTACATTGTGCAGATACCTGCTTACCCACAAGTGGTAGAACTACCAACTCTGTATAGAGATCTTTGCCGCGTGGGCTGAATACATGTCTCCGTCACCCGCCGCCGGGTCTGTTGCCGCTTTCCCCACGCCGTGCCGGGGGTTTCCTCTAGTTTTTCCCTCTTTTTCCCTTTTTGCCTAGGGTTTCCACTCCCCGCTGGTGCGGCCCATCACTGTGGTCTCCGTTCCTGGACCTTTACCTAGCCTGTTCCCCGTCAACCTCCGAGGTATATCCCGAGTCACGGGCGGTCTTACACCCGCCATTTTCCGTGCACGGAGGGCTCTTTCCCTGAGTCTACCTCCCCTAGGGAGCAAGGACTCGAACGCCTTGAGTGTCTCTCCCGTCCCCGGGTTTGCACTACAGGTAACCACGGTTGGTCTCGACATATCTACCACTCAGGGTCCTTAAGGAAGCCTGGTTTCGTAGTTCTAATATGGGTTATCTTAGGGATACCATCTGGACATCAATTCACCTCTCTGAGGTTGGTGATGGCTACAAGAGATATTCATGAACACGACGAACTATACGTAGACTATGGAACCAGCTATCCATGAGAGAGGTATTTGTAATTCTCCCATGCTTTATAGTTGGACGTAGTACACACTGTTGTAGTGTATTTCATAACTACTGCGTCATTTATTGAATGTATTCATCATTCCAGTAAACCTATTGTAGCAGGAATCGACAACGTGGCACAAGGACACATTGTCTTGCTAAGCAAAGAGCTACTAAGAAGACTCCACAGCGGTCAGAGCTACCATCTCAAAAGCAACACCTCAGAACTAACACCTCACACCCTGGAGGTTGGACCAAGAAACAGAGGACCTTCATCATGAAGGGACCCGACAGACAGACCTGGCATATATAACATAGCCAATGAAAAATACGGCCATGGGAAATGTGGAAAATTGGTATGAATGTCTTCCACAGGAATGGACCAGCTCTCTCATGGCTCAAAAACCACTGAAGGTCTCCATCATCTGCTGCAAAGGGTTCACAAGCTTCCCCGCTTCCGCTTTTTCACCCCGCACTACGAGCAGAACTCCCGAAGCTACCGTCTTCCCACTCCATAATCTGAACATGATCCCTTCCTTTTCACAAAATTCTGAAGCACAATCATGGCTCCACGAAAGTCCAGCAACGCGGACGACCGGGAGACGAAGGTATGCCAAACAATCTCGCGATATGGTATTGGCGTCGCTAAGCGCAAGAACCCTCCGCCTGCCGCGACCAGAAGAAGTACTCGAAGACGAGCTCCCCGTGTCGGGCTTACTGGAAAGACGTCTAGCTCTAGGTCAGCACTCAGGGCTTCAAAGGCAAAACCGAAACCGAATCTGAGTGTTAGTACGACCACAACAGAAGTGACAGCGAGAGAAGTAGTGTTATCACATCACAGCTCAGTGGAAAGCCTGGTTACTCGACACATGGCTCCAGAGAAAGTGCCAAGAATAATCGATGATGCGAATGTGGAAGAGAATGGTGCCGAGAGACGTACGACAGCAAAAGGAAGACGGACAAGAAATTTGAGAAACAATATCATCGAAGAAGAGTTGGACAGACATGAAAGAAAAATCTCTCCTCGTAAGGCGAGGGGCATTACAAACGCTTCTATCCAATCTCTACGTACTAGGGACGAAGAAGAAGCCGATGATATACAGCCCGCTGTACGTGCGCTCGCAACATCTCGAAGGGAGATGTAAATAGGAACGATTGACTTCATGCCGATCGTGCTAGTGACGAGGAAGAAGTCCATAATGTACAGTCTTCTGTACGTGCGCCCACACCGTCGAGGAAGAGTTTCCGGAATAGAAACGATTCCATTCATCCCGAACGTCGTACGAACGAGGAAGATGTCGACGAGATACAGCATGCTCCTTGTATGGTCGTACCATCACAGAATGGGTTCAACCATATGAGAAGGAAGGGTTCGACCTCGATTTCCTTTGGCGAGATGCGTGGGGAAAGGACAGAGGTGGGGTCAGAATTACCAAGAGAGACATGGAACGAAAGGGATTGTAATGTGGCAGGTCGCCCGGAAATTAACCGTACGCTTCTATCTCGTGCTCTTCCTAGCGTAGACGAAGAAAGTGAAGAAGATGAAAGCCTAACGCCACGCTACGAGCTGTTGGACAAGATTGGAGACTTGAAAGCGGATCTCTTTCGAGTAACCGAGGATAATCAAAGTCTCAAGATGAGGGTAAGAGTAGCACAGAAAAGCGTGACGGAACTAGAGCTAAAGGTGAAGGAGAAAGATGTTCTAATGCAATTGCTTTGAGAGACACTGAAGCGAGGAGCAACAAGGAGAGAGCGTGATTCGCACTGGGGAAAGAAAAGATACGAGATAGATGTGAACGCCGCTTATGTAGGGGTATGGAAGACAGTATACGAGTCCATACTGCGATACGCAAAAGACGAGACAAGGGAATTTTGCTTCGAGATGAGTTCACCGGCGAGAAACTGGGGGAATCGAAGTGAGAAACTCGGACCTGAGACTGAGTACTGTGTCCTGGTCGTTGATGGGAAAGAGATTGTTCCACGCTGTCCAATGGAGGTCGCGATGGAGATAAGAGCGTATACTCCATCGATTGGTGGTACGGATCATAACTTGCTGATGCAAATCGTGGAGACGGAGGTAATGAAACCTCGTCGGGAATCTATCCGGGAGATGAAGATGGAAGAAGACTGCATCAGACAGCTGACCAGCGACATGTGCTTACGGAAGAGGTAGAAGCAGGCCTTGAGCGATGCGGTGGGGGTTCGAAAACGCAATGCGAAGGAGAAGTTGTTGATGGGGCTAGGGTATGACATATTGGTGAAGACACCATCTCATGAGAGGGAGAAGAGTATATACCTAAAACAAGCGAAGGAACTACGGGAGAAGCTTCTGCAACTAGATGCAAAAGGGTGTGAGATTCTTTCCACATGAGGAACATCCGAAAGAGAGGACATATCATTTTCCGGGTTCAAAATGCGTGTCGAAGAGAACAAGCCGCAAGACTTGCTGTTTAGAAACGTTCTAAACCTACAGGTCTTACTAAAGTTTCTGGTTTACGATGTGAACCAAAAGGATTCGAGAAATGCGGGAGACAAAGACCCAGTGGATGGCACAATAGTGCAGTTGGCACAATAGTGCAGTTGGCGCGTCTAGACGCTTGGATCGGGTCAGTTGCTCGAGCTACAGAGTTTGAAAGAGGGCGGGGGGTGGAAGGAAGATGTTGTTCTCAAACCTCTTCAGAAAGTATGTTGCACAGGCGTTGGAAAGTATACTGATGGCTGTACGAATGAAAATGGAGCAGAAGTTTGGAACGGAGTTCAGGAACGACTCAATGGCTCAGGATCGACCCCATGGAAATAATGACCGTGTGGGAACTGTGGCATACTGGATACCGTCTAATAAGAAGCTATATCTAGCTGCTTGAGAAGATGTATTCATGGAAGATATTACGGAACATCTTGGAGCCGTATTGGATTGCTATATTGGGCATTGTCACCCACGGGATCGCGTATACTCTCCTTTAAGAGCAATCGATGAAATCCGAGATAATAATGTGATCGATTGTAATCCGAATGTCTGGGAAAAAGTTAGGGAACGAGACGGGGGAGACGTGGACGATGAGCACGAGATGGAAGACGAAGAGGAGAATATCTAAAGTACGTGAACAGTTTATGTTAAGAATGTTACGTAGTACGAGTATGATGAATGTGGGCTCTAGGGTTACGATAGAATCTGTTAATGTAGAAACGATGGAATTGCCAGTGAAGGGGAGGGAAAAATGGTCGGGCAGGGTAATTTTGGCGAATGAAGTGTATGGAGCCTTTGATTGAAGAGAACGGGATAAGCCCGAAGCAAGGAGAGACCGTAGCAGAACGAGGTTTCATCCTTGACGTACTTGGATGCACGGTGTGATCATGCTCGTCGTCGGTGGCCCAACGGAGTGATATACAGTTCAGAGTTTTATCAACGTCATCCAAGGGCTCTGTCACTTCGAAGAAACGAACGAAAGCGAGCTCCGATTCCGAGTTGTCTAAGGTCTTGTCCCTGACGCGAAGCAATGCAAATACTTTGCATACCCACGCTGTGCAAAAAGTACAGTTGGGAGGGGGTGTTCCGTGCACGAGAACCGTGGAGAACTTAGGCAACTTGGAAGGTGCGAAGGAGGTCGTAGCGAAGATGGGTTCACATAGTTGTACATCGTGTTTTCTCAGTCTTATGCATCGAAGATCCCGATAGTAATCATCGAGAGAGGGGCAGAACCCGCTAAGAACGTATGCTGAATTAACGACAGTGAGCTTGATGTTCTGAGGGTTCTTCAGCTGTTGAATGGTTTCTACAAAAAGGGTGCGGAAGGAGATGAGAGCGTCGCGAGATATTTTGTTGATGAACTGCAGTGTGGGTGTCTAGAAAAGTGCTACCAGAGCCTATAAAGATACATGTGGATGCGATCGTAGGTACTTGTCAGCTGTGATGATGTCAAAGAGTGAGAAGGAGTAACCGTCGCGAACCATGGACGGAAAGCGGTTGATGGAAGGTCTGCGAGAGTTGAAGAAGACAGAGAAATGACTTCTTACCGAAAGGGATTGCAAATAGTCCTGCAACTCTTGAATGGCGTTCACCGTTTCCTTATGAGCTGTAGCTCGCCTTCGAGGAGTTCGACGATAGTGGTTCTTGAAGAGAAGATGAGCATGTTCGTACACGCCTGCATCGCCGAACTGCACGCCTCCGTATCGCCGTACGTCTGTAATAATGTGGTCAAGGAGGAGGTGGAACTTAAGAGTACGAAAGTTGGAGGCTTGGTACGGGCCGAGAATGGAGACTGTGTGAAACTTGAAGTTCTTGATCATAGTTTCCAACGCATCTATGCGATGCTCCGTCCATTCTGGAGTATTATTGTAGCGAAGGACGTTGTTGACAAGGTCAACGTAGGATGTGAAAACGGTGGTAATAGGGGCGGAGGATTCCTCACCACAACAGCGGTCAAAGAAAGCGCCAATGAAAGGGAAGACCATATCAAGGGAACGGTAGTCCTTGGCTTCCAACATACACCTGATGCCGTCTGTCGTGAAGAAACCGTTGAGAGATTTTTCTTTTTCGGATGTGGAGAAGTCGATGTGAAGTCCAGGTCCCGGATGGGAGCGCTCAATGTCGGCGAGAATGGCCTTGACATGGTTTAGAATAGAAGTTCGAACAGTCTTGAAAGACCTCTGGTATCCCTAAGAACCAACAGAGGTGTGAAGCGAATCGGACTTGAGGGGTTTAATCCACGCGAGTTTGATGAGTTTGGAGGTTCCGAGATGAAAATCATGAAGGGGCTCGAAGGAGAAGATTGAGTAAGAAGTGGGCAGCTCAGAGACATTGAGCATAGGGGATGATTCGAGAAAAGACTTGTAAGTGGATAAGGAGGTAGTTTGGAGTAGTTCAACAGCTTCATTTTTTAGGGTCTTTGCCACTCGAGGTCTGCAGGAGAGCAGAGCGCGTTCAACGCCAGCAAGTAGATATTGGTGTTTCTTTCTCGTTGCAGATATGTGGGATACGGTTCGCTTATTGAGGATGGGTTGATAGATATTGAGTTGCGAACGAGGGATGAGGCATCTATGACAGGGCTTGTTTGGTTTTGTGCCATGGAAGACAGCGAGAATGTCCTTTGCTTCGGGAATGTCAGCGCTATAGTTAGCGATGATGGGATGGCACTGACGAAGGACTCCCTTGGCGTCTCTGAAGGGAAAGCTTTTTTTGCATATGTCGTACAGAGGTTTGAGGATAGTTTCCAAGGACTTCTGGACGAGCTCCATTCGCACAACGCGAGTTATATTCGACGACAAGGGGCCAATTTTCAAAGAGTTGCTGTCGGTTCGAGGGAGAACCGAGGGAGAAGGATGTAGAGGAAGTAGGAATGTAGCCGACGAGAGTGTGGTGGTGCGTGATACATTTTCTGCGGAAAGAGTCCTTGAAGTTGAGAAACGTAATATGGAGGGGGTATGGTGTGACAGAGGAGCTTCTTAGCGTTGTGGAGGACTTATCGGAGTAGAGTTGAAGCATGCCGATGAAGAAGTCTATACCAGTAGTAGTGGGATCATGCCAGATGACTCCTGGGTTTGGAGAATGTGCGATGTGCTTTTTCAGAGCGGGAAGGACGTCATGTTCGAGTTTGGAGGCCATGGGATGCGCGAATGCGTCGGTTCCTGTGCGGGAGGCGTGGTGAATTGGGTGAAAGATGGAGTTCTCATGGGATGCTACCCGAAGTTGTTGTTGAAGGACTTTAATGGGGTCCTTGACATAGAGGGTGGCAGAGAACTGACGGTCGTTATCGTGAATGGTGGTGGAGGTGAAGCCGATGGAGCTCACGGTATCTTCAAAGATTTTGGAGTGTAGTTTGAGACACTCAGAAGCGGAGGTGATGGAGGTTTGGAAAAGAGAGGGGGGAAAGTTGGACTGCCTGAGAATGTTGATAAGCTCGTCTGCGCAGCGCTTTCCGAGTTTCGTGGCGATGGAGCAAATGTATATGACGAGATTGTGAATGTTATCACTTGAAGCAGGCGGAGAGAGGGCATGACCGGAACCTACCGAGAGGGACTGAGAATTGAATGGGGGTTGTGGTGTAGCTAGATGTGCTGCGTCAGAAGAACGTATGGAGAGAGCGAGCTGCTGTTCTTCATACGGTTCGTCAGTGGCGAGTACTACATTATCGGAGGGGCGGTTGGAGGGAGAAGACAGAGGGGGTTTAGTACTGCTGAGTCGGCGACGTTTCGTTCGGGGGAGGGCAAGAGGGAACCGCGGGGGGCAGCAGAAGTGAGAAAAGGGTTTGGGTCATGCCAGTGCCTGCATCGTTTCTGATGTTGCGCAATGGAGGCGATAGAGTCTGTTTGAAAGGCGCAGCGGGGGAAGCAACATATGAACATGATGCAGTAGGGCGGGGAGGGGGTGGGAGAGGCGGTTGGTTGGAACGTTGGAGGTGGGGAGCGGAGGTCTAAGGTGCAGTGTTGCAACTTGCAGGAAATTGTTGCCGTACCGTGAGAATATAAGGAGAGTCGAATCGGCGCCGTGCACGTGATGGTTTACGTACATCATGATATGATATGGGTACGTCGAGGAGGGAAGGAATCGTGAAAAACTGAAAACATTCCTAAACTTTTGAGCCCATACATTGCGGCCGTCGTGAACTCTACAATAGACGTAGATAGAGCTGCACTGGGGAAGTCAGGAAAGTGCCATGGCACGGGCCTGACCAGTGCGATGCGAGCTCTGATCATGGCACTTCTCTGCGACACATTATCTCTCAGATCATGCGAGTTCCGCACAGGTACGTGAAACATGTAACGTTTTTGACTCTTACTGCGATCTTATTTGTTACCGACCTAGTTCGATGCGAGCGATGTAGAAATAACGAGCGAAAGACTATTATGCAGATCATGCAAGTGATGTACTGGTACGGTTTACACTCTATCTACAGGTGTCATGGGATCTAGTTGTTGCTGACCCCGTTTGACGCGAGCGATTTACGGAGAGCGAGCGAAGGTTGTAGGAACGCATGTGCGCGCTCGTAAGTTACGTCGCTAATTACGCTCTAAAAAGCGATTCGAGTGGGAAATATACTACAAATCTCACTGGAGACGATTGTAGAATTTAATTAGCGAGGTTCTAATGACAAACAGTTTTGTTTGGTTTTACTTATGGCTTAGTGAACTTTCGCTCGTCCATTGAATTGGATTGGAAACTGTGACACAGAGGGGGCGTTGAGGGTAGATAGTGGAGCGGTAGACAGTGAAGGTGTCGCATTATCAGGACATGGAGAGGTATGTAACAATAACGTAAAGACGAGAGTCTTACCTTTGTTGTATAGGTACTAACTGTGTGTCCAATTACTGCTTGCAGATTTTCGATCCAGGTTGAATAGGAACGGGAACGTTCACTTTCCTATTCAACTTGGTTCAAAACTCTAGAAAACATAGATCTTGAAGCAGTGGAGGGTACATTTGTCGCATTAGGAGGCGTCGAGGGTGGATTGTGTGTGATGCGAATCCTACGCGATGCAGGCAGTACGCTCAAGCTCAGGAAGTGTGAGTTCTTCACCGAAACCGTCAGGTGTCTCGGCCCCGTTATCCGTCCTGGACGGCTGACGATAGACGAAGCTCGCGTGACATCCCTCAAAGACGCTAAGCATCCGCGGACGCAGACTGAACTCCGATCTTTTCTCGGCTTTTATAATGTTTATCGCCGCTTCATACAAAACTTTGGGGAAATTGCGGTCCCATTGAATGAGCTACTTCGCAAATGACATCCAGTACAACTGGAAACGTTTGACGTCCGCAAGGCTGCTGCTTTTTCATCGCTCGTTGACGCGGTGACATCGCCACCAGTTTTATCCCTACCAAGAGCTGGGTTGCCGTATGCTATCGATACGGATGCGAGCGACTACCAAGTTGGCTGTGCACTGTTCCAGACCACCGAAGAAGGCGAGAGATTGCCAATTGGGTATTGGTCAAGATGCCTCAACGTTCACGAGAGGAATTACTCGGTATCCGAGAAGGAGTGCTTGGCACTGGTCTGGACCTTACAGACACTGCGCCCCTACCTAATGTGGAATCGCTTCATGGTCCATACCGATCATTTGGCCCTGCGCAGGTTATTCTCTATTGCAGAGCCATCTGGACGCCTGATGCGGTGGGGACTCCGGGTAGCCGAGTTCGATTTCGAGATTCGGTACAAGAAAGGACTCCTGAATACACAGGCTGATGCACTGTCTTGCTTGGAAACAGCGGCTGAAGCCGCGCCAGTCGATGATCTGGAGATACAGTGCTTCCTCGAGGAATACGACTCGAGCGATGCCGATGAACATTCGGAAGGATGGGAAATCTACGATGTTGTTTTAGCCGTGCCAGACACGTACCCAGAACTGGGCTCTTTCGTACCGATCAAGCCGGAAGAACTCATCCGGTAACATCACACGGACCGTTTTTGTACGGAGATTGGTAGCCATTTGATCGTTGGAGCACGGCTGCCTTTCGTCGACAATGACCAAGGATTTCTCATCCGGACTGTGGGAAACAGGCCGCAGATTGTGGTTCCGCACTCACTTCAGTCACGAGTACTGCATCTGTCGCACTATGCGAAGCTCTTAGGCCACCCTGGTGGCAGGAAGCTGTACTACATCTTTACGAAGGACTTCTACTGGCCAGCGATGGCTCTCGATGCATATGCCACTGTTCGTGGATGTTCTGATTGCGCAAAGAACGGCGTCAAACTGCGGAAGTACTCCAAAAAATTGGTACTCTTCCCTGCTAGGGCTCCACTCGAATTCGTAGCTATGGACTTGCTCGGTGAGTTTATTCGCACTCGCCACGGAAACCGGTTTCTACCTGTGATCACCGACCGCTTTTCCAAGCTGGTACGGACCGTGCCTTTGAGGAATGTTACCGCCAGTGCGGTCCCCCAAGCTTTCATTACATACTGGGCTTTTGTCTACGCACCGTCAATTGATTTGTTATCGGATAATGGACCGCATTTTGCGGCTAAGTTCTTCCAGGACGTCTGCCGCATCTCGCGGATCCAAAACTGGTTTACGAAAACATATCATCCCCAGAGTAATGGGCAGGTTGAACTATTTAACCGCACCATGCTGAATGCATTGCGGATGTTCGTTGCCGATCACCCGACGGAATGGTATCAATACACCGATGCGGTGACTTATGCCTACAATACTCAGGTTCATCGCACTACTCAGATCTCGCCGTTTGAGCTCGTGCTATCACGCGTTCCACCGTCGGTGGTCATCGAGCCACAGCCAATACTGGATAAGTTCCCCTCGACCCGCCTATATAGGGACGCGCGGAAGGGCTGGCTCACGAAGATTATTCCTACGGTTAGGTAGAATATCGCTAAGGCACATGCCGCCTACAAGCGAAAATTTGACGCGAGAGTGCGCAAACCTGCCCCTCAGATCAGGGAAGGTAGCTATGCCTTCATACGGAAGGAATACTACAACCCCGAGAAGGAGAAGGGCCACAAGCTTTCTCCTACCGCGGATGGTCCCTACAGAATCATTTCAGTTACCGACACCGCGGTTGTCCTTGAGATCAAGGGAGAGCACGAGCGTTTTTTGCGTGATCGCGTAGCGCCTGCGCCAACGCCTGCCTCTCAGGAAACGAAACCGGAAAGGCCGGATACCGCTACGCCTACTGTGGAACCAGCCGCCAAAGCGGGAATGCACACTTCCTTGTCAGTATTGCCGCATCCTAACCGCAGACTTGCTGATTTGCCGAATAAGCCGGAATCTCGCCAGTCAGTTTCTGCTGCCGCTCATGTACGCGCGCGGACACTGGCCTCTCTTGCGATACTGACTGCCGCCCCCGACGCTCCAACTGAGGAGGGGGAGGAGGCAGATCGCTCTTCTTCGTTGTCATCGTCGTCGACGGAAATGCTTTCGCAGATCTCTGTCACTCCGCAGCACGCGCTGACGCAGGAGAAGCAGCAGGAGGTCCAGAGTGAGGAGACTGGCCTGCAGTTATTGCGGAAGCCTGAGGAGGAACGCACCACTTCGGTGGAGCACGGGGCCGGAAAAACGGAAGAACACCAGGATGTAGCTGCTGCAGAAGCCACCGCTTCGCCCGCGGATGGTACTGTATTGCCGTCACAGACGGAGGGACAGGAGCTTGCCCTAGCTGTGCAGCGTGACACCGGCACGCTGGAAAAAGGTGTAACAAACACCGCAACAGCCGCGTCGAATGCAGAAAATACACGCGCACCGCAGCCGGAGACCCACAGCGGGTGCGCTAACGCATCAAGCAAAGCCGGAAGTCCGGGGGAAAAGTTAGTCGGAAGAGACCGTGCTGTTACGGCAGACTCGACTTCCAGAGATCTTAGTAAAGCATCGAGTGATGAAGCCGTTGAGAACGCGGGGGAAACCGCTGATATAGCGAGCCGATACGCCACAGTAAGTGGGAAGGGACACAACGCTTTACCCGCGCGCACAACGCGCCAAGTGTCCGGATTCCCAGGCGATCCGCCCCCAGTGGAGGATGACAGCACAAGAGCTGGGCACGTGCCTGCTGTAAGGCTCGCGGCCGCTGAAATCGGAAATGCCAAATTCGAATCAGCAGCGCACAGCCGTAGGACGGCGCAAGCCTCGGCACGAGCTATGGGTGGCGAAACGCCGCCACGGCGCGAGCCACAGCACCACTCGCTGGCGCACCGCAATGCGGACTGTTTACCCTCAAGACGGGAGATGTTGCCGGAACTCCGGAAGCTCGCTATCCGAGAAGACCGAAGTAAGGTCAAAGCACGACAAAACGGGAACGAAAGCCAGAAATCTGGAAGCCTGAATGTCAGTAAAAAACCATCGTTACCAGGACCACCTGGCGTACAGAACGCACTGCCGTCAGCACGTAAGCCATTTAGCGAAGACGCCGATGACGGTAAAACCAACAAGGACACCTCGAAGGGGGACACAAGAGCCAAACCGCACACTGAGCGGCGTGTCCTTGACAGGGAGTATGTTATGGAACGTCTGATCAGTCACGGCTACGCCTCTGATGGAGAGCTTTTGTATCGAGACCGTTGGTACGGCTCTCCCTCATCCAAGGACACACACGAGCCTATCGAGCACTTGCCTCGCTCTAAGGTCTTACAGTACCACCATCGAACACGAACACCGATACCGGCTACGATAGAAAAGGCCCAAGTGGGTTAACCACACACATCACAATTGAGCACGGACGTCCTTAAGACGGATTAAGCCGCATATCGCGGACGCTACTGAAGAAAAGCTAAATTGTTGCACTTGCGGAAGCCAAAATACAGTGGAAAAGAAAAATACAAAGACTAGCTACAGCCACTTTTACGGACAAATTAATTCCCGATTAGTGCGCTGATTGCAATAGCCTCTATCGAGGTATCGCTTACCGCAGAGGGGAAGCGAACCGTTCATTCTTCGTCACGTTCGGCGTCCGGGACGGGTTCGTCTCTGCAAGATGCTGCGCCAGCGCCTACAATCTCCGCAGGGGACACACAACCAGAATATCTGGCGACGGACATTGGCGGTGATGCTATACCTGTTAAATTGCGTAAGGGAAACTGGCAGTCATTGAGAAGGAAAGGCAAGCCAATAGGCGGTACTTAACCGGAATCACCGGAGAGACACAGTGATAACGCTGTTGATGACGCCGCTTCCCAAGCGGAAGACGCACGCTTGTCCTAGAATCAGCCTCAACTCAGCTTCGATTCTGTTTCGAACAGAGAGGGCGTCCCGAAGAGGGGCAATGCTGTTCCTACAGAAACCGCCTCACGGTGCGAGGATGTTACGTGAAAATGCGGGAAGAACGCCCAGGAAGAGTTCGTACGATTGCGATAGCCGGAAATCTGGACGAGAAGCAAGTCGACACTGTCAGTGTAGTTACGGCGGATCCAACGTTGGGACACTTTGCACAGCCGGTCATTCTGCAACGGCGCATGGCACAGGCGATGACAATGCACCCCGTACACGTGGGCTTGCCACGGCGCGTTCGCTTGCAACGGGCATGGCCCGGGCGATGACAATGCATCCCGTACACTTGGGCTTGCAACGGCGGGTGCAGCACAGAGTGACAATGCACGACATACACGCGTGAATCGTGCCAAGCACGCGCGGTCGAAAAGCGGAGATCGGCGATCTGCCTTGGCAACCCACGGTAAGGCGACCGCTCGCCACGTACAAGACGACAAGCACGTCGAAATTACTCCGCGTTTCGTGCCACAACCCCACGACCAAGAGCACCACCATGCACTGCGTACGTCACCTTCTCATCGGACAATTTGGCTGGAGCATCAGGAGCTTGCAGTGCGGACAGCCTGAAGCTTGGTCAATGCTTATAGAACGGGGGATGTCGAACTCACAGTCATAGAGCAAGACGCGCTCAACACATCGGGCACCAAACCACGAGCAATCTAGTGCACGCGCCGCTTTGCCCTTGGCACTGAAGCCCCTCACGGAGGAGGACACTCACCAACGCAGCACCGGCGATGTGCCCTCTTCGAGCATGTTAGCATTATTCCGCGCCTTGCGCGGGAGACAAACGACCGGAAATTCGACGTCGGCCGTATCGTTCAGCGCGGCTTCGCTGCCGATGAGGAGCTACTGTACAGGAAGCACTGGTGTGAGTACCCGTCAATCGAACATACTCACGAGCCCAAAAGCAGATCGGCCTCTCTCAAAAGTACCCCAATATCAACGTAAGAGACCGATTCTGGCGCCAGCCACGCTCAGCGGTCCCCAAGTGGGTTCATCAGCTCTCGCAATCGTGAGATGGCTGCCTTCGGCCAGTAAATTCGCATCTCTTCAACAACCCTGCGTTGTGCGCGGTCCCAAGCCGTACCTGAGCGCGCCATTTCACAGGAGGGACTAAGGAGCTGCAGGGGGATATGGGGATGGCGTAGGAACTGGATTGGAGGAAGTCGAAGAAGAACATGTTGCTTATGCGGAATTTATGACGCTCGTTCTGCCAATGTCGGTATTTGCGAACGCTCTCTCTCTCCTTTGAGGATCAGCAATGTCTCGCGAGGTGCTACCACCAGAAAAAGGGGAGGAGATGAAAGAAAGTCACAAGAACTCATGAGCAAACGACCGGTAGTGGACGGAAGGTTTGTTGACCACTTTACTTTGGGCCAGGCCCGGATATTGCACTACTGGATGACAGGCAAAATGCTATCGAACTCTCGCGGTAGAGACCTAGATGTCGAATAGCCCTACACCGGGGGTATCGCTCGTACCGGTGACGTGCTCCCTCAGAAGCCCCCGCATGGCCGATTCGTCGGTCACCGTGTCCGGCACGTCTACACCGCCTCCACGTAGAAACTCGCGGATCATCGAAGCGCGCGAAGTTATGTCCGAGATAACTGCCCCGGGCAGTGTGAAAGGAAGGCCACGCGGAAGAGATTGAGGAGCCGCAGTGGCGGTCGTGCCGATTAGTTCGGAAATGCCGTTCTCGTCCGTAGGCTTGGAGTCTCCTTCCTCGTCCATGGGACTAGCGTCCTCGCCGAACGATTCATCCGGATGGTCGCCATCGTCGTCGACATAGACAAAGCCACAAGGTTGGTCGGCGGGAATATCCCGTTCCTCACGTCGTCGCTCTTCGGCCTCCCCGGCTGAAATGACCTTGCGATTCCACTGGTCGTAATACACAAAATCCCCAGCGTTGACGTTACGGCCAGGGGAACGATCACTAGCTCTGCGGATTTCTTCCGACACCTGACTTGCAGGCATGTCGTTCCATTCGACGGCGTCCATCGCACGGACTAATGAGATGGCCTCTTTGGCGTTTCGCACGCAGCCGAGTACCTCGGATAGATCCCGAACACAGATGGATCCCCGGACCTTTTCTGGTATGTACCAGAGACGGCAAGCGTCGTAGGCTTCCCATAGAAGAAACGTCGCAACGCGGACGGTCCACTCGGTGGCCAAGATGCTCCATACGCTGCGCGGCGGGTTATTCATTAGGTACGACCCTATGTACGTGACATAAGGTGGTAGCTCGACGTGACAACCGCGCGGTACCTCCACCTCATGCCAAAACGATGGCAGTGGCACATATCGCACACGGTGCGAATGGCGTGCAATCCGCTTGACTTCCGTACACTGGTACGGCACCAGGACTTCAAAACGGGAGCGCTACTTCCTCTCCGAACGGAGGCGATCAAAGAAGGAAGACCGTGTGGAAGGCGCATGTACCGGAATTCGGGTCGTAACACTGGTCGGTCCCACAGGATCAGATCCTGGTGGGGCTGCACCACATCCGCATATCGATCGATCTCATCTAGCGCGTGAGCTAGTCTGTCGCTATAGTCACGTTCGCCGACAGTTAGGTACCGAGCAACGTCAAAGCCGTACTGCAATGGGACCTCGTGTTCATTCGGCGCATTGGAATGCCGCGCGTATCCAATGCGGGCGAGCTCGTTTCGGGCAAACTGCCTCGTCTGGTCTCGGCCAACCTACGAACACCGGAAATGGCCGAAATATGGCCGAAACATGACCGAAATGTGGGCGTTTAGCTCGAAAAAATTTGAGAACGTGTAACTGGTGGAGATAAACAATTTTCATTTTTCTTGGTGGCCATATTTCGGCCACATTTGGGTCATATTTCGGTCATACTTCGGCCATTTCCTTGAGAATGAAAATTGTTTATTTTCACGAAATAGGTGTTTTCACAAATTTTCGAGGTAAACGCCCACATTTCGGTCATGTTTCGGCCATATTTCGGCCATTTTCGATGTTCGTAGGGCAAAGAACAAACAGCTGGGATGAACCGCCACGCGGACGAGCCAATCCTAGGAATTGGTCACTGCTGCTGGGAGCCCACCAGGTAGCGCGCCGTTGATCGCGTAAGATTCCACCAACACGGTATCGCGCACAGCTTGTGGGTCAAACCATGGAGCTCGGACAAAGAGATCGCTGTGTGTAAGCGGGTCTCGGCTGCGCAACGAGGCGGGAGTCGGCCAACGACAAAAGGTTGTCGGCATACCTGCGTTGAGCCAATCCCAAACGGGAGCCCCCTCGTAGTGCGACGGGCCTGGAGTGTCTCTGGCAGAAGCCGGAGGATGCATCGCATGGCGCGGAGGGGACTCAGACCGGAATTTCGGCGCGTTGGAAACGGTGGCTCACGACGTCGACGAAGGCAGACGCTGTGATCCTTGCGGGTTCCTGTTAGAAGTGGGCAGATGCAGCGACATCGTTGCGACTTCGTAGGACGCTTGTGAGGTGGGTGAAAGCTGATTGACTCCGGTGTTTCGCACTGAGGAGGGAGAGATGTAGTGCAAGATGATTCCGCGGGTTGTTCCGGTGACGCCACTTATACAGTTTCCGTGCGAACACCCTCGTTGCACACGTGTGCCATGTGCCGCATGGTAAGATGGCCCGTGGAAAAGCAGGAGTTGCTGGACACGTGTGTGGTGATGGCCGGCATGACCGAATGGTCTACATATTTTCTGATATTTTAGTCAGCCTTATATGTAGTGGCACACCCAACCCGAGTGTACGGGGAAAGGAAACCTCGGAAGGAGGCCTTTGGCTCTAGCTTCTTGCCGCGTGCGAACGGTTCTTCGTCCCTAACCGGGCTATACCGCCGCATCCCCGAAGTTGCTATCCACCTCTGTCTCCGAGGAGTCCTAGACCGTCGTTACGGCATCTTTCTGTGGTTATTCCCGTTTATCACGAGTCAGTGCTCCGCAGTTCGGCTCGTTTGCTGATTCTTTGTTGCCCCATACCGTTGGGTTGGATATCTCCATTCGCTGTGGCTCGCCGGAACATCCGGATACCTACGCCGATTCTTCCCCTTTACCTCCGACTGCACGCTCAGATCGGGGCCACCCGGACTCATACGCGGCATTGCGCTGGCCCTATCGGAGGTTTCTACTGCTGCATCTACCTCTATAGAGGGCACTCTCGAGCACCCTGTCGGTGCGCTTTCCGCGACGCGGCTCTTGTTTGCCCACTGGTGGGATTGCACCACAAGCTGTTGTCCACGATGCGGGAAGAACGCTGTGCATTGTTATTCCGACTCTTCGAAGGTTGCGCGCAATTGCGTGAATCTACCGTAGTACGGGGTTATACCTGTACGCAGGATCCCCTCGTTGGGTGAATAAGATGGAATGTTAGATGATTAGTGCAGCCGCATTACCGTCCCGATGATCACTTTCCGGAGTGTCGGTGACTTCCGCAGTGTCACGCGGTACGAAATTCTTCGACCGAGTTTCGGAATGTGCAATGAAGCCCTGGTTGTGCTTTTCGCGATTCTACTCGGATACGGATCACATCGGATTATGTTCTTGATTCTCAAAGTGACGGAGATTCACCGTTGTTAACGGAAGACCGTTCCGTCGAGGCGGTAATGTTCCCCAGGTTTGGGTTTCGCATAGTGTCGCTTCGTCGCGTATTGATACCGCATCGTTGCGGAATTGGTTGGAGAGTGTCTTCCGAAAGCTTCAGTAGTTCCCGAGTGCTCGCGGAATGGTAGGGAGAGATACGCCGAACTTGTCAGGAGAAGCTATCTATACGATGCTGTTGTCCCCGTTGTAATAGGATTTTCATGTGCCTCGCCTTGAGAAATGAATACCGGCTGCGTTGATCGTTACAGATTCCATGTCCGTTTGTGACGGGAAAGTGACCTCCAGAAGTTCCGGAGAAGGTTTCGTGAAGTATCCCAATCGTGGGCTTCGGACCTGTGCACAGGACGCTCGCATTGAGAAAAACTGATAGTGTCAGTCGGTGGTGTTCTCTGATCATGCAGTATTTGTTAGAAGTGCCGATTATCTCATACCGGAAGAACCCATCATCACTGGGTTTTTGCTCCCTCATCTCGAGGACTGAGTGTGTGCACATAGCCGATTCAGTGGGAGAATTTGGCCCTGAAGTCAGGTTACGCTCGGTTTCCGAGGCCGTTGATCACGGTAGAATGACCCCCAAATGACGCAGAGACCTTCGCAGAATGTCAATCAATGGGTGTTGCACCTGCTCGCAGGACGCCCAGCAATGGGAGAAGTATGGTATGTCAGCTGTTCGATCTCTTTCGGCTTCGTTATTGCGGATGTGAACCAGAGCCCTGGTAACTCCCGCATTGCTGCAGTTGTTTGCTCATTAGCTTCGCTGGAGATTACTTCCAGGGTTGCTCGCAATGAGAGAGAATTTCGACATCAGTGGGTGGTCGCCGCGCTGAAATGCAGTTGTTGCCAGTTTCGTCTGATACCACTTGCGGTGTGCGAGTTGGTTGTGTGCACTTGTCGTTGTCTCGATTGCTTGGTATAGGCCGCATTTTGCGCGGAGAATCTGATAAGAACGTACCGTAGATGACGGATTACTTGTTGCTATGTCGGATCTTACTCGCACGAGCGAGAGTTCGAAATGACTGTGGATGAAGAAGGAGGTGCTATTCGATGCGCAGAGCTTTTGCACGGTTTAGGATTTGCCCGCCGATCGCGGTTTTGCATCTGGCACGAAAAATTCGGATTAATTTACTGCTCAATGTTGCAGGGCTGCACAGCAAGGTTGCTTGCTGCGGCGCGTGGGACAACCCATGTAATGCACATGGCTGGCCGACCAAGTCAGACAACACGTGTGTTTTGGCCATTGCACTCGGTTGTCTACCCTTCCTAGGGAATTGCCACATTATTGTTTGTGCAGTGCCACACGTGTATTTTGACCGGTGCACCCGGAAGTGAACCCTTCGTGGATGGAAGGCGAATTGAATGATGTGCAATGCAACACGTGTCATTTAGCCCGTGCAAGCGAATGTGAACCCTCCATGGGTGAAACAAATAATGAAAGTCTACACCACTACGCGTGGCTTGCCGTGCAAACGGAGCGCTTTGCACACATTGAATTGGCAGTGGAAAGGACCAATGAAATTGGATTGCACATTTCCACGTGTACTGTGTTACGACCAATGATATTAGAATGCATAGCATGCCTGGCAAGCCGTGCTGACAATGTGCAGTGTGCATATTAAGGGAATTTTGGCCCTTGGCATTTTATCTGCACTATCAACGGTGTTACTTGTGTTCAACATGCTATAACTTCGCAACGGAGAGTCCGTTCAAGCTGGACGGCACCTCTTTGTAGTCGGGACAACGTGTTCTGTTCGTTGTGCCGTCTCAACAGGGATAAATCCTTGGCGAAGGGCGGTGATTTTTTAGACTTGACCAGAAACAAACTGGACTCTAACCGACTGTATCGAGAACGACTACATTCAGTGGCCGTGCCAAGCAGCCGCTGTTTTTGGAGTCTTGGATGCTGACCGTCGCAGCGGATGAATCTTTTTGTTGACACCTCTTCTGAGGAAAGCCTCAACGAGGATGCGCGCCTCCTCTGGTAATTTACTGGGGGCTGTTGCAGAACTCAAGCTCACTGAAAGAAAGCATAAAATCAAGGAGAGTCGCCATATTCTGCGTGTCGTCTCTGTATAGAAAGAACCATCATGTGGAGCACTAAGTCCACATCGGAGCGAAACGGGCGACCGGGAAAAACTCCACTTCACGGGAGGAACACTCAGCATAGCGGTCGGTCCTCTCTTAGCGTGCATCACGCACTTCGCCATGCGTTGCTGACCGTCATCACCGGTCGAATCTTGGAGGTATCTCCGGACATCAGGGAGGAAGACCCTCAGTGAGGAAAAACTGCTTCTTTGGAAGTATCCGACATTCTTGGGAACCAACATAGGATATGTTGGATATCGTCTACCGTGTCTGTCATGGTCGAGAAAATTGATGAATGGACTTTGCGCGCACGGCTCAGAGGACCGGGCCTCACGACGGAAGTTGACCCCGGTTGGGATCGGACCCTGGAAAAGAGGACCTGATTAGCCAAATGCCGCATTGCGGATGAACTCTTGTTTAGGAGAGCAGTCCCTGGTTCATACTGAAATTGTTATTGGACCCTTGTTACTGGGAGCAAAACCTGATCGTTCAGGACATGTACTGGATATTCCAGGGTTTTCTGGAAGATACGCACACCGTTGGTTACGGAATACCAGGATGGCTAGATGATGCACCTACTGTACAGGGTTGGACTGCCGTGGTTCTCGGAAGATGAGTGCAACGCAGAATGAGTTTGTCGCTTTTGCTGTTCTGCATGAACTCAATTGTTCTGCGTCAGTGACACTGCGGTTGCCACGTTGTGGAAGTTCTCCACGATGGGGTACGGAAGAGACTCGTGTCGTGCAGAGACCCTCATGAGGGATGTCACTGCCAATGGACGGAGAGTGTTGCTACCATCCGGTGTTGGCAGGGATGTTTTATTGTCTTTTGTTTACTCACGAGAATTGAGGATTTCCATGTAAGTCATGGTTTAATTGTTCGCCCTGCCACGGGACTCTGCGTCTGCTGAGTACGAACGCCGCACTGCGGAAAAGTACCAATAGGCTTCGAAGCCCTTGGTGCTGACCGCGATGTTCAGGGAGTATCGTTGTGTACCAGTGCGAACTGGAGCCTCTCGCTACCGTTCGTCACAAGATCCCAGATGGTTGGAACTCTGACCAAGATCTGACTATCTTGGAACACCGCAATCTGCGGGCCTTGCATGCTACTCTACCTGAGTTCTCCGATAATATCGGGTGGTGTATTCATTTATCCAGCTACTGAGTCGCGGCTCGCCTGGCTCGCAACGCGAGATGATAGTGACGTGCCAGAGACTCTGGAAGTCTCCGAGTATCTAGTGGATGTTGTAAGAAGTACGGTTTTCACGGTGGGAACTCCTGCAGTGGAGCAGCACCAAAGATGAGTGCTGCTGAATAGGATGTCGCGTGCTAGCCGCATTGCGGAATCCGATGGTATCGGTTAATTGCTGAACCCACTGGTGGGGTGTGTTGGGACTGATCCGTTCCACCAGTGACCCGTTTGCTACGGATGTGTTTGTCACTCCACAACTTGTGGTGATGACCACTAAGTGGATATACTAGCGTCGTTGGGTTTCATGTCGTGTTGGATTACCGTTTGCACGGATTGTCGCTCGTTGTCTAGGTGAACCGAGAAGAGATATCGGATTGGATTTCACTCGCCTCGACCGAATTCTCCGACATTGTGCTTCTTGCCTCTTCGAGGAAGAAACCCGTGGATTCGGGAAGGTACCCGAATCTTGAGGAGGGGGAGATGTAGAGCAAAACGCTCGGATTTCTGGTCGGGCTCGCTCTATTTCACAGGTTTGCCGGGTTTCCCGAAGTGTTACCTCAGAATTTTGAGGATTGAGCTGACGGTCGCAGGACAAAGTATAGTTTGTTGGCCTCGATGGTGGACACATCAGGTGTCTACGTAGTGGATGTGTCCGCTCACGCGGATTGCCGTCTGAGTGTAGTGCAAAACCACTCCACAGACGGAGACAAAAACCACCCGCGTGTGCGGTAGACACTCAAGGTGTTCAGCCTTGCTCCCTATGTCGCGCGGCTGAGTGGAAGAGCCCTCCGTTGAGGTCGACACGTTCCGGGCGTAACTCTGGGCGACGTCTACCTGCCTTACAGACGGAAGTGAAGTGGGAGAATTTACCGATATGGCGGTCCCAAGTGTGAAGGGCACGCCACAGAAGTGGCAAGATCCGCGTTAGCCGTGGAAAAGAGGAAAAAATGGGGGGAGGGATCGGGCGGTGTATACGAACACGAGCCCGGGGAACACGGGTGGATGGCGAAATCAGCGCTGAAAAAACCTGTACACACAGGGCGGAACACACCACAACCGTGGGTAAACAATGTAGAAATATGGATACAGAAAGAAACAATAGAAACAGGAAGTAGCACCGTAGTGCACGGACAGTGGTTCCTCGGCGCACAAGGGGGGATAACCACACTGGAATGGTGGCGATGCGCTCCTCAACGGAGCAAGATCGGTCACCAGCGGAGCTAGTTAGAGCCAAGATTTCCCTTGTTGGGTTTACTTAGTGGGGGCGACGGCGGTCGCTGTCGCCTAAGTACTAGCACTACGCTACCCTAGATTACTAGTCTTTGCTGGCCCCGTGGCCAGTATTGGCCACGTGTGCCTCACTGTACGCCCTTGACTCACGGGGCGTCCGCCCAGGGCGGCCACACTACAAATGTCCGGAAGCCATACCCCTCTCTGGTAAACTCCCAAATTGGGGGAATCCTCCCTATCGATACTCATAACCGAGGGTGCTACCGTCAAAAGGGATCTAACAACTACGAGTTTCCATTAGCTGCTTTCCCCGCAAAAGCGGTTTTGCTCTACATCTCCCCCTCCTGAGGCGGTAACACCCGAATGCACTCGGTCATTCCCATCACCATGAGTATAAGTACTCCTCCCCATCCGGGAGCCTTTCCCGACATTTTGGTCAACGCACTGGCAAACGATAGCGCCCTCATCATCCCTGCTCTTCCGCAGCTCCCCCTCGCAATGCAAGGCAACAGTTCGAACTACCCGCCTCATCCGCCGCGGTACCTGCGTCGCGGTTCTCCAATTCTCCGGCGCTCCGGTACTGCGCGCCTCTTCGTTCCCGTGCAAGATCCGTTCTGTACCCTACCCGACAGGGACTCCTCCTGCCTCCGTGGCAGCTGCCGATGCCACTCCGCGGACTGCCGCTCCCGCGAATATCCCCGATTGAAGTGCACCGTCTGCCGCAGCAGTTCCGGCCACCTCCGGTGGATGGCCCACGCCGAGCTCCCTCCGAGTGAGGACCTCGCACTATCATAGCGGTTTCTTCGCCAGGGCTCCCTGGATCGATACCGAAGCCGTTCGGGACAACTCCCTAATCGACTATTATGCCGTTGATGGAGTGCTCCCCGGCGGTCTGCCAGTCAGCGTAGTCCGGTCGCGGGACTGGTTAGCCCACATTGCGATTCCGCGCGACTCCCTCTGGTGGGAGAGCAACGAGTCCGAAATGTATGCTCGGAGCGAGATGACCCGCTTGGGATATGCCCGGTTCTACCGGTCTCCGAACGATCTCCCGGTGCCACCGGAGTATCGTTTCGATGTTGCGCGATACCGTACTTACGAGGAAGCCCAGTATGAGGACCGCCTCGCGGCGATATTTCCCGACCTTGGGAGCTACGCTGACAGCGTTCAGTCTTACCAGAACCTTGTGCTCTGGATGAGGCCGATTCTCCGAGCGGAGTTCCGATATCTCCGCAAGTCAACGCGGGGCGATTTCTTCAAAGACTCCGCGACGAGCGAAAGTGGAGGTCCCGATTCGGGTTGCTGATTCCCCACCAGTGTGTGGAGGTCGAGCGCCTTGCGGCGAGCTTCCGTTATGAACGGTATGTCCCAATCCCCGATTTCTGGTTCCGGGCGGAGGTGCCACGAGGATGTTGCGTGGAGCTTCTTCCGTGCCTGACATACGTGGGTTCCCGGTTCCTTCCGGCATCGAATCCGCCTCGCGGTCTGTGGAGTCTCCTCGCTACGGAATGGACTGTCCGCGTTGCGGCCTTTCTCCTCTGGGAGGTGTACGACGCGTACCGGTCGTGGTTTGTACTGGAGTTATTCCGCTATTCCATTCGCGGTTCGTATCTTTCCGAGGTCCTCGGTTCTGTCTGCAACGAGCGGGAACTCCGTGGGCTTCTTGATGTCCTCGACGAGGTCGATTGGGACCAGGTTCCCCCTGGGCAGGTGTCCGAGGGCATCCGCCGTCGGTGGGACCGATCTCCAGGACGCGATGTGAACGCGGGAGACTTCGTTTTCTTCGACCCATGAGAGTGGGAGCACATCTCTGCTCAGGAGGCTGCCGCGCGGCGTGCTGCGGAGGGTACCGTCCTGGCAGAACACCCGAGAGGGCTCGTCTTCGTCGAAGGGAGTGACGAAGATGAGGAACTCCCTGCTGTGGAGGACGTACCGGCCGAAGGGTCGGAAGTGGTGGAGGAAGTGGATATCACCGAGGTCAGTGTGCCCGTTCCGGCTCTCCCGGCGATTCCGGCTGCCCAGATAGGTCCGGCTCCTTCGGCAGGAGGCGCCGGTGCCAGCACCGATCCGCAGGAGCGGTTATCCGCAACTTCCTTAACGGAATGGAACTGTTCGTTCCCCCGTCGGTGACGGACCTTGCCACGCTGCAGCAGCTGGCTGCGCAACACTTCCGTGGTGGCGGCGGAGGCTCTACTGCTGATGGTAGTGGATTCTTCTCCGGTCTTGGAGGTTAGTCCCATGATGGCGTGGGTGATCTCAGAGTGTAGTGAAGGGCCTTGCCCCAGATATGGCAGTATAAACTTTCCGGCTGTTGCTGGTCTTCCCTTCTCCTTCCTATTCTTCCCGCCTAGTAGCGGTGTTCCGCTTTGGGCGGTAATTGTCCGCATGAAGCGGTGTTCCTTCCCCTATGGCGGTTCAGCCTACTTGGGCCTTGTCCAGCGAGCCTGGTATCGCTGTTCGGGTTCTCCGGTGGTACTGCAGTACCTTCGACCGCGGTATATGCTGGATTGGCCCGGTAGTGTCCTCCTCGGGAAGGTAACCGTACCAGCGGACCTGGTGCTCCAACTCTCCGTTGTAGCTGTATCCATGTCCGGCGTTGCGGTCCATTACGAACTCCTTTTTGAAGGTCTCCCTCTCCGTACGCGGAGCAGTTGAAGTCCTCTCTTCGAGGGCCTGAGCTTCACCTCCGCGGTTGCGGTGTCCGTCTCCGGTCGCCGGTAGGGCTTCCCGTATACTGGGCGACTTGTCCCTTGTTCGCCAGGGTTCCTCGTGGAGAGTCACTGTCCGCGACACGGGGTCGCCTTCCACATCCTTGTGGGTCGTTCTGTCCTTCCAGTCTGCTCTAACGGCGAGCTGCCGTGACTTTCCGGGCTTGGGAACCCGTGGTGAGGGAGAAACTCCCGCTTGGCGGCGGTTGAGCGAGTGGTGCACCGTCACGTGCCGTGGTGGCGGTTTGGCACCCGGCGGGCACGTGCCGGCTTTCCCTGTGCTTGCTTCGGGGTGTTCACTGTCAGCGACAGGTCTTGTGAGCTCGTTCGGGGCTTCCGTAACGTCTCCGTTGTCCACGATGGCACTGTCAGCCTTAGGCGGCGGTTCTTCTGACTGTTGGGGCACTTGTCGGTCCGTGCGCTCCCCGTTGGCACTTGGGGTTCGATGGAACGCCGTGGCTCTGATTGAGGCTTGCAAGCGTCGCTGCGGCATTGCGCCCTCCCCTGGAGGTTCTCCGGTGTCATCTGGTAGGTCTCCGGTGAGCGGGCGTGCCGTGAGCACACGGTGCGACGACGTGCTCCGTTATTCCGGTTTCTTGGTTACATCCTCTCTCGAGTCCGAGGCTTGCATCTTATGGGCAGTCTTCCGCCACTGCGATTGTTCTTCCGTACTCGGTACGGTCTCTCTGGCCGTGATTTCAAGCGCGAGAGTGGGCGTCGGTATCGCGCTTTGCCCCTCCTCCTGCGGGGTTTCCACGCTACGCGACGAAAGCGACGAAGAACTAGCGTCTACCTTCCCCTCTTCAGCTTGAGCTGGGGGTGTGGGGAGTACTATCCCGGGTGGCGGAGCGATGCGCGTACGCTTTGCCGATCGAACCATGGCGGTCGGGTTCTTCTCCGGCTCTGACGGGAGGTCAGCCAGGCCACGCTCTGGGTGCGGTTGGATCATCAGCCGTTGTTGGCTCTCCGCTGCGAAAGCGGGTGCTTCCTGCGGCGAGGCGATATCCGACGGTGTCAGTGATGAACTCCGGGACTCCGGCTTTGGTGCCGGTACGACCCAATCGAGCGAAAAATGCTCGTGGGCTCGCTCGACATCGAGGACAACCGTTGTTTCGGTGGACGACACTACCCTGCAGGGGCCGTTAGCGATTGGTGACAACTTGTGCCTCTTCGCCTTCTCGGGGTTGTAGTACTCCTTGCGGAGGAAAACGTAGTCATTATCCCGAATTGGAGGGGAATTCCGGCGCACCCTAGCGTCGAAGTTCCGCTTATACGGGGCCTGAGCCTTAGCGAGGTTTCCCTGAACCCTCGGGACAAAGCGGGTCAACCAGGCCTTCCAGGCGTCCCTGCGTAGACGGTGTGACGATAATTTGGCCAACGTTGGTTGTGATTCGAGAGCCACCGTTGGTGGAGCGCGCGAGAGCACTAACTAGAATGGCGAGAACTTCGTCGTGCGATGCACCTGCGTATTGTAGGCGTATGTCACCGCATCGGTGTAGAGATCCCAATCAGTTGGGTGTTCTGACACGTATGTCCGCAATGCGTTTAACATCGTGTGGTTGAATCACTCCACTTGTCGGTTGCTTTGCGGGTGGTAAGTGGTCGTGAACCAGTTCTGGATGTCCAAGATCCGACCTACGTCCGGAAGAACTTCGCCGTGAACTGCGAGCCGTTATCCGATAACGAATCAATCGGTGGTTCGTAGACAAACACCCAGTGGGTGACAAAGGCTTGTGGCACCGCACTAGCGATAATCTTCACGAGAGGGACTGTCCCCATCAACGTCGAGAAGCGATCCGTAATGACCAGTAGGAACCGGTTGTTCCGACGTGTTCCGACGAACTCTCCGAGGATGTAGATTGCGACAAACTAAAGAGGTGCCCGTGGTGGGAAGAGAACCAATTGCTTGGAACACTTCCGCAGCTTCACGCGGTTCTTCGCACAATCCAAGCACCCACGCACCCTGGCGTCTGCATCAAAGGCCATTGCTGGCCAGTAGAAGTCCCCGCGAAGGGTGTAGTAAAGCTTTCTTCCACCGGGGTGGCCTGATAACTTCGCGTAGTGCGCTAAGATCAGAACTCGAAACTTTAACGAGTGTGGCACCACAATCTGTGGCCTGGGTCCGACTTTTCGGATTAGATACCTCTGATCGTTAGTGAGAAAAGGAGATTTGGGCTCCCCCGTTGAGACGGACGCGAATCTGCATGCATGTGGGGTCCGTTTGTTGCTCCCGGATTAGCTCCTCTGGAGTGATTGGGACAAACGCTCCCGGCACGAGTTGCGCGTCTGACGTGGCCAGGATGGCATCACAGATATCTGTCTCCGAGTCATCATCGGTATCTTCCCCCTCACCTTCTCCAAGGAGGAAACAGGGAACGTCCAGATCATCAACTGGTTCTGCCTCCGCGCCTGTCGCCAGACCGGAGAGAGCATCGGCCTGAGTGTTCAGAATTCTCTTCTTGTAACGGAACTCGAAGTCGAACTCTGAGAGGGGGAGGCGCCACCGCATCAAGCGGCCAGAGCGCTCTGCGATGGAGAGAAGCCAACGCGACGCAGCGTGATCGGTGTTTACCACAAAGTTGTTTCCCATCAGATAGGAGCGAAGAGTCTGCAGTGCCCACACGACTGCCAGACATTCTTTCTCGGGCACCGAGTAATTCTTCTCATGGATATTGAGGCTTCTTGACCAGTATCCGATTGGTACGCGATCCCCACTGTCAGTGGTCTGAGACAACGCACAACCGTTCTGGTTGTTGCTGACATCCGTATCCACCTCGTACGGAAAATCCTGACTTTGGTAGAGCTAGCACGGGAGGTGAGGTAACGGCATCCACTACGGATGAGAACGCTTTTGCCTCAGGGTCTCCAAATGGTTCCAGTTTGACTGGTTGCCCCTTTCGAAGGAGAAAGTTCAACGGAGCTGCGATATCCGCAAAGTGCGATATGAAACGTCGGTAGACGTTGCAAAGACCGAGGAAGGATCAGAGCTCCGTCTGCGTCGTCGGGTGTTTTGCCTCCTTGAGGGACTTTACCCGTATGTCGTCGATCGACAGCCGTCCTGGACGGATAATGTGTCCGAAATACTTCACGGTTGATATGAAGAACTCATACTTCTTCAGCTTGATGGTGATACCTGCGTCCTGCAGTGCTCGCATTACTTCCTGTACATGCTTCAGGTGTTCGTCCAGATTATTGGAAAATGCAATAATATCGTCCAGGTACACCAGGCAGGTCTTCCACTTAAAGCAGGCAAGTAGGGTATCCACCGCTCGCAGGAAAGTAGCGGGAGCATTCGATAATCCGAATGGCATCCGCTTAAAGCGGTACAGCCCCTGGTACCAGACAAACGCAGTCTTGTCATGGTCCTGTTCCCTGACAAGGACTTGCCAATACCCCTAGTTTGCATCTAGGGTCGTGAACACTCCCGCGCTTCCGAGCGAGTCAATACATTTGTCCATCCGAGGGATGGGATAAACGTCCTTGACGGTGACCGCATTGAGCTTGCGATAATCAATACAAAATCTCCACGAGCCATCGGCCTTGGGAGCCAACACTACCGGCGATGCCCATGGCGACTGGGGGGGTTCAATCACTCCAGCCCGGAGCATCTTCTCAACTTGAGTCTTCTCTTCCTCCCGAGCTTTCGGTCCAGCCGGGTAAGGGTGATGTGAAATGGGCCGGGTATCCGGGAGTAAATAGATCCGGTGTTCGGTAATCCCAATCTTCCCAAGGGAACCGTCCCACATCGGGGTGAACTCACGGAGCATGTCCAGCAACTGATTGCGTTGAGACTCCAGAACATGGGAGAAGTCTAATGTTTCCAATTACTCGATGGGATCTTTCGTTGGTTCCGCCTCTTGCGGCTTCAACTGTCCCTCACGTGGGATTAACATCTCGTCTCCCGACAAGTTCGGTTCATCCTCTGCCTGTAGTGGAGATCTGTAGTGCCCCGTCTCCCGACAAGTTGGCGGCACGTTCTCCCGAGCGAGGCGGGTGAAAGGGATTGACACCTTCCTCCTCCCCCTCCTCAGGGTTGATGAGCTCGAGAATCTCGGCGGCAGAGACCTTAGTAGGGATCATGGCCACCGGGTGTGGGAGTGCCGAGCCAATTACTTGGTTCTTCACCAACCGCTGTTGGAAGCAGCTAAAGTTAGCCACCAATACCCTGAAGGGTTTCTCGGGTTCGACGAGGACAATACCGTTTGCCAACGCTAGTTGGTCTTCTCATACAGATGAGGTGACGGTCCTACCGTCTGTAGACCGTGTCGCCCTATAAACCCCGGTTATGGCCGAAATATGGCCTATATGTGACCGAAATGTTGGCGTATAAGTCGAAAACTCGTGAGAGCATATATCTCTTCAAGATAAGGAGCTTTTGTTTTCATGCATGTGGCCGAAATATGGCCGAAATATGGCCCATATATGGCAGCATTGAAAAACAAGAAATACCTATCTTGGTGAGATACGCGTTCTCACAAAATTCCGACTTATACGCCAACATTTCGATCACATATCGGCCATATTTCGGCCATAACCGGGGTTTATAGGGGTCGAGCGGAAGTTACCGGGACCCATACTTGCGTTCCGGGTGGGAGACAGGTCGACTGTGCCACACGGATCTTCGTGGAAGGACGGCCTGTCTCCTGGGTTCCTGCGCCGCTGGTAGCGGGACTTGCTTCTTCAACGCCTTGCAAAGTGGCTTCCGAGTAATCGGGATTGTGGTACCGTCTACCAATTCGGTGGGGTTTGTCACGCTGTCGGATCGCTTCTACAAAGCGGTCGCAAAAGTCCCATCCCAAAATGACTGGAGCTGCAAGAGCTCGACAAACGAGAAAAGACAACTGCACAAGGCAGCGCCCTAGCCTCACCCTGGCGTCGATGGTACCCACCAGTGAGATGGGTTTGTTGTTCGCGTCAGCGATATCCATCTCCGGTTGAGGGCGTACGAGAGACCGCAGCTGCGGGGGTAGTAACGAGTGAACCAAAAAATTAGGCCCGGCGCCCGTATCGAGAACGGATAGATGCCGAACCATGTACTTATCGGACACACCCAGGTGACGTAAACTTTGTGATTTCGTTTCGCCATGACCAGGACCCTGTTCGAAATATGGACATTCTTAGACAGTACCCACGGGCGACGGAGGACAGCTAACTGTTCGGGTTCACGTCAGTAGTCGCCATCTTCCTTGTGAGGATTTTGACCAGGGAGAGGGGCTTTGGCGCCTCGAGCGCCTCCACTCTCGACTCTGGAGGCGCCTTTCCACGAGAGAAGACTCCCGTACTCAGTTTCTTTGAGCACTACAGCTGTCTTGCGGTGCTTGGGAAGCCCTCGGCGTTTCCACGGTACCGCTTCCTCCGTGAGGAAACCCGACGCTTACCCTGTTCTGCTAAAGGTACGTGCAATGAACGTTGGTTCTCCGAATATGGTTTCAGCATCCGTTTGGCTGTTCTCGTACGACCAAAGTAGGAACCCTGGCCTTCTTGGCCGGACCGATTTAACGTACTCGCACTTGGGTATCTACTCTTAGCCCACATATCTCTAATATTAGAACATTTCGTAGGATGAGCTGTCCTCGGTCTTCTCTATAACCAAATGGGTCGCGTTTAAGCTGATGGCGAATGAAAATCCGCATTGCTGCGGTCAGGCGTTCCTGTCTAGGCGTGGCCGTTCGTCCCTCACTCCACGTGGCGTTCGATGTACGCATCTCATAGCGCTGGTGGGCCGAACCGGCAGTGCTCGTAACATTGGGGTTTCCCAAGACAATTATGGTAGATCCACGCCTTCATGGATGGGCCGTCGTGACGGACTGCGCGTAGACTGTGAGGATATAAACGGTTGTCGGCTGCGGCTTGCAGCATGGTATGACAATATGTCGTACTCCCTTTGGCGCGAGCCCGTCGTAAAACCCCGACGAGCGGTTCGAGACTCCAATGTTTAGAGGACATTACGGCTAGCCCGTCGGAGCTCTCTCCTGTCGCTGGAGTGCTATCACCCTCGCGCTTGGCGAACGTGGTGCCCAGCAACGTACCATCTTCCGTCGTTTCCTCGCGATGGCGG
>VCMS01000041.1:0-36959 GCA_022539475.1 Gracilaria domingensis
CGGTTGATCGATTGCCACTTACCAATAACCGAACGCACGGGAACATGTTCAGCATTAGGTTCACCTATAGCTCGGTCTCGAATAGCAGTTGCAACTTCCTTTGCTGCACTTGTGATCTACCGCGAGACAATGGCGACCCGCTGTTCGAGTCACGCTAACGACGAAAAGCCTTAAATCGGAGTACGTTTGACCAGCACGAGGTTTGCTTCTGAAGCGGCCGTGATCTGAGCACTCGTCTCTGTAGGCCGGAGAGCACGGACGCTTCGATTGATGTGAGACTCCTTAGACCGGTATGGGAGAATAAGAGATCTCCTGAGGCGATCGAATGTGCCCCTCCTTTACTAGGTCGTGCCGGAGCTTTGTCATGGGCACCCGCCATTCCTTCTCCTTCTTCCTGAGAGGCGCCCGCGCCGCGCCCGCGACTCACCGACCGGCTCCTCGCTCTCTCTCACGCCAACATCCACCAGTGTAATGCCACCTCTTCCGGGATTCCAAACCCATCTCCTTGATATAGGTCCGAGTGGTTGTCTCGATCCGTGCAACTGGTCGACTTCAAAAAGCGCTGACCAAACCGTGCGGGCGCGCTCGGTACTGAGGAAGGAGGAAATAGCAAGAACTGTACGAGCAACTGGAGACGACGACGGCGACAGTGGATTTGATGGGCACAGCTTTGGCTTTGTGGATCTGGAGCAGGACGACGACGGAGACAAACAGATCATGAAGCCGAAATGTAATCCCACGAAAGCCACGTTTATGTCGGAAATGGAATGCATCGTGTTCTGTTTTAGCTAAATTTTATTTTATGTTCAATAATTAGATTACTTGGCTGCTCCAGTTATATCTGTAGTACAGCAGTACGTGTACAAAATCCATGCAGCAATAAAACTATGACGTTGACGAAGTCATTGCAAAAGAATTGTGCGATAATTCCAAACTCACAATATACCCCGTAACTGAGTATCTTCCCATCTGTGAATCTGGAGATCTACCATTTTAGCCGAAAGGCTTTTGTACCCAAAGATAAGATCTCTTAAGCGATAGCTTTCTCAGCTGAAAGCTTCACTTTTTACTAATTCATAAAACATGTTTTCTACCCCCTTTTGAAAAGAAATCTCCCTCACAAAATATAATTAAATTATAATCAAATTTTGGCATGCATCGGCACTCTATCCAAGAACAATTTGAGACCGTCTACGATATACTTAACAAACAATCTGAGCTCCTTTCAAAAAATCAAATCGTAGCAGACTTTTGACAAAATCAAACGGTAGCAGAGACTTCTCTCATTTAAAATCATAGAAAATGACAAGTACCGGAGTTCGAGAGCTCTTTCGATCCTCTTGCACCCTTAGAGACTGTGTACGAAGATCGCGCGAGCAAATTCTCGGCTTTCTCTCGTTATGAAAACTCGGCTACACCAGTTCTTAGTGTAAATGTCTTAATGCAGTAGCCCGCGGAAAACCACGTGCACAGCACTCTAACGTAGCCCACTCGTACAGCAAAATGCACTGGGAGATATATGACACTGTCTGAGTACAAACCCGGCTGTCGTTTAAACCAGGCTGGTTGCTCTGTGGGAGAAGAGCCGCCGATGTTTATTGCTGCCGTACGCTGTATTTTCTAGAGGCATACGTTTCAAATTATGTTGCAAGAGCTGGTGCGCAACATTTGAGCGCACCACTCCAACCCAAAAAAACACACCGCGTTTTCCCACCTACCGCTTAGAACTCTCGATCACACTCTTTCCTCTACGTGTTATTTACAACCTTCTACAGTTTTGCGCATACAATGAACAACAAAGACGAAATGGAGTTTGTAGATCATGCGATGGACCGCGCTATATTGTATAATGAGCTTTTGCCCCTATCCACCAACTGACCAACATCCACCTTAAACACTACGCCCCTAAAATCAACATTCCAGACTCTGTCCCTAAAACAGTCCAGAAAGAACTCAACTTTACTTGTGACTACATCTGCGCAAAACTTGGTGCTGAGCTCGCTTCTCGTCTCCGCCGTATGCGTCGGTCTACAACTGGGACCAATGAGGTGCTCCCTTCGCGTGTTATGCTTCACATTCACGTTAAGCTAGCGCTAAACATTCTCCTCTACTCTCTGATGACCAGGATTGACGGCAAAAATGGAGTGCTCATCTTCATATGGAAAAAAGACTACAGATGGCTACTGTACTCGACAGAAGTACGCTTCTAAAACGTCTGCGAAGTAATAACGATGGTAAGTTGTTCACTCTTGAACTGTCTCTCTCGGAATGTGACGAAGTCGAGAAGCTAGGAGGGGGAGCTACTTTGGATTTTCAGCGTGGTTCGAAAGAGCAGCAAACTAAACAGAAGCCTCCGGATTTTTCCGAGAATGATTTCGCAAGACTTTTGCTGTTGGTGAGAGACGATGAGAAAGCAAAGAGGCAGATATATGTGCTTTCTTCTACACTTACTAGGGCGCAACAGGATTCGGGAATAAGGCAAGGTGATCTGTGAGAGCGTATTGCGAAGCGTTTTAACTGTACAGATTTCGCCCCGATAGAGGATTTTCTTCCACCGGTATCTGAGGTTGTGCCAAGTTTGCCGCCATTAGCTAAACGAAGTGGGCAAAAACGTGCGGAGGTGTGACGGGAAAACAAAACTCTATTGACAAGAACAGTTGCAAATTATGAAGTCTCTGGAAATAACGGAGAGCTGCCGTTCATGGATTTTTGCCACAGAACATCTCGGTCACAAGTTCTCTCTGCTGTAGGGCGCAGTATTTATTTAACGTACTGCGTCATTCGCTTGGATTACGAAGACGTTGATCGCCTTGTCGGGCAATTTTTGACTCGAAGGTTACCTGATAATGCGGGTGGGAGCCTGGGCGTGCGTAGGGATTTGAATGCTTTCAGTGGAAAGCGTCGGAGGCATTCGAGTGGTGGTGAGCCATCTACTGCTTCCAAGAGAACAAAATCTGCTCGTAGTAGCAGTGATCCGGTTTTTGATGGGGCGGTCACCGAGATGACTTCGTCTATGAATATGTTTGCGGGCATTTATAAGGAGAAGGTTGATAGGAAGAAAGAGGATCGTGCTGAAAGAAAGCAAAAGGAGGCTGAAGCTCAGGCTGCGTTGAAAGCTGCAGCCCAAAGCGAGACGATGGAAGAAAGTGTGGAAAGGATAATGTCTTCTATGAAGGTATGTGGTGCGTTTGAAGAGGCTCACGCAAAATATCGCGACGCGGTTGCGCGAAACCTTGACCCTGATTATATCGCTCACCTGAAACGGCAATGCGAAAGTATCAAGTTGTTTTCCTACAACATGCAGAGCGACATCATGAAAGCCGCTGGAAAGAGTAGTGGCGAAGATTAGTATCCTGTGGCGTTGTTCCTTGTAGTTCTTGCGATTTGTTTATGGGTTTACTTTTACTTCGATAAAGGCTTTTCACGATCTCCCTTAGATATTTGTCTCTGTGTCGTAGTACGAACGACAGCGCCTATGAAATACGTACCTCCCTCTTACGCGCTCCTTCCTACCAGCCTCGCTTCCCCATACCCTATAGAGTTCTTTTCATAGGTTAACTGTTAAGCACACAATCATGTCCACGTGCGTGCTGACAAAGAGACGGGCAGCAACGCTCAAAAGAGGCGCTCGTGGAAGGTAGAACAAATATGGATCCGTCTAGGATACCGACGGTACAGCCTTTTCACGCACTGGACTGAGTACAGTGGACTGAACGTCGTGACGGTCGAGCTCCATCGCCGTCACCGCAGTTCCGCTCCCTGATGAAGTCCAAATTGATGTGCATGTGATACGGTATCTGCCGCCTTGCTTCAGCTTTCTCTTGCTCTGGGGTCTTCTCATACCCACGCTGTTGAGCTTTGCCTTGGGCAAGCAACTCTTTCATCCTTGATAGTCCGCCACCACTACCACCATAGCTCAGAGAGCAAAGCTCTTGTAGGCACGCATGTGCTTCCCAGGCCTTGCCGGTTCTGAATGCACACAAACCAAGTTGATTCATCGCGCGATTAAACATAACTTGCAAAGGAATGTCCGATTCTGCAATCATTTCTTGTAGATGGGGCATCAGTAGCATCTCGCGCAGCGTAGAAGCGGTTTTCAAGAGCTTGCTTGTAGATATGCGCAAGCATCACCATTGACTTGGCACGATCATCCCCATACCGGTAGACTAGTGCAGCAAGCTCCGTTAAAGATTTATCTGAGGCCTTTCGACCAAACAACTCTTTAACGCTCTCGTTCAGTTCTTCACTCTTGTAGTACATGTGCTTGACGCGACGAGCGGCCACACGTGCAGCACGAGATCGGAGTGAATTGAGTCGCCCTTCATCTGGTTCCATCTTCGATTCCTCACGCTCGGCGGCATTTTCATAGTATGACTGCACCTCCGAGGCAAGATCTAAAAGAAGAACCTCATCCTTGAGGCGCTCCGCATATTCCAGAGCATATGCATCCGTATGTTGCCAAGCGCGGAACAGCTCATCGTCAAATCTTTCAAAGTTGGAAACGACATCTCCGCCGACGATTATCTGCCCTTCGGCGTCCACCTCAGTCTTCTTCACTTGTTCCTCAGCCGCAGTTGGAACTGCCATTCCAACCAAGGTCTCACCTGAAGGATCAACAATTTCAGCAGGGCCAGTTCCCTTTAAAATGATGCTGGGATCCTCACCGCAAACATCAGCTTCATCTGCTTCAAAGCGAATACCCGGAAAATGCTCACGCGCTAAAGCAATGACTTTCATGTCGTACGCGTAGCAGTTGTGGTCGTCGTTGGCGGCGACAAAGTTAAAGGGCTCGACCGGGTTCCACGAGATGTCGTTGGTGCGCATGACGAGCACGAGCGTGCGGATGGGCGACTTGGCGCGCACGTCGTACAGCACGATGGAGCGGTCGGCGCCCGCCGAGGCCAGAATGTCGCCCTCCACCGGGTTCCAGCGCACGCAGTGCAGAGAGTCGACGGCGCGCGACAGCGACAGCACGGGCGCCGAGCGGCTCTCGTTCCACAGCTGCACGACGGAGGCGGCGGTGGCGAAACAGGCGCAGCGGTAGCTGGCGTGCACGCACGCCGGCGCGCCCGCGCTGGAGCCGTAGCGCTGCAGCGGAGGCGGCGGAGACGGCGGCGGCGCCGGCACCGGCGCCGCGTCGTCGACATTCCGCTCCGGCACGCGCGCGCTGTACACCAAGCCGGCGTCCGTGCAGAAGAGCAGGCGGCGCGAGTCGCACGAGAACGACACGGCGCGCACGAACGCGGCGGGCTTGAGCGCGAGCGCGAGGCGCGGCGCGCGGCTGGGAAGGTGCCACAGGCGCAGCTCGCCGTCGGCGGCGCCGGAGGCCAGCAGCGCGACGCCGGCGCGCGAGGGCGCCACGCCGTAGTTGCCGTCCGCCTGTGGAGGCGCGCACGTGAACAGGAACGGGCGCGCCAGCAGCCGGTTGAGCTTGGCGGCCGCCACCGCACGCGCCACGTCCAGCTGCCGCGCCGGCGCGTGCAGCGAGCGCGCGCGGTTGACACGGAAGCGCGAGCGCGCCGGCGCGCCGGCGCGCCGTCGTGGCGGCCGGACCACTCGGAGTCATAGCGCGACAGCACGCGCAGCCGCATAGCGAAGAGGGCGGAGCGCGGAGCGCAGAGATGGTGTGGGCGCGAGTCGGGGGGGGGGGAGCGCGCGGCGGCGAATGAAACGGCGACGGCGGCGGCGCGCCAGCGACGGGGCGCGCGCGTGCACACGCGCGCGCGGCGACTACGTGTGCGCGCGCGCGCGTGCCAAAAGGCGCGTGGCTGAGCGGCGCGCGGCGTTAAAGGCGCGCGAGTGTAAGCTGCGAGGCCGCGGCGCGGCCGAGATCTCAGCCGCATCTGAGCGCGCGCGCGCGCGCGCCGTTTACGGCAGCGCAGCAGCAAAACAGCCACAGCAAATAAACAGTAGTACATAGAGTTACACTGCAGCGCGGCGCGCTCCCCGGTGCGCGCCCCCCCCCCGCGGCGGCGGCGCCGCCGCGTGTGGCTCACAGCGCGCGGCGCGGATCAGGGGCGCACGCGTGATCCGCGATCAAAATCGTTGCATCAGCTTCACGTAGCGCTGCGCCTTCCTCAGCGACCTCAGCTGCTACCCGTTCGGCGCCACGTACATCGCGCCACCGCCGCCGCCGCCGCCGCCGCCATTGCCGCCACCAACACCACCACCACCACCGCTGCCGCCACCGCGGCCCACGCTCCAGCCCTCGGGCAGCCGGTCCGGGCCCGAGCCGTCGCGGGCCGCGTCGGCCGCGCCAGCGCCGCAGTGCGCGGCGCTACGGGCGAGCGCACCGTGCGAGGCGACTCGTCGCCATCCTGCTTGTCCTTGTCGCGCTCTGCCTCGCTGTCAGTGCAGCTGCTGCCGCCGCCAGTACCACCACCTGTGTCGCCCTTGTGCACCAGGCTCGCGCCGTCCGCGCGCGAGCCCGCGCCCGCGCCCGCGCTGGCGTCTGCGCTAGCGACCAGCGAAATGTGGCTCGGCGCCCTGGAAACAATCACCGCCGAGTACCACGAGCGGCAGATGCCCTTGTCACTCTTCATCACCTCCACGCCATCGCCCACGCCGTACTCGCGCTGCGAACACAGCCGCGGCGTCAGCGGCGTGGACGTCTCATCGGGCGCGCGGCGCGCAGCGCGCGTCGGCGACACGGCGCGCCGCAGCGGCTGCGCCGGCAGTGGCGCCAGCGGCGCCGCAGCCGGTGGCGGTTGCGCTTGCGGCGCCGCCAATTGCGCGGGGGCGGCACGGCGCAGCGCCAGCTCGTCCATGCACGTGGCAGCGGCCACCTCCGGAGGATTCTCCTGCTTCTGGCGCGCGGCGGCGTCGTCGTTCTCGGCATTCTTGTGCGGCACGTGCGCGCGGCGGTTCTTGAACCACAGCATGGCGGAATGGAACGGCATGTTGATGGCGGCCGAGAGCTGCTGCAGCTCGGCCGACGACGGCGACGTGCTGCGCTCGAACTTGGCCAGCAGGTGCATCGGAATAGGCTCCTGTATCGCTTCAGTTCGAGCGCGATATGGCGAAAGTTTTCTCCAGCTCTTCGGCACTTGGGCTGAGGTCTGGCATTTTGCTTGCAGTGCCTATTCCAGCTCAATACAGTTCTGATGCGCAGCTCATTCGTGCGGCAGAACAGCGTGCTTTAGATGAGCTTTCGCGAAAGAAACTCGCTTCCAACCAGGTCACTCCGTTTCTTCTAAGGAGAGTCGCCGAGCTCACTCATGGTGTTTCTGTTCGAGAAAATGTAGCGCTGGCGGACAATAATGTAGCGGTTGCTTTACGTGTGGCGGTTCATCTGTCTTAGACAGAGCGAGGGTCTTCTTTGGGAGTCCATTATAAGCATGGGCGTCCGCATGTGCTTGTGATTGGTGGCACGGCTCTTGATGTTCATTGCGATCCTCGTTCTATCTTACTGCCACATACTTCATATATTGGCGCTGTCCGAGTTTTTGCTGGTGGTGTTGTTCGAAATATTGCTCACGCTGCCTCTACGCATGGTAGAGAAAACGTTACCTTTGTTTCTTGTCAACATCTAAAGATTGTGCGTAGGACGCAAGAGACCTTCCTCCTTTGCAATGTTCAGAAGAAGGTCGCGAGTGAAATTCACATCCAGATTAGTTGCGTTCTGATATAAAGGGCCTGCGCTGCTCTTTACACGAGAATGCCAGTCTCGTGACTCCTTTCTAATCTGTTCAAGCTCTGCTTTATCATAAACATACTCAGGAATACCTTCGCAATTGATACAAAAATTGTGCAGTATCATTCCAGTGGCAATAATAGGAACACAGTCGTGAACTGTGTAGTTCAGTTCCGCGTTATAAAAGACCGGCCACCGACGCTTGAGGATACCAAATGCTTGCTCCACATGTATACGCATCGAGGACAAGAAGAAGTTAGTCGCACTTTCAACACACCTACGTTTTTGCCTGGAAAAGGCGATAGTAAATGGTTTGAAAGCATGTACGCATTGTCCCCAACAAGATAATATCCCAAGAGAAGCTTTCCTGCCTCCAAAAACCTGGCAAGTAGGGACATTTCATATGCTAAAGAGTCATTTGTCGAGCCAACCGCCATAGCTGAAAAGTCCAAAAAGCGATATCGTGAGTCAACAACAGCCTGTACGGGTATAGAGAAGAAGCCCTTTCTGCAGAAGAAACTTGCAGGATTCTCAAAAGCACGTGGCTTTCGAATTCTCATACAAATGCCATCTAAGGCACCATGCAACCTGAAAATGGGTTAGAGTACTTTCGAGACGTTTTGAAGCCGAGGCTGAGTTTTTCAAGTTCTGCAGGATCTTCCGGTATTTTGGGTAGTGTCATCGTTTCCGTCAGAGCAGAAATAAATGTCTTGAAGCACTTGTGGACACTGCTCTTGCTGATCTTATACGCCAGCATAAGATCATGTACGCTAGCACCAGCCATAATACGAACTCCGATTGCCACTCTTACCTTGGCCTGAATTGAAGGACAATCTAAAGGAGATCTCTCTGTAACAAATGAACTTTGCAGTAGAGTGTGGTAGAGTTTGTTGAACGTAGTACGGCTGATTCTAAAGGCGCCGAAGAAATCAGAGTCGGTATACATCGAGGTCAGCGATTCGAATGTCGGTTTATTTGTCGGAAATTTAGTTGCGTTACGTTTTTGTAGCTGTTGCTTTCTGCGATGAATGAGAAGTATTAGTAGGAAGGCAAATCTGTGCATGAATTGTCCGATGTCATCATCCTCTGACGACGAAGATGAAGATGTTGCCATGGAAGTGATTTGAGAATCCATTAGAAAAGCTGGCTACACAATTCGTTAGAGACGGTTTCGCGCGATATTCCACTGTGATTGTGGACTGCCGGCAGTGCGACAACGATACCGTGGTACCATCACTGCGCATCACGCTGATACACTGTGCTACAAGGACAGTGGCACAGTGTCAGACACTGTCTGTGCTTGTGCTACAAGCAGCGTTGCTGTGATGTTTTTGGTTCGTTTGACTTTTATTTTTATCGAAATTGGAAAAAGTAGGTATGCCGACAGTTGCCGAAAGGTTCTCTGACGGTCATGAGGCTGTTGAGAGTAAGTGTCCTTCGTGAAGGGGCTTTGAAGCGTCGTAACGGGAAGAATTTGAGCGAACCATGTGTGCAAAACCCAGCGATGGAGAAAGACACGCAAAGGCGGTTCAGACCCTCTCTCAAGAGGCGAGCACAGCAGTAGAGCGCTCCCACAGGTACGACACGGCAATGCCGGGTGTAAGACCGGGGTCGACCCTTCCCAAGTAATGGAGGGAGCGAAGCGGCGAAGAAGAAGCGTCCAGCGGTAGAGAACACACGACACAAGTCGGCAGTAGCGTCACGTGCGTAGCACGCGGTACCCACGAGTGTGGCGATGACACGCGAGAGCGGTAATAGCCCACGCGAGTGTGTCGAGCCACGAACGGTATGCACCGGTACACCAAGTAGTGCTACCTGTATAACAGGGACAGAAATAAAAAAAACACACACAAAGTAAACACGCGAAAGCGGTAGTGTGTTAATGATGCCGCGAGGCGGATGATGAACCCTGCACAAGGTGTCGACTCTCCGGGAGGAGGATATCGGTCACGCAAGGGTGAAACATCAGAGCCGAACACTCGGTTAGTCCGTTTACTTCCCCCGACAATGGGTGCAGCTCAACCTACTAAGTAGTGTAGAGTGCCAACCCACTGTCAAGCGGTGTAGCGAAATATCTAGAATAACATCTAAAATACCCCAACTAATGGGTGCAAACTTCCCCACCGTGTGTGAGCCACGGCTAAGCCGTGCGCCTCATAACACTAATTCTAATATTAAGTATACCCAAGAATGGCTGATCTCACCAGTTACTCATACTGTGTGCCACCACCTGGCTGACTCGCGCCGTGCATAGTTATGAATCGCAATCAGCGAAGGAGTCCGCGGGAAATCGCGTTGCACACTTTCCCCGGCTCGACTGAGGGTGGCGAGACGATCCGCGAGCCGATTTTCCGTTTTCTCCTCTGGAGTGTATTGAAGCACGTCGGATGAGGTCTCGCAATCGGTCCTACGCCGGTCGTCTTCTAACCAAGCGACTCCGGTCACCCCTCTCTACGCGTATCTGCGGTAGTGTCTCCTCCCGAAACCTCGGCGCGCTCTCCGCCTCTCTCTCGCTCAGCGCTTTCGGTCTTCTTCCTCGCTGCGCTTCCCGCGATTGCCGAAGCACCGAATCAGGGTAGCGCAAACCAATCCGCGCTGGCGGGTCTCCGAACCAATGACGATTGGAGGTTTCAGCTGGGCCTTACACAAGTATTGCCCTTCCTCCTACGGGAGTGCACTCTCTGCAACAGGACAGTCTTCCGCTGGCGTTCCGTTTTTCGCGCAACCGGTCAATCGGGTTTTTCACGAGTAGGGGGGGGCTCCTGCTTTCCCAGACGGGTGGGTCAACTTCCGCCCCACGGCGGTCTGTACCGGGGCAGTGGGAACTGGATCGCTTCCTGCTGTTCCAGGTCCACCGCAGTGTCAACGCCGGATATGCGGGCGCGCTGGGCGTCGTATGACGAACCGGACTAACGCGTCGACCCTCGCAGCTAATCCCACAGCCGTTCTTAACGAGACGGGCTCCGTGGTTTCATGATCCGCAAGGCGTGACCAATCAGTTCCCTGTCGAGGCGTATGCCGATGGCAGTGGTCACGTCCCAGGAGGCGTGCACAGGCATGGATGGAACGGGTGGACGTTTGGTTTCGACTGGATTAGCGGAATTACCGTGCCGTACAGAACGCGTCGTCACGCATCGTGGTCAGTCGCACAGACTCGCCCTGAGCGGGACCCATGCGTTCGCGTAAGCGCACACATGCGCATTGGTTTCGCACGTACTCAGAAGCGCCCGATTCCGGCGAACTTCCAGATCGACGTGGCCTTCTTCCGAACACATCGGCGAAATCCAATACGTGGAGAGACTCTGCCCGTTGCTCGCCGTGTGGGGAGCGTTACCAGAAAGGTCACCGTTCGACCAGGATCTCCTGTGCTGGACGTCCGTACCGCTTCTGCGTGCAGAATTTCGATTCTCCCACGGTACGCGGTCAACTACCTTCAAAAATGATCCGTGCCCGAAACGACGTGCCCGCTTTCCCGATGGGCGTTTACCTTATCTCCGTATCAAAACCACGAGTCAAACGGATTCGTCCGCGCCACATGCGTGGGAGATATGTTCCTCTCTCCTTTCGGTGGGCGTCCGTGGAGGTTGCCGTGGCTGTTACGTGGGAAACTCCCCCCTGGTCTCACGTATGTGGGTAGTAGGGCTCGTGAACCAGACCCGTTTACGGGATGGTGGAGCGTTGTGCCTCAGGAGTGGAGCGGCGCGGTACCAGCGGTGTATCTCCTCCACGAGGTATATGACCAGTATCGACTGTGGGTTCATTCCCGCGCTTGCGGCAACTCAGTCCGAGCCTTGGATCTCACTATCCGCTTGGGCGTAATGGAAAACTTCTCGGAAGTGGGTATGCCTCTTGCGAGTGATTGATGGAGTCGACTGGACCCAGGTTCCTTCCGTTCGCAGAGCGCTGCGCGCCGAAAGGCGATCTTGAGCCATTGGACCGGTTCCGGGTCGCAGGTCCCCACTGTCGGCGAATTACATCTACTACCGACCCCTGGACAGCGGGTGCCGATTACCACGGCCGGAGGCGGAACTGTCATCGGAATGCGAGCGAGTCATCCCTTTCGGGCACCCAACGGTTTCATCATGACTGATGGTTTCATCCTGTCGGGATCAAAACCATGATTGATGAAAGCTGCCCGATGACGTGACGACATGGGCGATGAAGACTCGCAGCACGCTTCGGTTGGAGGGGGCTACCTGCTTCAGCAGTGGAAGGTCCCCCAAGCGGGTGTCAACTGGCGATTTCGCCGACTCCGGTGAATGTTTCGCTCTGCGCCTCTGAGCGGCTCCTGGGCCCCGTGAGTGGCTGCCTGTTCCTAGGCCTCGTGGCGGTTATCCTCGGGACTCTCAGCGGAGAATATGTTGCTTAGCGTCGAGCCTGCCGGATAGGCGTGGCGTCGGCTACGAGGCCGAACGAAAGCTCGAGGTGCGAACCTTGGCGGGTGGACACCTTATGCCAGACGCTGAAGCAGCGCGAGGGCTTGCCTGATAGCATCAACTATCCTTGTACTAGGCGAGGGTCTGGTATCGATGTAGATGTTCCGACTGTCGAACGCCAGTCTGGCGCGACGTGACTCGCGCGCATAGAGATGGCGTCGTGAAACGGAAGGCGCGCAATGTGCGGACAGCGGATCTTGCCGACCAGCAGTAGGATGAACAGCAGGAATCCGAGTACCTCGGTGCGATTCATCCTCTAGCGGGAGTCCTCTTCCTAGCTGATACGCAATTAACTTTAGGCCGTTGTGTGCTCGCTAGGCGAGCCACAACATAGTAACATTGACCAGTTAAACTGTGAATTCTCTGATCTCAAGACTTTTCCTTCTTTCCAAGGTGTATACTTTTCAACTCTCTCTCCTTCCGGGGTGATGCTTCCTCTTACGAGTGCATTCTTCCTTTTACGAAGTAGCTTTTTCTTCCTGATTAACGAGTGCTTCTTTCTCTTAGAGTTCATCTCCTCTTTACGAGATGGCTTCTTCTGCTTCTGAGGCTTACTTTTCCTTTCATAGAGTCTTCTTCTCTTGCGAACGCTGCTTCTTTAACTTTCTCTCTTCCTGAGGGCGTTACTATTGACGAGACGCTTCAACTGTCGCTCTCGATAGAGTGGTAGCCTCCGTGCACCACGCGAGTAGCGGTACAGTACTCCTCTGGAGGTTGTCGCAGCGTTCCTCGATTGAGTGTGTGGTTCGTAGAAACCGTTCGTGCGCCGGTACGCGATAAGCTTCCTTTCTCCAGGACGTGGTGGTTAACCGAACATTCGCTTTATGTAGATTAGCCAGGCAAACGCCGTGTTAAGTACGCCGGCTGGTACTGCACGATCTTCGATCGGGGTAGTGTGCTCCCACGGGTTCGTCCGAGTGCCCGCGACGGCGGGATAGCCATACCAGCGTAACGCTGGTACTGAACATAGCCCCTTCGGTTCCAACTGTGCCCACTATGAGGTTCGACAACAGGAGAACTCTTTCGAGTAAACTCCCCCTGCGGAGCTCTCCTGCGAAGGGTCGTCAAGCGTTGGCCGCGGCGGTGCCGTTACATAGTACACTCAGCGTGCTGTGAGTTCTCCTGACAGCTTAGGACGGTAAGTTTGTGTCCGCCGCTGAGTGTGCTGCGTTCATGCGGATCCGGTCTTCTGCAAGCAGCTTCGGGCCGCTTCGGCGGGTCCGCGAACGGCTAGTTCACGCGGGACCGGGTGTGACGACTGGGCTCTCGGTAGTTCCGCCGCTTGACGGTGAAGGGTCGAGGAACGCGGAGGCGGGTGTTTTGCAGCGACCACGCGGGTGCACGTGCCCGGTTCACGTGACGACACGCGCGACGTTTCGCGTGGTGGCAGCTGCTCCTAGGTAGCTGGTGGCTGGATGTGGCGCCATTGTGTGGCTGGGGGCGCTCGGCAGCGCACCCCAAGATTTGTGGTGCGCAAGCGCTCCTGCAGATGCAGTGTGCGTTTTCCTAAATCAGGGCTGTAATCCGTATCTCAGCGAGCGGTGCGCCGTCATGACTTGGTGAAACGTCATGACGTGCGAACTTGCGACTTCCCAAAGCTGGGTGCAACGGTACACTACCATTACCCGAACCGGGGTGCTTGATCTTCGCTTCAGCGAGCGTCTTCTCTTCTTCCTGCTCTGCAGTGTCAACGATACCGGGATCTGCCGTGACTCCTAAGCGCGCCTGCGAAGGCGGTTTGCGGCGGTCGTCAGCGGCGGAATGCGGCGACTGCGCGTCCGGAAACTCCGTGATACAGTATCCAGCTTCGCTGTAGCCTTGCTCTGCGAGAAGTCGGGTGTTCTTGATCAACTTCCGGCCTTGCCGTGGAAACTTCGCGAACGAGAGCATGCTCCACGTCCTGCGTCCGTGCGACGATGGGCGGTGTTCCTGTGACAATTCCCCAGATGGGTGAGCAATACGCAGTATTCCTGGACAACCTTGAGTCCGTTTCGTTGCGTGCGGTGTCTGCTCTGAAGGTCGCGGTCCTGTCGGGAAGGTTGTGTATCCTCCGCAGAAGTTCTGGCGCGACAGGCGTGCCCGACGGCGGCGCGTCTTCGCGACCTTCAACACGCGACAGCGGGTGATCCTTCCACCTGACAGTGGTGTCCGTAGCACTACGCTTCGAGCGGTGTCCTGAGGCGACTCTGCCTCTGCTTCATACTTTCCCGTGAATCACGGTGCTGGCGCCGGTGAGCGACAATCGGGTGACTCACTCTCCGCGACCAAGCGTGAATCTCCTCCCCCTCTAGGTGACGTTACGGGGAGGCGTCATCACGGGTCTGTTTGACGGTGTAATAGCACGGACCGTGAAACGCGATGTTTCACCAGCGGTGTAGTTCCGATATTCGGCTTGAGACGCGATATATCGGGTACTCTGAGAGACCCTTAGCAAGGGTTGCGAAGCCCACAGTAGGTGTAAGTGTTTCTGGCGACTGAGAATGTCTCGTTCTGTGGTCTGTCCAGGGCTTCCTGCTGTGAATCTGACAATATTTCCGTGTGGCACGGTGGGCCCTGACAAGCGCGATCGCGGGAGAAACGCTCATGAGCGTCGCCAACTTCCAGTACACTAGTGGCCCGGTGATTACACAGCGCTAAGGATACGCGGTATGGACTCAGCGATGTGGGAGAAGCTTGTGGGGAACGACCGTCTTTTCAGGATGGTAGTGACTTGAACCTTCTGGTGACAAGGCGTAGGTTATCAGGCGACGCACTTTCAGGTGGCGGTAGTAATGGCTCTCGCGTACTGCCGTGGGCATCTACCAGCGATTCCGCTTGTAAGCGTGTTGTGCTTTCGCCATTGAACGACCTGCACAGTACCATTGGCGAAATCTGCTTCCATTGCAAGTAGTGAATTCCGTATTGAGTGGTGACGTATCAGCTTTGCTGATGGTTCAACCGCAAACTGGCGGTGGTCGTCGTGAGGAGCACGAAGCTCAAAGGGGGCGATAAGAACCAGTAGTTACTTCCTGTGATTGCGCTTATATTCATAGCGCATGAGCGTCCGGTATCCGTGTAGAGATCGGACCAAGGTGTTTCGGGGGTGTTCAACAAGTATAGATAGCCAGGACGTAGACCGCGCGAGGAGCACGTCGGTTAAAACCGTTCGAGCTTGCCATTGCAGTTGGGGAGATACGTCTCGTGATAGAGATTCTTCACGTCGAGTATCCGATCAGACATCCTGGAAGAAACGTGCAGTAAACTGCGGACGCATTATCTGAGAGAGATTTGACCGGGGAGAACGTAGACCATAACCAATAGCGAACGAATGGCCTCCTGCTAACACATGCGTGCTCGTAATCGACTTACAACGAATCTGTCGGACTAGCATTACTGAATCTATCCGTAATAGAGAGTAAGCAAACCGATTGTCTCGGGAAGTCCCACAGGAGACTCGCCGAGTAATATTCGACTGGCAATAAACTCCACGGCGTCCCTTGCGGGGAAAGTGTCTAGTGTTCTTCGCATGGCGACGAGGGCTGTTTACTGCGCTATCTCTGGACATTCATAACTGTGTACAGCCTTCAGACAGTGGTAGCGAGTCCGTAAGACGCATAACTGCGGGCAGTAGAAATACCAGACGCTGGGTCAGTGTACGTGTATAACCGCTTACAACCGGATGGGAAGCATCCGCGAGTGATGCGAGAGATGCAATACTCTTGTTTGTAAGGAGTGAGTGAACCAGACAATCTGTGGGGTAGAACGAACCACTGTCTGACGAGGTAACCTTGTGTGTTGACCCCAACCGGGATGTTAGTGCAGCCGATCATTAATGTTGGGCAGCGTCATCCTCGTACAGAACGGGTCCATGATTGGCTGTTCCAGCACCAGCTGCTTCTGGAGTATGGGGAAGAATGTACCGGATTCCGGGTCCTTCACCGTTGCGGACGAGCAAATCATCACGAGATGTCGTCCGACAGCGCTAGAGATGTCGGTAGTCTATCATCACACCTCTCTCCCATGAGGAAGACAGGGGATATCTTCATCCTCGTCATCGAGGGGTAAAGCTTCACCTTCCAGTTTTCCCTAGACGTGAAAGGAGCATCCGCTTGGCGTTTAACACCGACGCCTTCTTGATATGGTGACCTCGTAGTCAAACTCGGCAAGCCGAAGACGCCAAAGCGCATTAAGCGTCCGGAAGGCTCGTGCCTGATATTAACGACGAGCGCCAGGCGGAATGATCCGTATTGGGACGGTAATGTGCCACCCGCCATGAAGTATTATGGTCGTAGAGGTCTGCAAAGCCCATACCAATGGGCGAGACACTGCCTTTCTTCGGCATACAGTTGAAATTGCGGCTCGGTGCACGTTTGAGTGTGTAAAGAGCAATAGGCCAATGGGGTTTGCGTTCCCCTTCGGGTGTGGTCTGAAAGGAGAGCGCAGCCAATTTCTGGGTAATGCGCCTCCGAATCCGTATGCCACGGTGTACGGCACCCGTTCTTTCGGGTACGCTAACACGGTGCCGAGTGGTAACTGACCTCTTTTTAAGAGAGTTTGAGAAGCTCACTTGCGCGGGGGTAAGTTGTCCCCAAAATTTGGACGGGTGTGTCACCTTTCTTAGGATTCGTGTGAGCGTCCTGCGATCTTCGCGAAGCGAGAAATTGACCGTCTATAAACGTGCATTGCCTTGATAGAAAGGAGCGTAAGCATCTGTCTGTAGTAGTGGGAGGGTTGCCTTCGCCTGTCATATCGATAACCGACTTCACGCGGCCTCTCGATCAGGTAAATCCGTTCCTGGACGTATGACATGGCCGTCAGAATTACCGTACTGAGGAATGATGAAACAACTCACATTCCGAATGTTGAGAGTATATTCCAGCATCCGAAAGCGGTCATTATCTCCCGACATGTTCGGGGTGATCGTCAAACTTGTGGTGGGAAAACACTGACGTGGATGTTCGATGGTATCATACCCATGCACTCACGCCATTTGATGAAGCAGCTAGACAAAATGTCCAGAAGCAATCGGCGTGAAGACGTAGCGCGGGGCAGTTCGTTAACTCCGACGGCAAATACACGCTAAAGGTAGAGATGAGCGGATCTCCCGGTCCTACGTAACTCGACAGGTAAATGCGAGGTTGTCAGCGCACGAGTCTGTGCCCGGGCTAACTAGGTACTATCGCCAAGTTGACCCCGAGTTTTGTCATCGACAAGCTATCGGCAGATAGAACAGTAGGCATATCCGCCAAGGGCGAGTCGATAGTATCGGCCATAATACGAGGTTGATGGGGTAACAGATAGTGGGTTGCTTCCTGACGGGTGACATGTGTTCATTAGCGAGAATATGCACGATAGTCGATACAAAAGCGCCAGGATACCCGTCGGGTTGTCGGAGCCAGGTAACAACTGGAGATGCACCACGGTGACGACTAGAGCCGGTTCGTTCGACTGCTCTAGGCGGCGGAGCATTTTTGTGAATGGGTCATGAAAGCTCCTTTCCTCTCTCGTGTCCGCTGCTTTCGGGGGCCTAGCCATGTAAGAGTATGGGCTGAGCGCTGCAGTCAAATTCGGCTCTGGTCTCTGGCAGGAGGTCACATACCGGTGTGTCGTAGTTGAAACCTGTGCTCGAGGGAGAACAATCCCAGCATTGGGTGTACTCCTCGCACATGTTTGCGCGCAACTTCTCAGGGATGTGATACCGTACATGAACCGAGAAGTGTTCAATTCGTTCGTACTCCTGATAGGGTCAATACTTGTCATCAACTCGTAGGAACGGTACTAGCATTCCGAGTCATTCGTGTGTTCAAACTCCTGGGACGCCGCGGTGTTCACGCTGTCTGAGGACGCGGTTCCGACGCAGACGAGCGCGACGATTCTCCCTCCCCCTCCTTAGGGTGAACAACCCGTGCGTTCTTCAGCAAGGCCCGAGCATCTCGGCGGCAGTCACCTTGTAGGGATAAGCCGCCGTAGGGGCGGTAAGACAGAACCAATTACTTGGTTCTTCAACCAGGTACTGGGGCTTTCTTGCCAACGCTTGGCCAAATAACCGCCGAAAGGGGTGTCGCTGTTTGATTTGAACAAATCCGTTCGCCACGCGACCTGATATACTTCTAGTATTTAACGAGTTCAATGGTTGAAAAACCGCAAACCTACGCGGTGCGCGCAGTAACTCAACCCAAATGGGGATTCTGGCGGATAGAAATTGCACGCGCTACGCGGAGCTTTCGGCGCTCCTTCGGAGGTGAGGAATCTGTAGACGGAGCGGGTAGTGGTACCAGCTTAGCTGACGCTCGGCGTAAGTGGATTGAGCGACGAACAATCGTAGCAGACAAACCGAACATCTTCATTTCCACTTCACGGCGCACAGCGGTCGTATGGCTTGACATATCTGTCGCAGAAGTACACAAGTAAGACACGCTAGATGACAGGGGCAGAGCAGCGAACTTGCAGAGATGAATTCTACCTGCTCGTGCGTTACCAATCCTGACAATCAGTGAAACCATTCCAGCCGTTTGTACGGGTTATTGTTTAGCATCTGCCAGTCCATGACGGTTCCAGAGCGGACTCGACAAACGGGTTCCGACGCGGTAGTAAATGACTCAACAATGGGAAGTTGAGGCCAGCACCTGTATCCAAGACAGAGAGATGACGCCCACCATATACCTGGGTGGATAGCCAAGGTCGCAAAATATCTGTAGTTTCGCTTGGCCATTACGCATGACTCGATCCGGGATCGGGGGGGTGAGGGCGGGGTTGGTTCCTGAACCGTATCCACGGGCGACGTTAACACACAATGTGGTAGAGTCACGTCTAAGACGGTCTGTTTCTCGAATAGGATTTTTGACCTGGAGCGAGGCGGTGAGCCTCGGCGCCGTAGACCTCCGACCGGGCGCCTCTCGCATTGAAGACTCGTACTCAGTTTAACTGAGTTCCATCCGTTCTACGGGCACGGGCGTCTGTGGCAGCAGGCATCTCACAATTCCTGTGGACAGCGAAGAACTACCGCAACAGCGGTTGCCGCCAGGCTTGAGAGCCGGTGAAACATTGACTGGGTTGCGAACCAGAGTGCGTAAGCGACCAATTAAGTGCAGCAGACACCCTACCGGGGGTAACTCAGCCTTCGCACGCGATATGCGGTTACCGGCACTGACGCCTGTTGGCGGGGGTCAGCGCTTCAAAACGCCACAGAGGAACGTGGCATTTTCCTCATCGAGAGTGTTGCAGTTCGGAGCTGCATGACCGTGGTTGTAACACGTGAAAAACAGATCAGGGGTGGTCTTCCGGAACTCCGTGGGTCTGTGGAACTTCACCGTCGGCGGTCTACCAACCAGGTCGCTTGGTAACGACTCCCTGAATAGGGGTACTTGAGGACGCGAACGCGTGGACCGGTCTGCGTAAAGAGCAAGCGCATCTTCCGTCTTCGCCGAGGCTTCTGAAGTAGAAGGAGGAGTCCGTAGTCCGGAATAGAATCCAGGTCACTGTCTGTGGCGAGATGTAAGTTCATGCCAGCATGCGTGGCCAGAAAGAGTCTGCGGTAGCGTGAAGGCTGATGACGGACCTGCCTTCGGGTGCAACAGAACTTTGGTTGAACCCGGTATCCGATGCGTGCGCGCAAGGCGTCTCCCTCCGCTGTCGCGTACTGCCACTAAACTCCAGAAGGTAGTCTTCTTCCGGTCTACCGTCGCTGGCAACTCAGAGTGCGAATAGCCGGATTCAGATCCGTTGATAAACAGGGTACCAGCGCTCGTTCGGTGAGGGAGTAAACAGTTGCCAAACTGGTGGAAATGCCTTATCAAGGCGTACCTGAGTACTCGGTTTCCTACTNGGCTCGTTTGAGGAGTACATTGCACAAGGTGGAATGCCTTATTCAGGCGTACAAGAGTACTGGTTTCGCGACTGCTCGGGCGTTGTTTCGTCTCCCGCAACGCGGTGATTGCTTCCTCGATAGAGGTATTTATCGCATACGAGCGGCAACAAATACTGCACTGCTTCGGGCCAGCAGGTTGACCCTCCTTCAGAGGCGCGAGTGAACCTCTTACAGAGTTATACCTGTCTTCAGCGAAGTCACGTAGAAAATACGGTAAAGGCAAGCATAAAGCTTGCTCACTCATGCGAAGGATGTCAGCTTCGCGCACAAGCGTGAAAGAAAGTCAAGCACGCAGAATGGGAATCCTCCCCAGTGAACAACTGGTTTGCGAAAGGTTAAAGGCATGGCGTTTGATGCAGTCCTTCACCTTACCGTGCACGGGGCGTCCGGTTCAGACTTGAATCTTCCACAAAACGGTAATCCGGTAAGATAACAACCTTTGAACAAGGGATTCGTCGGCTCCAGTTCCCTCAAACCTGAGGTGGCTTTCGCCTCCCCCTCCCCCCCCCCCGTTTTCGGGTACCAACAACACCATAGCTGGACGTAGAACTCTGGCGAACGCGTAGGAACGAGCGCGACTTTCACGGTCACTTGACGAGCTCGATGAATAAGGAACCGAGCGTAAGCGGTTTGAAATACCAGAAGACTGTGGACGAATCCCGATTCATACTCGTGGGGGGGGAGGCGGGGGGGGGGGCGACATTCCTCTTCTTAAGAGCGACTCTTCCGGACTTTCGGTCACGTGTACCACGAGACACTCACGCGCAGAGGCGGCAGCAGGGCGTCATCCTCACGATGGGTGGGCCTCTAACGTCTCAGACGGCAAGGATCGCGAAATGAACTTCGTGTTTAACCTCCTCGGTGGACCGGGATATCCTTGAAGAAACGCTCCAAGAGGGCAATTAACATCCTTCCGTAAAATACGTAGATCCTCTTGATACACCTCCGTTGAGGGGCTCGTCCTTCAACGAGTGTGTCGACCTCGGAAACGAGTGCTTCATGAGAACTCCTCATGACAGCAGTCTGAGCCTCAAGCACACGAACTTGAGTCTCCAACTCGTTTACGAGCGCATCCTTCGCCGCGACAGCGGGTATAAGACCCTCCAAAGGAGCAGATGAGGGCCCAGCCACTGGGGCGTCAGACGACTTGTCAGGCTGTTTCCGGTTTCCGGGTTTCCTTCCATCACCCTGTAGGGGTTCAGGAACAGACCGCAGACGTGGGGGCAAGCCAGAGCCAACGGAGCGAGACTTCGTAGGGCTCGAGCGCTTGCCCGACGCCATCGTCCACGACGAGATACAACCAGAAAACTGGGAACAGGAAAGCAAAACAACAAATTAACCTCGAATGAGTGTAGCGTCCTCACACGAGTGACGATAACCGACAAATCGGACGAACCAACCGTACCAACGGGAACAGCCGTATACGGAATTAGGGCTGATTCGACCAGATTGCTGGGAACAGTAGACAACCCAAACGGGGTTGACAACAACCGTACCGACGGGAATCACACACTACGGAAATAGGTAGTGCCACCGGTAGTAAACCGTGTCCAAACAACAACCCAAAATGAGGAAAGCAGTACCAACACGACGTCTGTCGGCAAAGCCTTCCAGTAGAAACTGTGTAGTGTATCTCCACGACCAGATACGAACCGGCAAACCGGAAATTGATCAGAAAACCAACTTGCTGGATCAACGCGACTTCTAAGTCGGGAGACCAATTGTTGTGCAAAACCCAGCGATGGGGAAAGACACGCAAAGGCGGTTCAGACCCTCTCTCAAGAGGCGAGCACAGCAGTAGAGCGCTCCCACGGGTACGACACGGCAATGCCGGGTGTAAGACCGGGGTCGACCCTTCCCAAGTAATGGAGGGAGCGAAGCGGCGAAGAAGACGCGTCCAGCGGTAGAGAACACACGACACAAGTCGGCAGTAGCGTCACGTGCGTAGCACGCGGTACCCACGAGTGTGGCGATGACACGCGAGAGCGGTAATAGCCCACGCGAGTGTGTCGAGCCACGAACGGTATGCACCGGTACACCAAGTAGTGCTACCTGTATAACAGGGACAGAAATAAAGAAAACACACACAAAGTAAACACGCGAAAGCGGTAGTGGTGTTAATGATGCCGCGAGGCGGATGATGAGCCCTGCACAAGGTGCCGACTCTCCGGGAGGAGGATATCGGTCACCAAGGGTGAAACATCAGAGCCGAACACTCGGTTGGTTCGTTTACTTCCCCGACAATGGGTGCAGCTCAACCTACTAAGCAGTGTAGAGTGCCAACCCACTGTCAAGCGGTGTAGCGAAAATATCTAGAATAAACATCTAAAATACCCCAACTAATGGGTGCAAACTTCCCACACGTGTGTGACCCACCGGCTAAGCCGTGCGCCTCATAACACTAATTCTAATATTAAGTATACCCAAGAATGGGCTGATCTCACCAGTTACTCATACTGTGTGCCACCACCTCCCGGCATCGCCGTGCATGTTATGAATCGCATCAGCGAAGGAGTCCCGCAATCGCGTTGCACTACAGTGAAGAAGAAGTTCCAGTCGTCCGACGTGGGCGACAAGCCGAAGGAACGTACATGCAGTTATTGCAGTAAGCCTGGACACGGCGCCAGTCGTTGTCCAGCTAACCCGCATCGTGACACGAAGTGTCCGCGTTGTGGTAAGTTTGGTCATTCGGAGGCTACTTGTTGGTCGAAACCAAACCCGGAAGGAGTTCGCTCTGGACTGGAGGACGCCAAGTCCGAGTCTGGCGAAGAACTGAAGTTGAAGAATGAGAACCGGGGCGACCATGTTGCTCTGGTTCAGGAACAGGGTGAGGTAGATGTCGTCGCTGCCGCGAAGAGGAATGCGGATGGTGAGGCACTACCTAAACAGGCCCGTCAGGGCGTGATGGACATCGATGTCCTTACTGGGAAGTCTTCTCGCCCTCTCGTCCGTGCGAAGCCGAAGAAGAAGAGCCGCAGGAGCAGGAAGAGCCGAAAGCCGTCGGCGACTATCCAGGACCAGGTTGGGAAGTACAACCTCCTGGCCGAGCTGGCGACAGCTCCTTGTGGGCTAACCTTTGGACAACTTCTCCGGGGCGATGCCGAGGAGGCAAGGAAGCTGCTGAGGCGTCTACTCGCCGGTAGCCTTCCTGCGAGTCATGCCTCTGTCATCCAGGGTAGGAACCTCCCCCGTCGGTTGAAGGTTGTCCCCGTTAAGCTGTACGGAACGCAGACGAATGCGTTGTTGGATTCAGGAGCAGTACCTAACATCATGTCTACAAGGATGTGTGACATGTTGACCTTAGCTCCGTCTCCGACGAGCAGGAGAGTCACAGTCGCTGATGGAAGTTCGGCGACGGTTCTTGGTTGTGTCAAGGATGTTCCAGTCGCATTCGGTGAGAACGGCACACCGGTGGACTTCCTTGTGGTGGAGAACACGCCGTTCGACGTAATCATAGGGTGCCCGACGTTGGAATCCCTTCGAGCTCGCCTCGATCTTGGACGCCAACAGGTACACATGACCGTTGGTGAAGAGGAGGTTGTGCTCGAGTTGTCTAACGAGCCACCGAGAGTGGATGGTGCGCTCACCGACAGTGAGGATTTCACGTCGCCAGATGAGTCTGCGGAAGAAGCTTGTGATATAGTACGTATCGGGAGAAAACCCGAAGCGGTCTTGAGGCGACGGAGTTAGCTGTGGCTCGAGGGAGCGACTGTAATGAATCCGTACGGGGAGTAAGGAGGAAGCACCGGGCGGTCAGCGGGGAGAGTGGGCGGTTGGTATCACCAAGCACGTTCAGGAGCGTGCAAAAGGGTACGAACGGCCTAATAAACCTTGTAGTACTTAGCTTAACGGCCTGTCGGTAGCGCTACTTGACGAGCAAGACGTACGGCAAAGGGTGCTTGGTGTTTACAACGTTAGGTCATGGCGAGGTTGGGGTCTACCTAAATATCGGGTAAACCCGCCTCTGTGCAGCCTCTAGGTAGCAACTTACAGTACTATATTACGCCTGTCACCGTCCGACCGGCACACGTGTCCTACGTACGTTTGGGACCGATATCCGATGCGGGGACAATCACGCGTACAACTATCCGCTCGGGCCAGCCCGACACGTACGACACGGCACTCCTCTCAATCCACTCCGTCCGTGCGGTCAGCCAGATCGTGCTATACGACAGATTCCCCTCCTTAGATTGCACTCCGTCCTCGGAGTGCAGCCCAGTGCTGCGCCCAAGTCCGTTCGGCTGAGAAGAAGCCACCGATCGTTTCTTTCACAGAAAGTGCCCGCCACGGGCGGGGCGAAGCCATGTGAGAATTACACGCGTGGCGTGGGGGAGCGGCGGAGCTAGTAGAACTGAAACAGACCGCTGGCGACAAGGGCGCTATGGGTGGCGCGTGGCCCGTGTCCGTTCATGGAACCGCCAATGCGGCGACCGAGAGAAAAGCTCGCGTGAAGGCGGCTGCGCCCGACTATGAGGGACACCGACCACCATGGTGGTAGGTACGCGGTCAGAACTGACACTTCCGCGTCCAATTCGCGAAGCGACGGAAGCGCCCGATGGTGTGCAACCGAGCGATCACGAGGGCGCACGAATCCTCCTCCTTCGCACGCTACGGCGCGTTCGCGGCCGGTGAGACGCGCTCATGTCCGTTTCGGGTCGGTACCGTGTGGTACGCGCGGTGCGCGCGCCGCGGCGGACACTGTCCCGCCTTGCGACCTTCCGACGATAGTGGCGACGACAGCGAAGGCCGATAGCGAGGTTGTGCGCGTACTGGCTATGCGACTGCGCTCGCGGCGCGGCGACTACCACGTCGGATGCGTTCCGAGCGGGAATGGGCTTTAGCCGTCACGGAAAGGGGCGGATGTACAGTGATCATGCCCGCTCGGAAATAAATTGAGGTGTATGAGGCCTCAAAGTGTACGTATCGGTACGAGCGATATCGCTTTTCGCGAGGTCCCGAACGCCGTCCGTCTTAGCCCGTGCATCTCCGTGTCGTACCTTGCGGCTATAAGAGCTCCCTTCCACCCGTCATCCGTTGCCCCCGATGGGTTCGCAATCAAGCCAGTCGTCCGCCTCGCCGTCTGCGATGGCGAGTAATCCGAATCAACCGAGTGTGTCCGGTGGCGGCGGTCCGTTTCGGTCTATGCCGCTTCCTGGTCAGCACTTCGACCATCGTAGTCGTCGTACGAGCCAGGCCCCGCGTCGGTCGAAGCAGGTTCCGATCACGGTCAACGAGTACATTCAGGACAATGCGGAGTACTTCGATGCGCGTCGCTTCGCAGCCATTCCGGTCTCGCTCCCATTACGTGAGGTGGCGAGCCGTAACCCAAAGCGTACGCGAATGGAAGCTTGGCAGGCACGTTGGAATCACCTTCCTGGAATCGTCGGTCGTGCGGACGAAAGGACGTTCGGGATAGCCGATATGCCGTACTTAAGGTGCCCCGAGGAGCGCGAGTATCAACGCCGACTTCAGAGCCTGATGCACCGGCTCAATTCCGACGCGAACTTTCCGCCCGAAAACGGTAACCCTCTCGCGTTGGTGATGTTCGAACCGCCGTACGACCAGCTGTACTGGTTAGACCGCGAGCATTGGGGGAGCAATGCCGCGACGGAAGCCCGCATCCGGGGTTCACACCGTTTCTTCTACTCCTGGCACAACGTCGAGTACTTCGACGTCGCGAAGAACGACCGTACGACGGTATACTACGGTATGACCGAGGCGTGGAAGTCTGTGGAGGTCGAACGCAACCTTTCCGTACCGACGCCGTCCGTGGTGGCATACCATTCGCGGGAACTGCTATCCCAAGGAGCGTTGAGCCGTGCGGTCTTGCAGATCCTGTACGCCGAGTGGGCAGTTTTCGCTTTCATGGCGTTCCTCCAGGCGGCCAGCGACGGTGTGGAAGTCTTCACCCGTGCGGGCGATCAGCGCCTGTACAACACGGACGATTCGCCGCAGTACGGACGGTTGTTCCCTCTCCCGTACAAATTGGTATGCATCTTGGCCGAAATGGGGTTGCAGAACATCCTGCGGGGGACCTCTTACCCCCCTGCGGTCGGTGAGAAGCTCCTTCAGTACTCTTTGGAGACGGACTGGTCGCAGACGCCGGGGTTTCTCTGGTACGATTACTTTGAGGACTCGTTCCCTACTATGCCCGCATCCGGTACGGGCGCGTTGCCGATCGACCGAGTGCTATTGCCAACGGGACAGCTTCCGCCTTGGCCATTCGCGGATAGGCCGAACTACTTCCCGCATGGGTACATGGAAGAAGACTTCGAAGCCGCTCCTCCAGTGCCGAGGCGTGAGAGCGGGGTCCAAGCCGGTCTGCCTCAGTTATCCTCTGCGGCCGAGCCGGAGCCTGATCCGGAGATCGTGGAGGTACCTGTGCGTACGGAGCGAGAGGTCCAGGTCGGGCTCCCAGGCCGCCAATTGGACGCAATGGGTGTCGAAGTCTCTGGCGAGCGCCTCCAGACGTTGCTCAACGCCTTGCGGGCTGTATGCGTTCCGCGTGGGATTCCGGAGCCGACTGACGTGCCGGGCGCCCTGACGGCTGCGCGTACTTGGGTGCGTCGCGCGGCGAACTCCGAAGCGTGCCTGCGTGAGCAGGCTCAGGGCATGTTGGACCTACTCGGTTACCTTCGCGAACACAGCCTGCGCGTTCTCGGTTCGTACGAGCAGGGTATGCTGGCCGGTTTCGGGGAGGGTACTGCGCCGGACGGACAGGTTATGGAGACGCAGGCTCCGACGTTGGACGAGTTGGTCGGTGAGTCCTATCAAGGGTTGCACGACCAGGCCACGGTGGAGAATCAGGTCAACCAGATCGTTCAGAACCTGAGACGGGCGCGTGCGTCCATGTTTGACGGGGTCACTCTGAACCCTCCAGCACCTCCGGTGAGTCCGGAAGGAGCTGGGGGAGACGGTGGTGAGGCTGTCGCCGGTACGGAAGGTGTCGCTGCGACGGGGGACGGTGGCGCTCAAGCGTCCGGTGGCGGTGCTGTAGCAGTTGGTGACGACGTGGAACCCGTGGATACCCCAATGGCGGAAGTTGCGTCCGGTGTGGAAGCTCCTAGCGCTCCTGCTCCGGTGACGCCAGGTACCGGTGCGGGTGCGTCAGGCGTGGTTGCCAGTGACGTTCCGGCGGCGAGCGCGCCTAGTCAGCCGCAGTCATCCGTGAGGGTCGTGGTAGCCAACGCTCCTTGGCCGGGTACTTCAAGTCCGTTCCAGCCGGTCAGTTCCCGAGGGGGCTCGGCGTCGGCCTACCGTTCGGGCATTCCGACACCTCGTGGGGGGCGTGGTCGTGGTGGTACGCGTGGCCGTCGGACGGTGTCGCTGCGACGGGGGACGGTGGCGCTCAAGCGTCCGGTGGCGGTGCTGTAGCAGTTGGTGACGACGTGGAGCCCGTGGATACCCCAATGGCGGAAGTTGCGTCCGGTGTGGAAGCTCCTAGCGCTCCTGCTCCGGTGACGCCAGGTACCGGTGCGGGTGCGTCAGGCGTGGTTGCCAGTGACGTTCCGGCGGCGAGCGCGCCTAGTCAGCCGCAGTCATCCGTGAGGGTCGTGGTAGCCAACGCTCCTTGGCCGGGTACTTCAAGTCCGTTCCAGCCGGTCAGTTCCCGAGGGGGCTCGGCGTCGGCCTACCGTTCGGGCATTCCGACACCTCGTGGGGGGCGTGGTCGTGGTGGTACGCGTGGCCGTGGTCGTGGCGTATCCAAGACGTTGCCGGCAGTGAAGAGTATCCAGAAGAAGGGACCGGGTGGTGCGTAGACGGTTCCAATGTCGTGCGTGTCCTTGAGTAAACTTGTGTTGTTGTGTGCATTCTTCCTTTGCGTACGTCAGGTTGAATCCGTTGACGTAAAGTGCCGATATCGGAAAAGGCGGCGTTTCACTAGATCGAAAAATAAAGGGGGTGAGCCAATGAGCGTACGGTTAGGGCGAATATCCGGCCAACCGTCGCGCGTCAGTGGTCGTATCCGTGTCGGTTGGAGCCCGTCACGTGCTTGGGGAGTAGGTGGCGTTTTGTCCGGCCGACGGACTTCCGTCTGCTTCTCTCCCCCTCCTTAAGGGTGTTGCCGATGTCGTACGACTTCGGCGACGCCAGTATCGTGCGACAAAGTGCTGCGGGATGTTGGAAGGGGGTTCGTAGGTGTCGGATTCGGCGGTGTAGCCGTACCAGCGTACGCGGTATTGGACTCCGTCCGGCCTATTGCGGTGCGCTACGACGCGTTCCACGACGCAAGGAACCGTATCGGGTGGCGGTAAATCGTCGCGGTCGACGACGTCGTCCGCGAATGGTCCCTCCGGGTCAGCGACGGGTTCCTCCCGTGTACGTTCGGTGGTAACGGGGCTACTCGTAGGCCGTGCGGACGGGGCGCGTGTGACGCGATCAATGGAGACGGTGTGTTCGATACCGTTTTCATCGATAGTAACGGTAGTGTTCGTTGTGGCTTTGACCTTGAACGGACCGGTGGTCTTCGGCAGTAGTTTCCGAAGAGTTCGTTCCTGTTCCGTTAGGTCCTCTTCCGTGCTTTTGTAATTGGGTCGGTCAATGTACACTTCCTCGCCTTCCGCGAACGTAGGGCGAAACCGGACAGTCCTATCGAAGTCGTCCTTGTAGCGCTGCTGTGCGCGTGTCAGCTTTGTCCGCGCGGTCTGAAGCGTCGCCTGTAGGAGTTTGAGTGTGTATCGCTTCAACTGGGCTGCGGACGGCTGAGTCGGTGTTGCAGGGTCCAAGGACGTACTGGGTTCGTCGATGAGGACGCTGGGGGGTGTCCTCGTTAGTGCGACCGCGAACGGGGTGGTTCCGATGGACCTATGGACCTGGAGGTTATATCCGTACGTAAGGGGTTGGACATATGCGTGCCACGTCCTTTGGTGGTCTGCTACGTAGTGGCGGAGGCGCTCCACCAGCGTCTTGTTGAACCGTTCGGCCTGCCCGTTTGTCTGGGGGTGATACGCAGTGGTCGAAACGTGCTTCGTGCCCAGTGCGGAGCAGACGGCCTCGAAAAACTTCGACGTGAACTGCGGTCCGTTGTCGGTTAGTAGGCAGTTCGGGATGCCGTACGGGTAAACCCAATGTTCCAAGAACGTTTTGGCTACCACTGGGGCGGTGGTTGACCGCAGCGGTATGGCTCGCGAGAGCTTGCTAAACCGATCGGTCATTACCAGGATATACTGGCATCCGTTAAGGGATCTGGTAAAGGGTCCCACTATGTCCATGGCAATAAACTCGAGCGGACCAGCTGCTGGGAAGAGCTTCAGCAGCTTCTGGGACCGATAACGGGTTCCTTTGACGGCTGAGCATGACCGACAATCCCGTACGGTCTGGAAGACGTCGTTGGCCATGTGGGGCCAATAGAAGTCCCTCCGTAGTGTTTCGTACATTCTGGTGGCACCAGGGTGTCCGACCAAGCGGGGATAGTGCGCCAGGTAAAGAACGCGTGCCTGCAGGGACTCGGGGACCACCTTCTGTAGGGCGCCGTCCAAGCGTGAGCGTCGTATGAGTACTCCGTTTCGGTCGACATCGAACAAGGTAACCCCGTTGCCGACATCTCTCCGTACGGATTGGCAGAAAGGGTCCTGCGCCTGAGCTCGTACGAGTTCCTCGAGCGTGATGGGTACGATTTCGGTTTCTTCCGTGGGCAGTGCCAGCACTTCCGGTATTCCTGGTGATTCCCGTTCGGGTCTTGGCCAATCTATGCAGACGTTCGTATATTCTTGTCCGTCTACGGTGATGTTGGCTATAACGAGACCGTCGTCCGGACGGTCGTCGATGAGGAAACAGGGGACCTCGTCGTCTAGCGGTGAAGTGTCCTCTCCGTCCGTTTGGATTCGTGAGAGTGCATCTGCCGCTCGGTGTTTGATACCCGGTCGGTGAATGACGTCGAAGTCGTACTCCATCAGGCGTAGGCGCCACCGTGCGAGTCGCCCTGAGGCGTCCGCTAGGTTCAGTATCCACCTCAACGAGTGGTGATCCGTGCGAACAGTGAACTTCTGTCCTTCCAAATACGGTCGGAGGTGCAGGATAGCCCATACTACAGCGAGGCATTCCCGTTCGGTCGTTGAATACTTTCGCTCGGTCTTGGTTAGCGAGCGGCTCCAGTATCCGATTGGGAGAAGGTCCCCATCGGGTTGCCTCTGGAGGAGGGCACAGCCAACCTGACGGTCACACGCGTCGGTGTCCAGTACGTATGGATATCCTTGTTTCGGGATAGCCAGTATCGGGGGCCGTACCAGGCGTTGGCGAAGTTCGTCGAATGCCTCGTATTCCGTATCGGTCAGGGTTTCGAAGCTAGTAGGCTGCCCCTTTTCCAGTTTCTGATTCAGGGGAGCCGCTATCCGTGCGAAGTTCTGTACGAACCGGCGGAAGACGTTGCAAAGACCCAGGAACGAGCGGAGTTCCGTTTGCGTAGTGGGCGGCTTCGCCTGCTTGATGGCCTCCTGCGTCTTCGTAGACACCTGTAGCTTGCCCGGACGGATGATATGGCCGAGGTAGTCGACCGTTCCACTAAAGAAATGACATTTGTCCAGTCGTAGGGTAATTCCTGCGGAACGTAGCATGTCGAGGATTGTCCGTACGTGTTCGTAGTGTTCTTCTATCGTTCTGGAGTAGATGATCACGTCATCCAGGTAAACCAGTGCGTACTGCCACTTAACACGTAATAGGATGATGTCCAGAGCCCTCTGGAACGTAGCCGGGGCGTTCTTGAGTCCAAAAGGCATCCGTACGTAGCGGTAGAGGCCCATGTGGGACGTGAAGGCTGTCTTGTCCCGGTCGGCTTCGTCCACTTCGGTCTGCCAGTATCCGCTATTGGCGTCCAGTGTGGAGAATATCCGTGCGTCTCCTAACGAGTCTATGCACTCGTCCATTCTTGGCAGAGGGTATGTATCCCGTACGGTCACGGCATTTAAACGGCGGTAGTCGACGCAAAAACGTAGGCTTCCATCTTTCTTCTGTGCAAAGACGACCGGACTGGCCCATTCTGCGGACGATGGTTCTATCACTCCTGCTGCCAGCTGTTGGGTTATCTCCTTACGTTCAAGCTCCCGTCGGGCGGGTCCTGCACGGTAAGGCATCTGGAATATCGGCTTGGTGCCGGGTTCCAGCTGTATCCGATGCTTTGCGGCGAAGATCTTGCCTAAGTGGCCATCCCACATGTCCTTGAACGGTCGGAGGAGTTCAATGACTGTGTCGCGTTCGTTCTCATACTCGGGGCTGATTTGAACGCGTTGGGGCCAATCGGGCTGGTCAGAACGCCGTGGAGGTTGGTCTAAGGCGGTATCCTCCTCCCCTCCTTAGAGTCGTCGCTCCGCGGCCTATCGAGGTGAAGGGGGGTGATGAGTGCTATAGGGGACGGGAGGGCGAGACCAATGACGGTACGTTTGTGGAGGCGCACCGGTCGGTCCGAGACGTTAGCAACTTGAACGAAGAAGGGAACGTCCGGACGTAGATCCATGACGCCGTTCGCGAGCAGTGTTAGCTCTAACGAACTGCCCGTGCGGTGGTGTGATTGTAGAAATACCAGACCGGACGCCTTGGTTGTTACTTGTACCCTGGTTTCAGACATGGGGGGTAACGTAACAGGTCGGGCGACGTGTATCTTGTTAGAGGGTACATTGCGCTCCGGTTGGACTGGGTATTTCCGTACGGACGTGGGCGTGTGGGGACCGTATGCGTGGGACAATATCGAGACAGGCCGTGAATGGCGCAGGAGGATCGTCCGTTTTGGGGGTAAGATTCCCAATACGTATCGATCGATAAAGGACGTGCCGAGTAGGACGCTTGTGGCGAGGTTCGATACCACAAGAAATTGTACTCGTACGTGCAGGTCTCCAATGCGGACAGCGAGCGGGAGAACACCCACGACCTCCATACGGTTGCGTGAAGCGTGCGTAATGCGTGGCTTTACGTCCGTTCGGAGACGAGATTGCCATCGCGGTGGAAGGTGCCGCTCGTGGATCAGACAAGGACCGGCTCCGGTATCTAGGACACCCGTGAGCGGATACATTAGGGTAGATGTGAGGCCCACGGAAAGGTGAACTTTGTAATTTGCACTCGCGAATAAAACAGTGTCGTCCATACGTTCTGGGGTGTCGAGAGTGAGTTCTGTTCTGTCCGCACTGGTTGGTTTGGGCTTGTCGCCCGGTGTGGCGAGGCTATCCGGCATCGGAGGAGACGACGCCCCTACGCATCCTCCGGCTCGTTTTCCTGTTCCCAAACGGTCTCTTCTACCAGCATGGCTGCCTGCCGAGGCTGGGCGTAAGAGGTACGAGTCGGACCAATATTACGGAAACCGATATTGGATGGCGGTGGCGTGTTTCTCCGTGCGGGCGTGCCGGTGCCGTGGTACCCTTCGTCGCGCCGGCGTTGGTAGTTTTGCTCGCGGATTGCGAGGAGTTTAGCCTTAACGTCCGGTGGAAGAAGTTGACAGCAGTTGGGCTCTCGCGAGAGGCAAATCCTGCACGGACGGTCCCTTGACGCTGCGCCAGAGGGGTTGCTCGACCTTTGGCCGGGCGTACCGAGGAATGACCGTGCGGAAGTCGCTGGGGTGGTTGCACTTGGTGTGGTGGGTGGTGACGGCATAGAAGATCCCTGGGAAACGATGAGGACATCTTCGCCGTTGTCGTCCGACAGGGAATACGTCGAGGCCGAGGGGGACTCGACCTGGTGCACCTTCCTTATCGTACGAGTGGCACGAGGCCGAGCAGACGTAGTCTGCGTGTCCACCCGAACGGACTGGCGGCGTGAGGCGCGGTGAGTATCGCCGTATGATTCCGCATAACGGGCGAGCGCGTCGTATCCGATACTGGGATGGGTGGTGAGGTGATTCCGCACCTTTGACCGTATGGCGGGCAAAAGTCCTTCGACAAATAAGCCCTTCAAGTCCCGATCGGTGTATACGTTACCACAGCGGAGGGCTTTCGTCCAGAGCTTCTGGGCGAATTCCGTTTCGGACATCCCTGACGACTGGGTGTAAAACGTCACCTCTGCGGACGCCGTGGCGATGACTTCATCCGTGGCGTAGGTGGTCAGTAAGACATTTACCACCTCTTCGTACGTATGGAGCGCTTCATCGCGAGGCCTGTCGACCGCTCCCGACTCACCGATGAGGCGGGATTGGACCAGAGCGTGTGCGGGCCCGGTTAGGTAGAACTGGAAGCACCACAGTGCCGCTCCTTCTGTCAGTCCGTTATGGTTGCAAGCGGTTTTGAACAGCTGCAAGAAATTGAGAACGGAGATGGGATCCGTTCCGGAAAATGAATGTCCTTTCATCTGGACGTTCAATTTCTTTTGATAGCGCGCGATCTTGCGTGCTACCTTCGAGTTGTACTTATGGCTGCGCCGAATGAGCCGGTACGTACGGTAGTCCACAACCTTGGTGAACTTGACGTTCAGAGGTCGGAGGCGCTTAAGCGTCAACTTGTCCGATCGGGAACGTCGCCGTTCGGACTTGCGTTTTCTTCGGGGGCTTTCAGAGTCCCCAGAGTCACCCGAGTCGGTCTGCTCATCCTCTGATGATGAGCGCGAGGACGCGGAGTCAGTATCTGAATGTCGTCGCCCTCTGCGGCGGCGACGATTCTTCCGTCTACGTACGGAACTGTCCGAATCGGAATGCTTGCCCGGTTTACCGCCTCGTTTGCGGTGATTCCTCCCGTCGTCGGAGGAATCGCTCGAGCTTCCGTCCGGGTCACCCTGAGGGGGTACTGGTGGGAGATAGACACCGGTCGGATCCCTCTGCGGATCCTTCTCCATTTCCGGTCCCTGTCTCTCACCGCGACTAGGTGCGTTGTCCGTTTGGTCAGTGTCAAACTTTGGGGGTTGGGGTGGTAGCTTAGCTACCAAAGCGGCCAAGGTGTTACTCAGATTCTCTTGCATTCCGCTTTCGGTACGTCTGGATCCCAGCGCATCGTTCACGATGCGGTGTATGATCGGTGTGATGTCACGACGCATCAATTCCGGGATACGGTCCTTGAGATATAATTCGACCGCCATGGGTACATGAACCTCGATCTCCGTGCGAAGTCCCTCCAGGGCGTACGGGGCTATTTCGGCCCATAGTTCGTGGGGTGGTCTCCGTCCGGTCTGAGGTATAGGCGGGAGTGCCGCCGTCCCAGGTGGTACAATCTCAGTTCTCAAAGGGGGCCCGGAGTTCTTACTCCTCTCTTTCTTCCTTCGGTCCGATTTGGTTTGCAAGTTGCCTTCACGGATTACCCGTTCGGGCTCTTCTGAGGGGGTCACGTAGGCCGTCGCGGTACTTCGGGTGCTCCGGCGGCCTACCGAGGCATGGTCCGAAGCGGCGCGAGGGGCGGCCAAAGTGGACTCAGCATTGTCTTCTGCGACCTGCCGTTCTCCTTGATCTCCGTGTGGGACGTTCGAGCTCATCTTCGAGTATCGTTTCCAATTCGGTGCTGTAAACTCCGTGCGGTCTCGAATTCCACTTCTAAGTCGGGAGACCAGTGTGATATAGTACGTATCGGGAGAAAACCCGAAGCGGTCTTGAGGCGACGGAGTTAGCTGTGGCTCGAGGGAGCGACTGTAATGAATCCGTACGGGGAGTAAGGAGGAAGCACCGGGCGGTCAGCGGGGAGAGTGGGCGGTTGGTATCACCAAGCACGTTCAGGAGCGTGCAAAAGGGTACGAACGGCCTAATAAACCTTGTAGTACTTAGCTTAACGGCCTGTCGGTAGCGCTACTTGACGAGCAAGACGTACGGCAAAGGGTGCTTGGTGTTTACAACGTTAGGTCATGGCGAGGTTGGGGTCTACCTAAATATCGGGTAAACCCGCCTCTGTGCAGCCTCTAGGTAGCAACTTACAGTACTATATTACGCCTGTCACCGTCCGACCGGCACACGTGTCCTACGTACGTTTGGGACCGATATCCGATGCGGGGACAATCACGCGTACAACTATCCGCTCGGGCCAGCCCGACACGTACGACACGGCACTCCTCTCAATCCACTCCGTCCGTGCGGTCAGCCAGATCGTGCTATACGACAAAGCTTTCCCGCAAGACAGCTCTTCATCGTCTTCCGATGATGAATCGAGTGAGGACTCGGGGTTGGTTCTGGCCATCATGGACGATGACCCGTACGAACCGGACCTCGAGGGTATGGGAGAAGTCGTCTGTCTCTTGCAGATGCTAGTTTTTGGCGAGGGTCGTCCAGAAATTGGCAAGGGTCGTCCCAGTAATTTTTTGAAAAAATATCGAGATCAATTATTTCAAAATTTGCAGATAATTGCTTTGGGTCGTTCCAGATCTCTGTGCATGTAATATTACTGGGGGGTTTTCCATCGTGCTAGTTCTTTAGTCGACGGGCTACCTGAACCGTATTTGCGCGAAGTCTAGGTTTCAGTTTCCATTAGGGGGAGGTGGCAAATTACACGATAGCCTTATGCCGGAATGATCCCTGCAAGCATTGAATACTAGTGCTAATACGATGATGCCCATTCTGAAGATCATACGTTTATTCGTATCTATTTTTCTATCGACGCTTTTTGCTACCATACTTTGGTCGCTATATTGACATGTACCATTTCCCATGATGAAGCGTGTACGGCGCCATCTGCCGGCGATGCGCAGAGGGCACCTGCCGAAATTGCGGTATCGGTAGCAAACCACATACGCACCTCCCGAGAGGATGAGCGCGGAAGCGCCCTCATACTCTTCCGTTCCTCATGTAGGGAACAACATGCAGATGCATGGTTCCCTACTTGGAACCTGCACTGCAACTGTGAGCTACGTCCGCTCAAAAGTATTTCCTGTTATACGCAAGCAAAATTAATCCATAAGTTTAGTCAAGTGAAATCCGTTGATAACCATTTGAAATGCGATGGAACGTAGCTATTGATAAAAGAAACGAAACGTTGCCTAAGAAAAGTCGAGGGACTGGTAACTCGCAAACGGAAGAAGAAGCAGGAAAGGGATCGGTTAGATTACCAGCCCACCATATCATACGTAAACGCGGCGGAAAGGTGTCGAAGCGTAGAACTCGACATAGCAAGGACACCGAGAATGCCCATGCAGCAACTACCGCAAGGACGCGAATAAAACGAGAATCGTAGCCTATATCCAACGTACCTAAATCGCTATCCCGAACAGTCAGACCAGTAACGACCAATTTCATTTTGTCATCTCAAGATCGATGATCGGATCTGGAGAGATGATATAAAATTGGTCGTTTACCTCTTATACGCAAGCAGAAACGTATCCATAAGTTAGTCAATGCTGCGCGTTGGAAACATTTTGAATTGCGGATGGACGTCCATTGATAAACGAAACAAGAAACGTTGCGCTAGAAAAGTAGAGGGACTGGTAATCTCGCAAGGTAAGAATGAAGCAGAAAGGGATCGGTTAGATTACCAGCCCACATATCATCGTAAACCGCGAAAAGGTGTTCGAAAGTGGCGAGACTCAAGCAAGGAACACCGGAGATGCCCATGCAGCAACATACCGCAAGACCGCGATAAACGAGAATCTAGCCTATATCCCAAACAAGTAACGCAGAATCGCCTATCCCGAACAGTCACGACAGTAAACGGACCAATTTCGATTTGTCCTCGAATAACGATGAAATGGATCTGGAGAGTGAAATAGAATTGGTCGTTTACTGTATACTGGCAAGCAGAAAGTATCCATAAGTTAGCAATGCTCCGTTGAAAACATTTGAATTGCGATGGACGTACCATGATAAAACGAAACAGAAACTGTTGCGCTACGAAAAGTCGGGGACGCTGGTAACTCGCAAAACGGAAGAAGAAGAGGAAACGGGAATCGTTAGATTACCAGCGCCCATATCATCGTAAACCGCGAAAGGTGGTCGACAGCGAGAACTCACAACAAGGACAACCGAGAATGCCCATGCAGAACAGTACCAGAAGACGCGATAAACGAGAATTAGCCTATATCCAAACAGTACCAGAATCGCCTATCCCGAACAGTCAGACAGTAAAACGCTGACCAATTTCATTTTGTCTCTCAGGATCGATGATGATCTGGAGAGATGAAATAAAATTGTCGTTTACCTGTATACGGCAAACAGATAAGTATC